>VZTD01002423.1:0-48752 GCA_013397725.1 Rhagologus leucostigma | reverse complement strand
GCTCGTTCATCAACTTCTCTTTTATATTGTTCTATTTGGCTGTGATCCACCATGTTAGTCTCTAAATGATGTTGCAGTTTTGCCACCTCTTCTTTCAGCTGGCATTTGCTCTTCTCCAGTTTTTCACAGTTCCCATGCAGGGTGGACAGCTCTTCTCGCAAATCCCGATTTTGTGCTTCTAGCTGCATGCTTTTTTTAGACTCCATGTCCAGCTGCTGGGAAAGTTCAGCAACCTGTACACGGGGAAAAAAAAAAAAGAAACTCAGAGGGATCTAAAGGCAGTGAATTCTGTTAAAATTTCTAAAGGGGATTTCCATGGAGACTGTATTTATCATCTGCATACTTAGTATTAGAAACTAAGTGTAACCAGGCTCTTCTTTTCCAACAAGATCAGCCTTCACATCATTTGTGATAGGATGGGAACCTGAGGAATCCTTTTGCAGTTCTTCATGCAAAAAAGCTCTAAGCTTCTGGACTGAAAATGAGTCCCTGCAAAGGCAGTAACTGATTCTACAATGATGCCTTCTAAAGGCGAGCGTAACTCTGAAACGTGGCTTCTCTAGCAACGAATCTGAGTAACGAGCAGAGAGGTATATAAAGGTTACATGCTACTACTGAACAGCCAGAGCAGCCTCAAAAACATCTCTGGCAACAATACTTCTGGGCGCCCACGCCAAGATGGGCTGAAACAGCTACCTGTGAGCAGTAAGTCACAGCACTTTTCCTATGTCACCTCTCCTCATCGTACCCTGCGCAGCAAGAACGCTCTTCAGAAAAGGAAAGTCTCAACTGCCTCTGGCTGAACTCGTGCCCGAGACAGGGCTCAAGGGTTGTTCTTGGGCGAGCAACAGCAGTGTTCCTCTCCTCTCTTCCAGAGAAGGAATCCATCTGTCAACCGAGGTGACGCTGCCACAGCCTCACGCTGCAGCCGAGCCTGAGCTGAGGCCCGCTGCTCTCAGCCCTGACCCTCACCCATGGACGTGACGTCCTGGTAGGACGGCAGAACTGCCCGTCCCTAAGGCCCGGCCTGGGGATCTGCACTCTTGGCTAGCCCTGCCTGCTGTCACCGGACCTGTTCTGCTCTTCTTGGTGAGCGCCTGTGGGACGGCTCCCTGGCCCGTGAGGTCACGGACCCTGCCAGCCTTGCTGCCACTCTTGGCTTGCCCTTCCTCTGCAGGACAGTCTGCCCTTCCTGTGCCATTGCAGATGCTGCTTTGCACTTAAGGGTTGCATCTTTACCCACAGCGACAACTACATCAGTATTAGTTACAGTCACCTACTTCTCTAACAGTAGAAAAAAGCATTGAGAAAGGTCAATCAAATCCAAAATACAGCCAAGGAAAAAAGTCACAAACATGACAAGAAATACAGGAAAGGCATCACACAGGTTTCAAAAGAAGTAACACCCCAAGCAAACAAACCCCAAATTAAGCAGAACTCACCTTTGTTCTCAATCTATCAACCTCGCTGACCATTTCAGAATATCTGCTCTTCATTTCTCCCTTCAAATTAAGCTGTGACTCTATTTCTCTCTCCTCATACACTCTTATTTTCTTCGTAGCTCTACTGAGAAGTCTTTTCAACCTAAACAGCAAATCAGTTCGTAAAACAATGAAACACAGGAATAAGCAACCTTTTCCATATGCTTTCAAGTAAGGAGTGCAAACATAGCTTTCTTCACGTTTAACATACTTGACAGCACCAGGAATTGCCGAGAAAAAACCTGCTTTTCCTGTACCACAAATCAGCTGGTGCATCCAAATTTCAGCTGGAAAGATGAATAGAAGACCTCCTTCCCCAGCCCTGGAGAACTGCAGGGCAACCTGGATTGGCAATTCCTCTTGCCGCTATAAGTAAGTATAGCCTCATGCACAGACGTACCTTGAGGGACTAACATGAGACTTCCATTTCCTCACAGAGTACATATACCTATTCTCACATTAAAGTTCAATAAAACTGGACTTCTATTCAGAGATATCTCTTCACCATATCAAAAAACCATACCTCTTGAAGTCTTTCTGCAATTCTAAGTTTCTTCTCATTTCTTGGTCCAGACGGAGTTCAACTGGACGTTTCAACTCTACCAGTTTCTTCACTTTCTTTCTTTCACTCTCACACTTTCAAAACAGAAAAGACACATGACACACATAAAACTTAAGAACAATTTCTAGGTGCAATATGTGTCTCTAGTGTTCGCCACAGAGAAGCTACAGTCCATCTCCATCTGTTAGCCAAGCTCCACTTTAAGTTTCACAGCAAACAGGCCAGTATTGAAGAATAAAACCAGATGCCTCCACTGAAACAAAGGTGGCAAAGATGCTGGACTACTTTCAGGAGTTCTCAACTCATAACAAGGATTATGTAGGTATGCTCATCATGGGAGAATACAGATCAATCTAAAGCTTTTACGGGATCTTTACTGACCAGCAGGCAGAGGAATTTGATCTTTGGGAATTTTTCAACATCCTATTCCCTTCTGCCATTACCTCCACCTCTTCTTTGTGGCTATTTACTTATGCGGTAGTTGCTTTGTACTTCCTTTATTCCTGTATGGAAGAGGAAGGAAAGACTGCCCCTTGGAAACTGTCAGTTATTTCTTGTTTCCCAAGCACTAGTTTACTTCCCCAGAATTCCTTCAGTATGTTTTTCTGCAAGGCTTTTAAGCATCCACTGTCCTGAAAACATGCTGCTGCTCCTCCATGCACTGCACTGGAAAAATCAAATGCTTCACCCCTGCCCAGAAAACAAGGGGTCAGAAGATGACAAGAAGGAATCTAAGAAAGAACTGGGCAACTGCAGTCCTGCTTGATGTGCTCAACTGACGCAAACCATACTGGGAACTCTTTCAAACAGAATCACTCCAAACTGATGCAAGGTATCTAGATAGCTTTCATTTGCTTCCTGGATGATCCACAAATCACAGCATATCCAGAGCCTGAATGGCAGGGGTAATAAAAAATGCTCTTTATGTAAGAACTCAACCAAAAGGTTAATGTGCTTCTCCCAGGTACTGGCTCAGGTCTCTGGAGAATTTTCTGGATTTACCTGCTCAAAGAGGTCTGCCTTTTCCCTGTCAAGTTGAGCAACACGCTCCTCGAGGTTGGATCTTGACTTAAATTGCTCTTCCCACATGCTCTGCAAGTCCTTTGATGTCAGAGCCAGCACATTCTGCTTTTGCACCTGTAAAAGCAACAGTGGCAGAAGAAGAAACTAAGGTGACCGCAAAGAAAACACTGCAATAGATAGCTGTAACTTAAATGGAAACTCTCTCCTCTCCCCATCCAAGGCCTGTGGTTAATGTTAATGTGGAATGTAAAACACAGCTCGGGAAACATAACTAAGAAGGGAAATTGAAGATGGTAAAAACAATGAATGCTATAGGGGTGATGAGATGAGGTTGCAACTTTGGGGAATAACAAACACAAACACAAAATTATCCTGTAGCTTTCTTCCAAAGGTTCTCCAGAATTCATGACATACTTTATAATGTAACAATTTCTAGTGCCCACCACAGAAAATACCCTACACCCTCATCGCTTCTGTAACAGCTGTACATCTCCTGAGAGCAAGAAAATGTTTTGAAATTGACAATGGTATTGATGGTTCTACCTAAAGGGACAAAGATTTGCCTAACAGATGCATTTGAGATGAACAGAACTTACTGATTCAGTTCAAGTATAAAGACTGGAAGTTGACTAGATGCTTTTAGTGGCATTTTTTAAGAAAAAAAAAAAAATTACAAAAGCACAAAAGGAAAAAAGAGATGTCTACTGGTTACAGAAAGTCACAAAACACTTAGTACAAAGTGTTAGATAAAAAGAATCCTTAGGGTGGATGATGTTCTCAAGTGTCCTTACAGAGGAGGTAAAACACGCGGTCTTATGACAAAAACTGACATGGGCTCTGACAAAATTGCAAAGATAATATGGATCTCTCAAGTCTGGTCTCCTCTCTCAGCTTTCAACCACAGATCTCCATGCTGTCCACAATATCCACTCTATCAGTCATCTGCTATGGCTTAACCCTGGTAGGCAGCCAAGCATTACACAGCCACTTGCTCACTCCCTGCAGGTGGGATGTGGAAGAGAATTCATCAGATGAATCCCACTGATGAACACAAGTATCTTGCACGCCACAACACAGATACAAAACACAGCAGCAGGGAAATGAGGAAATTTACAGCCTGTTCCCTTGAGGGTGCCTCTCCCTAAAACCAGATGGGTATTTAACACCTGTGTGCTTACACAGCCCACATGATCTTTTCATCAATTACCTATACACAAAACATTCAAAGACTAAAACAGTCATTCACAGAAGCCTGTCATGTACCTGCTTGTGGTTGTCCTCTGCAGCTGCCTGTGCTGTCTGTAAGCTCGTTATCAAGTCTTCCAGGCGGTTATGAACCTACAGAAGCATTACAAGAAGCAAGAAGGCACACTATGACTTTCTAGATTGAAGTTACATCTCACTCACAAAAATAAGTATTACATAGAACCTCTTCACCTCTTTATTCCTACACTATTTACACCCAGCAACAATGATCGAAACGGCCTTAGTTTGATGCCACTGTAAAATTGTTAGCAACATCACCTCTGCCACTTGGTGCAGAGAGAGAAAAGACCATTAGGGATACAAAAAATCTTCAGTGAAAACAGGCAGGAGTAGTTTTCCTCATCCCCAGTACACTTGAAAATCATGCCCTATTAATCAAAGAGGAAGGATTTGTGACTGCCTTCCCACTTCTCTTGACAGCATCAGTACATCACAAAGGTCAACTACCACATGTAGTGGTTTTCAAAATACCTTCAGCTATAATTAACAACTACAGTCGTAACAAGAACCCTAAATCACTGGCTACAACACAAATACAACAACAACAAAAAAATCTCTTAACTCAGGCCACAGATGTTAGCACCTTATCTGAGCTAAAATTAACCACCGTGCAGAGGCAGTGGTAAATTCCAAGGCTCACAATGAGTTTTGCAGGTACCACAGGCAGTCCTCTTCACTGTTTCATGAGAACAGACACACATCAAGTAGCCAAAGGAAAAGCAATCCTGCACAGCAAAAGCTCTTGGACATGTAATTTTTGTTTCAGTCTGATGATGTCAGCCAGGTCTCTGGCACAAAGGGCTTGTCATCAATATACCCTGTGGAATTTCCACAAGTTAACTTGATGAATACTTTAAATGAAACACATCACAGCCCCCAAGAAGCATCTGATGTCATGAAAGGTCTAAAGCAGACAATAGTTACATCAATGCATTGGTGTCAAATCCTTACCCTTTAGAGTGTTACATTTGACTTGCTATAGCACGGGAAAATTTTCAAAGCCAGATGGCTGGGAAGTAGAGCAGGCTGCTTTCTGAGCAGCCTCCATTCAGAAAAATGCAGGAACTGAGCTCCCCTCAGGTCTCCAGGAAAACCCCATCTTAAAATTTTCCCACAGAAACAGGTAACTAGGCTCAGGAGTCTCCAAAAGGGAAATTTATGACCAGCTTACTGAGGCAGAGGCTTGCAGATCTCTCTGCAGGGTTTCAATCCTGTTGCTTTGTTGCTGGACAGTGGCTTCCAATCTGGTGTTTTTAATTTCAAGGCTTAAAATGAAATACATGTCTTACTATAAAAATCTGCCAGAGCATCAATTCCAAAAAGAACAGTGCAAAATATTCAAAATCAAGAGCATCATTCAAAACCATAATAATTTGCTGTGATGCAACAATGCTATCTATGTATCCTGTGGTTTCCAGCCAATCCCTGCAAGCAACAGACACCTCGCCCCACTGTGTTGTTCTCTTACTGTTGCACGTGTTCTTCCAGTTGTTTTATAGTAGTGTTAGTCTCAGAAGANTGTGTTATTTCCTCATCTTCTACAGTGGCCTCTCCCATCCCTCCACGGATTTCCTAGAGCACGGTTCTCAGCACTGACACTGCCCCTCTGACCCTTTTTGGGGACCTGTGATGATGCTCTTTGTATTCACTTGTTTGCTACTGCACAAAAACATGAATTACAAAGTTTATCTGTCTGTAGTGACTTCACAAGTCTCTCATAAGGATCAGATTTAAAATTATTTTTCTTTTAGAACTCCAAGGCCTCTATACCTCAGTTCTTGGAAAAACAGTGTGAAACGTGGTCCCTAACTCAGAAATAGCTTATACTTCCCTTGCAGAAAAACCATTTAAGGATGGCAAATTATAGCATGGCCAAACAAGGGGAAAAAATGCAGAATAAGTTACAAAAGCATTCAGAATTTGTCATGTTACCTGGTGGCAGGTGAGGGTAGGGGGAGTGGGGGCAGGGGGAAAGCAGGACAGCATAAAAACGTCCAAACACAGAAGTCCAGTACTTCTACTGTTCTTCAAAAATCAGCCAATCTGCTTGGCTAAACCAAAGGCAACAAGCTATAGACACACCAATTTATTGTGCAAAGCACCGTCACAAATAAAAAATTTTGTCCAGGTATAGGCATAATGTCCACATGTCAAAGACATGGACACCAAGTTTATAAAACAACAGAATTGATTCACAAATCATTAAATCTATCCTGATGAATTTTTTTCCTGGGGTTTTAAGACAACATCCAATTCCACTTTTAACATCTACCCTAAGATTTATTCATATAATTACAGTCATTATGTACCTTAGTTTTAGCCTTCTCCAATTCCTTTTGCAAGCACAGCTTGTCTTCCTCCAGGTCACTGCGGTAGCGCGTAGTAACTTCGAGTGAAGCTTCTGACATAGATTGCTTTTTAAGAGCATCAGCAAGCTCCTGCTGCAGCTGTCTGATCATGCCCTAACAAAACAATTAAATGAGCATGAATAAAGTTGTAGGAACATGAAAAATGCCTTTAGTTTGACTTATTTGAATATACAATTAGACCGGTCTTTCGACTGAATTCAAGTGAAATTCTGTCACCAGCAGGCATGTGCACAGACAAATCACCCCTCCATCTTTCTCAGCTGAGCACCCCCAAACTCTCAGCAGCTGTTCATGAGGATTTCTGTTTCCTAATACATAAAAAAGATCCAGGTATTGTTCTTCTTCTTGAAACCATGCATAAGCACACACCGCAATCATGGGAATTTTTCCAACATAATCCAAAGAAATCTGTTGTGACGCAAGAGCCACAGTCTGACTGCAGAAACTACTTTGTTGACGAAAGGCAGGACTTGGTATCCCATTGTTCTTTGTCCTACTCCTACATTTTAGAAATCTAATTAAATGAATACATATATCTAAAAGCTCTTTTTAGATACACTCTAAGAATATGTTGAATCACATCCTCTTACAGCTGTCTTATTAAGTATGTTTCAGAGTAACAACTGCCTTTATATTGACATATTAGGTTTACCAAAATCTGTATAGTTCATACAGTTATATAGCTGTAGTATTTTCAGAGGGAAAACTGTTGTTTTGGTATGAAGAATACATAGCAATTCACAGATTATAATGACCAACAGTATTGCTGGAGCTCTCTCCCCACACCCACCTTAAAGTAACCAACAAATGAAGAATAAAGCAGTTATCTCACACATGCCTATATTTATCTCACTTGAAGATTCTGGACTTGTTAGGAAGAAGGAAATGTAATTTTAAATCACTATTCAAATCATTAAAGGAGACAAATCTTACACCATCGTGTCTATATATTGACTTTTATTAGCTCCTATTTTCTAGAAAGTAAGGGAGATTAAACAAAATGGGTAAGGCAATTTTTAAGTCATTGCTCTACCTGAAACTGGCCAGAATACTCTATCATTACAGAATACCCTACCTACTCCTAGGAACACAGATAACGATGCATTCTCCAGGCAGACCCCTTAGAGCCCCCAGAATACATAGAAATTAACACCTAGACACTATAATACTCTTCAATTTTGATAGCAACTTATGGAGAAGCAATGTTTTTCCTCTGTAGGAACTTAATATTAAGTCCACTTCACACAATTCACTCATCTGCATCTTCATTTCTCAACTCTCACATATTGGATCATTCTTCCTTTTATATCACTCTTACTTGTGTCTTCAGTGCAATACTCCAAAAAACCATCAAATGCCTAAATTGATTCTATAGGGCAAAAAATGGACTAAGGAAAAGAGGTGAAAAAGTTCTAGATGAAAAAGAATCACCTTTCTTGATCAAAGCAGACTTGGATACCTTTTTTCTGCTCTCTGCTCAGATCTGAGCAGTAACATCCCATTTACCAAAATCTTCCACAATTTCAAGTGAAACACAACAAACCAGAACAAAACATCATTATCTAGTCCCATGCATATAGCTTATACCTGGTACACTTTAGAAACGCAAAACAATTTCAAGAACTGGAAAACTTTAAATTGCTCTAAGTCTACATTTTACCTCTCTCTCTATTTTGTCAGTCTCATGCTTGAAGACTTGTTCTCTTAAATCAATACACTTGGAATTTAATTCCTTGTTTCTCTCTTCCACTAGGTACACTTGCTTTTCAGTATCAGCTCTGAGTTTGTTGAAAATATCATTAAACCGATCTTGCACATCATTCACTACTTTTTCTTTGATGATCCCCTTGTTCTGCAGATCTTCCAGTTGCTGACGGAGCAAAAGGTTTTCACTCTGGAGCTGGGCCAATCGTTCCTGCATGGATTCCTGCTTTATCGTAAGTTTGTTTACTTGGTCTTTCTCAAGTTGTCGAGCATGATCATACTCCTTTGCCTGACACTGGGTTTGACTTAATTCTTTTTGTGTCATTTCTAAAAGCAATGTTTTTTCTCTGAGCGTTTGTGTTAACTGGTGAAGCTCATTTTCTAGACTATTAGCTTTGCTTTCAGCTTTACTCAGCTGCTGAGACAAGCTCTTGCTGGCTTCTCGCACATCTGAGAGGTCGTGATGGAGCTTGTCTTGCAAACGAAGCCATTCATCACGTTCTCTCTGAAATGTTCGTTCGACATCACTTTTTGATGACTGGTGACGTTCAAGTTCTTGAACAGTAGTGTTCAAGCGGGAACGAAATGATTCGATTTCTGTCTCTAGTCTGTCTTTGCTTTCTTTTGTCTGCTCAAGTTTCGAAGTTAGCATTGCAGATTCTGTCTTTAGTAAGTTCAGCTGTCCATTGTACTGAAAAACTGTTTGTGTTAACGCTTCTTCATTCAGTTTAAGTTCCTTTTTGAGATCTTCGTTTTTTTCTTTCAAGGTCTCATTTTCCTCTAAATATTTTCCTTCTTCCTCCTGGTGCCTAAGTTTTATTTGATCAAGTTCTAGTCTTAGCATGGCAATCTCATCTTGCAGTAACTGATTTTTGTACAACAGATCCTTTTCTCTCTCAGTGTCGGATTCCTGAATGACAGAGAACATGAATAAATATCCAGGTGGGAAATAAATCTACAAAACCACTTCAGCGTTAAACTGCATTTTAACATTTCTAACATTGCAACGTGACTTCAAAGACGAGAGTGAAATTTCAGGTAAGACATAAACTACTCCGTGAACCAGTGCACATGTCCAATGCATGCATAGACTGAAAGTGTAATGTATCCATAAATAAACATGCCAAATATACAGTGTCTTTTTTTCCATAAACCAGCAACTAAATAATAAAATAATTTTCAATATTTCAGGTATAGAGGTTTTAAAATGGCAGTGCTTTCTTGTGTGTGCATGCCTTTAAAGTATTCCCTTTCAGGTTAATTTAGCTGTGCTACCAATCTGGTAAAATCTCTGTTTACCAGGCTAAAAAGGGTATTTTCCTTTTTAAATGTCTTCTTAACATTTTTTTTTTAGCATTACTGAAAGTTAGCTATATAGCTGAATCATCCCTGGAATGCAAGAGTCTTGTATAGTGCCTGTTTATTATACAAATTTTTTTCCATGTAAACACATTCACTCTATATTTATTGGGCAGCACAGCCAGGGACAAATAATTCTTCCAAGAATTTCACATTCTTAGTAAATTCAGTAAACTTTTCAAGACTTTTTTTGTAATACAGTGTTCATGATTGCTTATTCTCCTTCAATTATTCTAACTAGTATCGAGAGTTTAATTCATTGCTGATCTTCCTTCATAAAATTGTAATATGTGGAGGTGAAAAAGAACTTCATATTTCAAGTAACTAAGTTTGATAAGGGAATAAATAATTTAAAAACCCCCAAGTAATGGGAACACAGTGAGTATCACACAACTTCCTTCCTGGTCAGTCTGGATGTAGGCAGCTAGGTGTTTCACTGCTAGAAACCTTAAAAAGTAATGATAAAAAGTCAAGGAAATAAAAACAAGACATTTTAAAAATGGTGTAAACAGTGTTTTCTTTTAGTTTTCTACTTGTACATGCAGTTCAAGTACATACAGCACTGATACTGCTTTCCAGAACTTTTAAAGACATAAGGGAAAACAGATGAGGTATTTGCACAGCAAAATTACACTAGTAAACTGTAAATAATCCATCAAGAAGCAGAAAAAAAATATAAGTTTTATTATGACTTTAGAGCAAACATGGTGAAATTTAATTACTTAGAAAAAAAATCTGCTTACATCTGAATTTTTTCCTATAGTTCTTCTTGTCTCTTCTTCTAGTTCTTTTTGTCTCCAAAGGTGGTTGTTCAAAATGCCTTCTTGCAGGGCTCTGGCACTCTTCTCCTGAGAGAGCTGTCTCTGTGTTTCATCACACTCGTCTTCAACCTACAATAATACAATCAAATTACTTGCAACTTGAGAAAAATCAAACCTAGCAACATCTTCCCACTCTCCCTTTTATTCTTGTGAATATTTTTCCTTTCCAGTTATGACAATCATCCATAAATTTTAATTTTCTTCTGAAAAATTAAGAAGAAATACAGAATGCTTTGTAGTAATTTAGAAAAATAACTCATAGGCTTTGCCTGCAATACAAATAAAAAAAAAAGGGAACAGACTACTTGGAAACTGACTGTTCTCAAAATCTGTCAATAGTTACCCAATGCCTCTTCCATGAATGAAGCACCTCTTCCTTAGGCATGCTGGAATACAACACCAAAAGAAGCAGAAAATAAGAAGACAAGTGTTTAAGTCATTATCTAATATACCTGTTTGAAAAGCTTTCTCAGTGTTACTAACTCCATTTCTAAATTCCTTGATTGCAACTCAAGTTGCTGTTTCTCCTCCATCTCTTTACAATATTGCTCTTCTTTCCTTCTGAGTTTTTCTCTTGTTTTCTCATATAGTGTTTCTACTCTGAGCCTCTTTTCTTCTTCTTGTTTCAAAGTAAATCTGGGTTTAACAGAACAGTTGAGAAAATAAGTCATTGATACAAAAGTTAGATATTCCACATTATGAACTTGCAGAAACAACTCAAACCATAAAAATGTTAAATATTTTCAGATTTTATATTTTTACTTAAATTTTTAACTTTTTAAAGAATTCTAACCTCATTCCATTATCCATGGTATCAGCTTTACCATATATGGAAATAAACCATTGAGTGTTTTATCACTAGTAAGTTTATCAAGGTAAATATACCAAGGTATGCTCTTTTCTGTTACTTTTAAAGAAGTCATCTTCATATTACAGACACTCCGATCAAGAGGAGTTTGTTGTCTTATAAATCAAAACAACATAAACTTTTGACTGTGATTAATATACATTTTATTAATGTGGTGAGCAATGCCTGCATATTATGGATTCAGTGACCGCAAGTAATGCTGATGAAGCAGCACATCACTTATCTCTCTGACAGACCCACCAATTTTTTAACAAGGCTTTCGTAAGTCTTAAACAACTGCTGACCATAGGAAAAGCACACAGTTTCTATTTACTCAGGAATGAGGTCAATTTTCAAAAATATATTTAGAAATGCAGAGGGTTTAAGTTTAATGTGATTAAAAATAGTTTTAAACCTCTAAGGATCTACATCTGGGACAAACAACAACAATTTGATTTTGAAGATAGTCTATAGAGAAACCCTCAGGGAATATCAACTTCTTTACTAACTGAAACAAGCAGCAATAAGCACCAACATGGTAAGAAGTGGTCCATGGTGTGCCCACAGTACTCAAACAAAAAAGCAGTTTTGTGTTTCACAATTATTTTGAGTATTTTTTCCTCATATCTTTGCAACAGTCAACAAGAAAAAAAACAGTATCAATGTAAGGACAGAGCTGGCAAGTGAAAAGCTGCTCTAGAAATTCTACAAAAACAAGTTATCAGCAGCCACTAATAAATCGTTTGAGAGATTGACAGTAAGATTTGTATTTCAATGGTTTATATTGCAAGGAAGAAAGCTTTACATATTATTTTTAGGGTTATTTCACAAAAAAAATAGCTTCTGTAAGTGTAAGGCTAACATTGCTTTCATAATTTATTAAGAAGGAAAACATTAATCATTCACAATTGATAAATACTTGAGAATTTCGAAAAATGGTGGTTGGGGTAAAGTTAATTTTCTTCACATGGGGCTGTGTTTTGAATTTGTGCTGAAAACAATTGATAATATAGATGGTTTTGTTATTGCTGAGCAACATTTGCACAGCAACAAGGCATTTTCTGCTTCTCCTACCACCCTACCAGCAAGGGCGCTGTGGGTGCACAAGAAATTGGAAGGGGAGATGGCTGGGACAGGTGACCCAACTGATACAAGGGACACTCCAGACCATATGACATCATGCTCAGTACATACAGTGGGCAGAAGAAGGAGGAAGGGGGGGATATTCAGAGTGATGGCATTTGTCTTCCCAAGTAACTGTTACGTGTGATGGAATCCTGTTCTCCTGCTGATGGATGAACACCTGCCTGCCAACGGGTACTGGTGAATGGATTCCTTGTTTCGCTTTGCATGTGTGCACGGCTTTTGATTTCCCTATTACACTGTCCTTACCTCAACCCACGAGCTTTCTCAGTATTACCATTCTGATTTTCTTCTTGCCATCTCACTGGTGGGGAAGTGAGTGACCAGCTGCATGGGGTGTACCTGCCAGCTGGGCTTAAACCATGACAAACTGCTAGAGTCCAATTCAGGCAAAAATGGGACTAGCTTTGTCTTCCTCATAATCCTCTTCCACATATCAAGAGGCACAACTCAAAGCTCAGTTCCCTTAGCCCCTCCTCACAGGGCTTGTGTTCCTGCTCCCTGACCAGCTTGCTAGCCATCTGCTGAACTCGCACATATCAATTAAGATCCCTCTTGTACCAGAAGGCCAAAACCCGGACACAGCGCTCTAGATGCAGTTCGGTAAGTGCTGAGTAGGGGCAGATTATCACTCCCTTCCATCTCCTGATCTGCAGCCATTGGCCTTCTCAGCTGCCAGCTCATACTGGTTCACGTTCATCTTGCTCTCTGGCAAAACAACGCAGGTCTTCTCAGCAAGCTCCCTGACCAGGCCATCCACAGGATATCATCACAAGAGGATCTTCCTTCCCAAGAGCAAGGCTTTGCATCTGTTCTTGCTGAATTTCCTATGGTGTGTACTAGCTACTCCTGTCTGAAGTGATGTAAACAGAGGTTAAAAACCTCACATCATCCAAGTCTAGCTCAGGATTACAGAGAATGGGGCAAGCCTGAATTTGACTTTTCAAATAAGCAAACATGCAAGCAAATAAGCACTCTATGCTTCTCTAAACCCTTCTGAGTTGCACTCTGTGGAGTTACCTGAATTTCTAATATTATACACCAATAGAAACTGCAAAGACAGAAACATACACATCTCATGTAAACCACCTCTCTTGTAAATCTCATTTTCCCACAAAACTCTCTTGTTCTCTTCTCTTGCTATTAAAAAAAGTGAAAACAACATCCAGATGATTTTAGATGGCACCAATATCCAGGTGTTCGGTTTTTTTTCCCCTGACATTACTTGCTTTCTTTACAGCATAACTTGTCCATGGGATTCAAAATACACCAAATCAAAAGACTAGAAGCTTCTCGTCCATCACATGTATCATCAGCACCTTCTGGCACATTAACACTGACAAGGTAACACATTATCAGAACACATGATTACATACTTAAGGCTTTGGATATCACTTTTCCATTCCACTTCTTGATGAGCCAATATGGATTTCAAATCTTGAGTCTCTTCTGCTATTAATTTTGATTCCTCCTTTTCACTTTCCAATTTTCTTACTTCTTTCCAGACTGCTGCATACCGATTTTTTTCATGCTCTATTATTTGTTCATATTTAAGAAGTATGTTTCGAATTTTCAGTAAAATAGCAGAACCTATTTTGAGATAGAAAAGACAAAGCTGCACATATGCATGAACACTCTCTAATGTGTACGTTATTTGATTTGGTGTAGGTGATAAAGTTTTGGTAGTGGGAAGACTGAAGGCAGTGGGAGTTCTCTGTGAGAAGAGGCCAGAGGTTGTCCCATGCCAGACAGAGACAATGGACCCACTGTATGGCACAGCTGAGCCTTTCAGCCATGCTGGTGGCACCTCAGAAAAATATCCTTTAGGACAAGACAAAACCACCACACAGGCAAAGGAAAAGTAAACAAATATGAAAAACAGCTCTGTATACAACCAGGTCAGTGACAAAGGGGGCAGTGGGGAGGTGTTATCTTAATTGTCTTCCCACTAAGATACCTAGGAGTGCATACAAAGAAACCATGTTTTAAAAGAGCAACTTATAACATCTGAGGAAAAAGTGGCTTTAGAACATACCTGTATGATCCACAGTAAGCTGTTCTAAGAGCAACATAGCCTCTTTGTAGGTGGACGTTGGTAATTCGACATCCTCTGAAGTTGTGTCAGATGAGTGAGTTAAATCAAGGTCATCAGTTACATCCATTTGTATGCCGACCTACAAACAATACAGTATTTTCTGTATACTACTATGTAATATTACAGATGCATGAATGACTCATTCTCTCATTCACAGTCCATATCTGATTGAGCTCATCTAAGCGATTAAAAGCTGATAAAACTATTTATCAAGAAACTAATTTTATAGTACCTTGTTCTTTTCACTCGCTGTTTTTGCTGCAAGTCTGGAAAACAGAAATGTATGTCAGTTCTGGAATGTTTATCTTCCATTATGAACAATATCTAAAGTTGTTCTGAAAACCTAATTTCAGTAGGGAATTAAAGTAAAATCTAATACAAGAATTTTTTTAGATGTAGGTGAATACTGGGGAAAAACTGTCTATCATCATTATTGGAAGATTATTTTTTTCACAAGATATTAAGCAAATAGTTGAATTAACTGTTCACTCAAAGTGATAGGAATCATACAGCTACAGACATGGAGATATACAGATACATAGTTACGTGCATTCCTTGTTTAATACTAGAGGTTTAGCTCTTGTCATTATTGAGACTCTTTCCCTTACAGGTCAAAGAACCATCATTTTGGATTCTCTAGTGTACTTAGGCTGACTGGGATGGAGCTAATTTTCTTCAGAGCAGCCCACACAATGCTGTGTGTTAGATTTCTGACCAAAACAGTGTTGACAACACACCAGTGTTTTAGCTATTGCTGAACAATGCTTGTACCCTGTCAACAATTTCTGTTTCTCATTTTGCCCCCTACAGTTAAGTTTGAGGTAGGCAAGAAGTCAGGAGGACACACAGCTGAAGAAAAAAAATAAAAGGAAAAAACCCCAAATATGCATTTGATGAAAAAACCCCTAAGATGCACTTGATGAAATAGCAACTTTGTTCTTCTGTAAGTCTCTCCTCTCCCCTTTTAAAAATATAAAATATATGTTTACACATACACTGACTTTCAGGTAATTTTTCAGCACTTGTGCACACTGTCTTTATAACGAACTTGGCTAAGATGTTCAAAGCACATTAAGCAAAAAAGATGTGTTTTGGAACACAAAAGGCATCAGGTCATATTGTCACATGAAGAAATAAAAGCGACTGTGCACATCAGGTTTACAAAAAACTTACCTTTAGCTTTATGTCAATTTTTATCATTAAGTAAGTTTTACTTATAACATTCCTTATATTCAGTACCTTCCTTCCTCTTGAGATGTTGCACTGGAAGTGCTATTATCCAGCACTCGAAAATTATTCCCACTGGAAGAACTCATCTGCTGATTAGCCTTCTGCTTTGAAGTCTGTCCTTTATTTTTCCTTGCAACTTCAGGATTCAGGGCAAATTCACTATATTAAACAGAAAGAAAAAAGAATCACCAATTGAGTAACTTTACAGAAAATATTTCTTTGAAACAGACATACTTAAGATGATGTCCAGAAACAACTGAGATGAAAAATATCTCTGATAAAACACAGACTTAACTCCGAGGATTGTTGAGTATTTAAAAGTATTTTAAAAACCCTGCCCTAGGAATGAGGTGGGAAGGTGGAACCTGAACTAGATTCAGGCAGTATCTTATATCCACATTAGACGAAGTATTAAGAGCAGAGATTCCTTTGAAGGACAGACAGAAAAACATTCCTGCTTAGGATTACATAAAAATAGCAACGCCTTCTTCAAACTTTTGAGATTTATTTGGTAATATCTTTTACCTCTGCCTAAAAAAAAATGTGTATTTCTTAAATGTTTGTGAAGCAGTGGACTACTCAGTATGGCTTTCAGCATTAAAGAAACGGCTTCAACTAGTACTATACTAGAAAACCTAAAAGATACTTAAGTAATGCTACAAATAAGAATTAGAGATCATGTCTTTAGTTTATACTTTCATTGGCATTTTAATCATTTCTGACCTCTCCTCAGGTGAAAAATTCTTGTTGACTTTTTCTTCTGTAGTGTTTTCATCCTCCATTTTCAAACAGTCATTCTTCCTTAGAGTAAGCTTTTCTTTTATTTGCTGATTAGTAATGTTGCCTGGTGGTGTATTTAATTTATCAACATTTTCCTCTTTTGCCATTGTCTGCATATTGAAACATCTTTCTTTGCTTTTTTCCTTCTCAACCTACAAAAAGAAAGGTAAGTTTCATGTATTAATCAGTATTTCCATAAAAGAGAAACACAGTATCCAAGATTGAATAACTCAGAGTTTACCTCTGAAAAAGTGTAAAATGAAAAAAAAAATATAGACAAGTATTTTCACAAAAATTACATTACAAAGTGTATTGTCATTGAAAGTACTTCGAATTCACTCATGATTCTATGATGTAACAGAAACATAGTCCTTAGAAAGAAAACAACAGTGTATCTTAAAGCATGAACAACAAAAATGTAAAAGCATTACTGATGGATTAAAGAGTTAGAAGGACTGCACAATGTTAGTTGTAAAAGCAGAAATAAAAAAAATCAAGTGGAAGTGTGTTTGGTTACTGCTTCCTCCATGGAGGGTAGGTAGAGTGGCAGGGAAGAAGACTGCAAACCCACAAGTAGAAACAGCTCCACTCACAGCAAACAGGAGTTTTAGTGAAGGGCAATGAAGTCACACCATGCAGAACTCACAGCAAATGAAAAGTTCAGTCAAGACCCTGTTCAGGAGCTATTTTCATTCTTTGTTTCAGAATCAGAACTGATTTAATTGTTTGCACTTCTTTTTATGTCAATGAAGAACTGAGTCAATGTGGAACAGAGTGCCACATTCTGCTAAACTGGAACAACAGTGCATTCTGTGTTTTCTGAAAAAAGGGGAAAAGGCAACTCTCCACTGCTCTCTTTATTCATAAGTATTGTATTTTCATTAAAACAACAACCAATTTGCACAACGCATCTTCATTTAATGATGAATAGCTGAAGTGAACAGGACCATTGATACGGAGAAAGATTAAACAATAAGGAGTAGCAGGTGAACTACCTCTTTTTGCAGCTGTACCTTCTCTTTCTCCAAAGCCAGGAATACTGTTTGCAGCATTCCTACTTTACTCTTAAATCTTTCCATATCTCGTTTTAGCTCTTCATCAAGTCTCCTTTCCAGCATGCCACACGATTCCTGAGCATTAGCGAGAAAACTTTCAATTTCTGTTTCTCCTATATTACTGTTGATAAGGCAGTCCCTGGGAACATCATCATTAAATCCAGAGTATATTTTAAGTTTCATTTCTGTTACAGAACATGCATTTTCATCACTTGTACATATAGGTCTTATTTTAGGAAGAATATTAGAAATGTCACCCAAAATACTTGATTTTAAGCTATGTCTCAGGGAGTAAGCAGGACCTTCCTCTGCACTTTTACTATTGCCATTATCATTCTCCTCTGTTTCCATAGTAGGCATTTTCTTTTTCTCTCCTTTTGCTAGAGAAACCTTTCTGTTATCCATATTGTTAATGCCAGCTTCTTCATCTGTATTCCGGGTATCTTCTACATCTGTCTTTAAGCTATTTTGATCAGGAAGAACACCATGACTTGGAAAAACAATTTCCATTTTGGGTACTTTTCCACCTAGCATAAGTTTAATATCTCTAAATTCACCTTCGCTTTTTAACTTATTACTTGATTCTGTCACAGGAGATGAAATAATGTGAGAACTCTTTAATTCTTCACCAAAGCCATCTTCTGGTATTTCTTCCACAAGGGAAGCAGTTTTCCCAGCTTCATTTTCACCAAACAACAGCTTCAGCTCTGCTGTAATATTTTTAAAATTTGTTTTCAATTCCCTTTTCTCATTTTCAACCCACATTCTTTCATATCTTTCTTCCCAAGGTTTTAAATTTAACTCCTTGTCAGCACTGTGCAATTCCTCATTTTCTGTTAGGGCTTCCTGATGTGAAATTTCTGCTTTGTCAGTCTGATTTTCATGTGCTGTTTTTTCTGTCAAGTTGGTAGTTTCTAAAATATATTTATCCTTAAGTAAACAGGTACAGACAAAAAGATTACCAAGAAAAAGGAAGTTACAGTTAATCTAGGTAATTTCTGTTGCAAATGCATCCTATCATATAACAGAAATAACAGAAATAGATAACATATAACATAAACATACATATATATATAAACATATAACAGAAATAAGCATCAAGATATTTTGAAAGCAATTTTTATAATACAAATCAAGGGATACTAAAGGTTCACTGTCTCACCTTTTTCTTAAATATAAAGGACTTACTAGCTACTAGGACTTACTAGAGACAACAGTTTTTCTAGGATTGGAGTTGTTTAGACATTAGGGTTGCTTTTACCTTTCAGCCTGCCTGCTTTTTCTAACTGGTAGCCTTTGTTAGAAAGCAATTTATTTTTTCATGTTTTATTGCTTTAATACCATTTTTCTTTGGAACTGCCCATGTTTTCTCACCATCCTTCCTCCATTATTCTCTACTGTCTGGCATTTTACAATTGCCTGCCAGCTAAGCTAATACACTGTTAATGAACATGTCAAGCTTTTTACTTTTCCCCACATGGAGACCTGGGCCTGTTTCTTCACCCAAGATGCAGAAATGTTAAATTCCATTCCAAGCCAAAGAAAAGAATTTATTAGCGAAACCTGTCCATTCTTTCTCTCATCCCAAAAGTCAGGAACCCAAACCTTGTGGGAAACCCATACCATGCCTCACTCAACCCCACCTAGTCTCCTCATGTTCCTCACCCCATGCCCTGCTCCTCAACAGCTCTGACTGCTTCTGTCATGTGTCACACTTCTCCCAACATGCTCCTTCCTCATATGCTTCCTAGTGCCTTCCACACAGGCCTGCAGCCTTAGTCCCAATGGGCTGAGACCATCTAACTCCCCTCTCTCTTCTTGTTAGCCAGGCCCCTCTTTCTCTGCAAAAATTGCTGCTTTCAGAATGAGGAAGGAGCACCTCAGCCAGCTCCCATCTGTCTCAGCCTCTCCATTCCCCAAGTTCACTGCCCAACCACAACCACCTTCCAGTAGGCCTAAGTTCCATGCTCTGCCTGTTAATATTAAGCATGTTCCTCTTTCATCGTATCCGGGTGTGAGGTAGAAGTAATTTGCTCCACTGTCCCTTGAGGTGCTACAGAAGACTCCAGACCCCTCTATCCAGCCCCTCTCCCTCTCCTGTTGTAGGCTCAACACAAACAGGATGCCTGCCTTATTCCTCTCTAAAATGCTCTCTGAAAAAAACCTTTTCAAACATTAACATGGCCAAACAAGCGTGTATTTTGCAGAGGCAGGGAAAGCATTGAGAAGGTCACAACATTTAATTTTTTTTGGTTTCTTCTTCTCTTACAAAGGGGAAGACCAGGCATGCTTAATCAAACAGATTAGCATATTATAGACAAATTTCCTTCTTTACTTGAATGTGCATTTTGCATAGGGAAAAAATGAATTTGACTGCACTGTTTCTCAGCACCATGCAAAAGGAAGAACACAGAACAAAATTTAAACAAACCAGCTGGAAACAAATTAGTGTAAGAGTAAGTATCCAACATAATGATATGGATTTTTCTCCACCATAAGAAGACTGCATCCCATTTTACTTCAGGCTGTTATACAACCTTTATCTACAGGACTCTCCAGAATTATTCTTTGACTGGTAAGTTTCCTTCACTTTATATGTGTATAATATATAATTCTTTGCTTTACAGCGTATAATACAATTTACTGATTCAGACTCTTAATTCAAAATATTTGGTGTTACATACCCATACTCCACAGTTTTCAATGGCATCCTTAATATCTTCTTTTTCAGCTGCTGATGACATATGAAAAGTAGATCCTGAGTACTCACCTACAGTGAGAAAACTGTATTTTGATAACCAGCATGACCTAACTACTTATTTACATTTAGAGTGCATCTCGAATCATACTTGTGAGAAGAATCTTAACAGAAAATAATGCATCATCCCCTCTAATTTGTGATCTATTAGAGACAAAAATTACCATAAAACAGATTTAAGATGCATCTGTGTACATTGCTTTCTTCCAGGGCATTTAAAGGAAATTTGATGAAAATCACTATAAATGGTCACAAATAAACCAGTCCTGTTTCTTAAAGGTGCATTATCTCGATGTCTCTCCTTGAAACGCTGTGTGCCCTACAGTAACTAGTTACATGGCTCCAGCAACTGTAATTTCCCTATGTGCACATGTGCAGTGCACAAAACATAATGAAAAAAACTACAGCTTTGAAATATTTTAAGGCCCCAGCTTTTCTCTATGCATGAAACAAATCTGTCTCTAGACATGGATATGGACTGAGTATTTCAACCTGCTGCCTAATCTGTTGCAGAAGACACAGATGGGAACTGAAAGACAGACTTATGTGATGTTGAGAAACAATCCATGATCTGAACATTTCACTCATACTGTTGAAAACTGGATTCAACTCTTCCTTTCCTCAGAATTTCTACATAATATGGGCAGGGCACAAACTTCTCAGATGCAGTCACTCAGTCTGGCAGCCTACCCTGAATCTCTGTTACACCAGAGAACTGGACTCCAGATAATCCCAGATACAATCTAGAAGCAGCAACTCACTGTCATTGTTCTTGTGGAGGGCACATTGTACATTTTCAAGTGACAAGTATTCAGAAAGAAACAAGTCTTAGCAACTCAGGTATGGAATCTGAAAACAAGAGATGGGGGCTTTTCACCTTAATCACTCTGCACCTCCTGTCTTGCTCCATACTGCCATAGATTCTGCACAATAGCCTTTCTATACACAAAGTTTCACTGCTAAAGAGGGACACAATATTCTTCCTACAAGAAAAGTGAGTGAGATGTGAGAAAAATAGATAGATACCATCATAAAAAATACAAAAGGGCACAACCTCACTTCTTGGCATTTTCTGCTTTAGGTGAGTACTTTTGCAGGCCTTCATTTCTTGAAGGGTTCTTAACATTTGATACAAGCTCAGAGACAACTTTACATCTGAACTGGGAGTCCAAGCTCCTCAGTCAGTCATAAAGGTCTCCAGAGGTCAATTCTAACCCCAAGGTAAACAGTGTCAAGTAACAACCTTTTCCTCCCACCTCACTGCTAGGTAAAATTTCTGAAAATTTTTGTAGATTTGATTGTGGGGTATTTCAGCACAAGGCATTTCACAACACACAACAGTCATTAGTGGGTTGACAGCCCTTATTTCACCGGGTTGTTATGATGATCTCTTGATAACTCTGATGTATTTCAGATAGTCTGACAAATACTAAAGACAATAATAACAGCAATAATTAGGGATTGTCTAAGGATAATCTACAAGGAACACAGGCATTTTTCCCTTTTCCTTCTTTTTCAACAAGAGGAGCTTTAGACTTTACTCATGCTTATACATATCCCAATACCAAGCTGTTTGCTGGTGCAGATGAAGGCTCCAACCAGCAGTAAAAACAAACAGATGTGCTGGTAGTTGAGGAACACTTGTAGGTAGCACCACAGAAATTCCTGTAGAGAGTATCCTAAGTTATCACTACTGTACTACAGACTGCTGTAATCAAAAGCAACCCAAACTCCTATTTAGTCTTGCCCATCACTGAAGTTTTCAACCGCAGCTATGTTAAGTTTGAAGTCTCCGTCTTCAAATAAGATTTTAGGATCTTTGGAGCCCATAAGATCTATTTCACATAGTGTTTAATCAATCTTGAAATTTCTGTGTAACAGGCACAGAACAAGGGAAAAGGCAGGAAAGACACAAGGCAACAATGTTCTTCCATCTTCAGGACTGCCTGAAAAGGGGAGATGACAACATGTTTGCTGGAGGAAGCCTACATCATGGAAGGGTAGGCTACAGGAGGGTTCAAACATGTACAGGTGCATATTTCAGTAGTCCTTCTGCTTCCAGAACACCTTGTTAGAACCATTAATTTAAAATTAGGAAAATATTTGCAATTACAATGTGTTTGTCCATGAGAGAACATTACGAAGAGACTGTTATGAATACCTTCAATATCCTCGACATCTTCTAAATCAAATTCCTGCAATAGATCTGCAAAACATAAAACAGATGCCTTATTAAATACTCCTAAAAGGTTATGAAGCTAAACCTAGAACCACTTAAGGCAAATATTACCTGATTTCTGCCGCCTGTTTCTAGGAGAAGTTTCCTTCATTTCCAAAGCAGATATGGGAGCCTTCAGCTATGAAAGACAATTCAATGATAAAACACCAAATTCAAAGTAACTGCATACTATTTAATGAGCAGAGTAAGTAGTCAGTCTGACACAAACAAATGCTTACCTGTGAATTGTTGGGTTTCTCCAAAAAGCCTGGAAGTGGAAAATGTTTTGGGAAATGATATTTAATTGTGGGTACCTTTTACTCCATTCAACATTAGTAGTTTCTACAACTAAGTATTAGTCACAAGCATTATTTCATCAAGAGTACAATACTGAACATTCCATTTACCTCATCATGCAGGATGTGTCTTAGTACACAAGAAAAGAACAACGCATATTTCCCACCATGCACCTTGGGTTTAAACAATAATTATCACAGAACTAGGACAATCTAGGTGAAGCAATAAGGTCATGCTTGTTAACTGAACGAGATTAAAATATTTAGTCCTTTTGAGGAGCTGAATCCTGCTTTCTAAAAGGATTATTCCAAAAGCCAAAGCTGGTCTACTGTAATGAATGATCATAAAACAGCATTATGACTGTGATTATTCTACAAGTGCTTAATATTGAGGAGCATTTTCCTTTCCATTGATGGGACTAAGAAAGCATGGGTGCAGACACAGAAACCTCATATACGTCTAACAAGGTGAAATCAAGGCAGTGTTCATCAGATTGTTGTGGTTTAGCTTGCAGGGGAACAATAGAAACAAATGTTGTTTGGTTTTAATCTACATTTATAGCATAGTTCCAAATATTTTTTTTAAAATTTTGTCCAACATTAAATCATTTCCAAACCCACACAATCTACTGTCCCACCTATATTTCTCAAATCTTCTGCTTTAGTCATCTTACAGTTTGAGTCCTTTCACTAAATAAGTATATGAAAGAATACTTAAAATTATTAAGAATGGCTCCATGGCAAAAATTTTATATTAAAATAAAATTTTTTATATTTTATATTTAAAAAAACCCCAAACTAACATTTGAAAACAAACAGTATTCAATTTCAGTAAACCTGGTGGATGAGCAGTACAGAAAGACTTTAGAAAGATTACCATAACCACCTTTTACCCTCTTTTCACACTAATGCTAAACTTGTCTTAGTAGAATTCTTGTCTAAGCAGAATTCCATGACAAATAGTTAACAACTACATTTGAAGCTCCTGGAAGCTTGTTAAGTTTTGCTCAAGATGCTCAAGAGACAGTGTCACAAACTACAGGCAGAAATCCTCAGCAAAAAACCCTGTACTTGTAGTCCTAGGCAAAGCACAACATAAAGCTATCAAAATGCTATCAAATGTTAAGCTTGGGGGGACAAAAATGCTAAGCCAGATCATAGCTGTCTGCTGCTGCATTATCAGCCAAGAATGTCAAATGTTGAGAAAGGTCAGTCCTAAAACATATACACTGTCATCGCTATGAAACAAGAACCTGAATCAAAAAAACCTAGATACTCGTCTGAAGAACACACATAATGCAAAGAACTTCCTTTACAAACTGGCCAGCAAGTGCTGTGATTACTGGCCTTAATTACCAGACACTAAGCACTTTACTGGTATGGTCTGCACTCACACCATGACAGCATTTCTAAGACAGACACTGATAAAAGTTTACTTTACCCTATAAATGTTTACAGACAAACATTAGCCCACTAGGAAGTTACCATTGTCACTTTCCCCTGAAACAATCTGGGAGCAGACTCCATGTCTCTCTGCAGCTGAGAGCAGCACACCACATGATATTTTTCTTGGACTTTCAGAATCTGCCTGCGTAACCTAAAACACATGAATGAGAATTGGTACAAATGCATTTTCAACTCGTTTCTACACAATAAGCTCCTGCTAAACCAATTCGTGTAGCATGGTATCAAGTATATTAGAGATACAAAAATGTTTTCTGAGGCCCTTTGCAAGAATGCATCATGACACAGCATATCGGAAAATCACAGCAGTTGTGTTTGTTTTCAGATCTTGGGCAAAAACTTCACACCACTATTCTGCCACACTGACTAACCTCGACAAACTGGACAACTACACACAAGAATTAACACAGTAACTCAAGATACAGGTTGTGAACCAACAGCTGCAGGTCTGCAGTGGTCCAACATTTGTACTGAACTTGTATCTGACATTCCAGTTGGTACTGATATTCCCTAGGCATATGTCCTGCAGTGGTGAATGAACACAGTGCTGCTCACAATTGCAAGTCATTTGGGTTGAACAAAGATGAGCAAGGCACAGCTTACAACTACCTTAAAACTAACAACATTTTAGCCTTGTATTTTTAAGAAGGGGATGAGAAGAGTTTGTTTTTCCTTACAAGAAGAACCAGAGGGACTTAGCTACAGACCCTGCTCATTGCCACAGACAGAAAGAACAAAAAAGGCAAACAAGGCCAGCATGTGTAGTGTCTCTGTTGAAGAAGACTTTAAGAGGTCCAGAGTACACCTAAAAAAGGTAGAGAGGATCTGTTCAGAAGCAGCTAGCCATCTTGGTTGTAGACCCCAAGGGCAATGACTGACCAGATCAGCAGACTAGGGCTGTATGGTGAAAAAGCAACAATCCTGCCAGCCTCTGTGAAAAGGTCAGAATATTTCAAGCAGCAAGGAAATTCACTGTTTCAGTACTATACTAGAAACCAAACTCAAAGGCCAATTGCTGAGACCCAAGGCATCAGCTTGACCTAACTTCATCTCAATCCTAACTGAGCAGCTGGCCTAGAGCAGAAGTACTTCAAGGGCCCCCAGTTACAAACAGCTGGCAAAAGGAGGAAAAGAGGAAACAAGCCTTATCAACAGTAGGGTCCAAATCAAAAGCAAGCTCCCAATTGATTCTGGATCTTACTCCTAACTCCCTGCAGTGGAAACCCTTGTGTCCTTCACAAAAAGTACCTCGGAATCCCAGGGAGATTCAGCACCTTCCTCTTGCTCTGCTCCCACTGTTGGAAGGGCACCTACAGATAAGGTAAGAAGTGAGATGCTTGAGCATTTGTACTTCACTCGGCTTTTTCCCATCAGTCAAGTCCTGCATCCAAAGATGCAGGTTCTATTGATGAGTACAAACTAAGAAGCAAGTTTTATTCAAGGGTTTCTTCCCACCCATACACATCATGTTATCTCCTTTACACTTCCAGCTCCTTTTGCTTCCTTTCCGTCAGAAGACGGCTATGCACAACAGCCAACGAAGCTACAGGCAATATCCAACATGCTTGGGTAACATTCAGGAAGATACTCCAGTATCCTGCAGTTCTGTTGTATACAGAGTTAAGGTCTCTCCAGCCTACAGCTCCAAAATTTGCCATTTACTATCAACTTCCACTGTACATGGGGTACCATAGAAACACTATCCAAAACCTCCTCACACTAATGTCCAAAAAGTCACCAAGAAACAATGCGCTGTTTATTGTGATACTAGGAAAGATCTTTCCTGACAAAGCTGTTACCCGGCCCCTTCACAGAAGCTAGACACCTAAGCATTGCCATTTAAAAATAGAGGCTCACATCTCAAACACTTAACCCAAACACACAAAAGGTATTTCTGTCTCCGGGGGGGGGGGTTAAAATTCAAACCTCTTCCCTACCAGATGATTTTCAAGTTCAGTCTGAGGGGGTTCCTAGCCAGATTATACTATTGTATTTCTATTTTAAGCTACTCCATTATGAAAAACTGATGCAGGATTCAATTGCGTGGTGGCATAAATGTAAAGAAGGGGGAAGGACCTGGTCGCCAGTGAGGGCACCCACCCCAGAAAAGGCAACTGCTGATTCCAACCTGAACTTTGACTACTTACACTATGCCAAATGCATATGTACGGTAAAACACAGACAGATGAGCAGGCATAGGCACAACACTAGAACACAGCAGGTTCTGCCAGGCAGGTCCCCTGCGTAGCACCTGAGCAGCAGCTACACATGCTCTGGTAACATCTACAAAAAGCTATTCTCTGGAGACAGACAATGGAAATGGTGCATTCTCCTCCTACTGTCAAACCTCAGGTTAAGCTGGTAATGTTTTCAAGCACACACATGTGGTGCTAGAGAGACCTTCTGCATTTTAAAACTGCACAAGGTGAGGCACTGGAACAGCTTTCTCTCAGCTTGACTCAAATCCTTCCCTGGCTTCAGCCAAGAGCAATCACAGCCTTTCAGTGTGACAGTACTTGCCGTAAAAGGGAATACAATTGTCACTCAAGACATTCTAGTCCTCCTCCTCTTTTTCATCTGTGGATTTTGTTCAGATCACTTCAGAGAGAACATAGCAACAAATCAAGAATGGCACTTGCTTCATATTGCATTGCTTGGTATATGATGCTACAATTTCAGTTCTTTAAGAATGAATGAAAAGCAACACAATCTGCTTTCCTTCTCTGCCAATGCCCACTAGGACTCACAGGCAAGAGAAAATTTTGCTATCACAGGAGTCAATCACCATTTCAGTTCATTTTCTATGCATTAATATTTGTAGAGGAAGAATTTGGATCAGGATTTACTAAGTCATTTCTCTCACCAGAGTTGTCTTTTGAAGCTTTGTGAACTTCATGCCTATCATTACAAACAGAATTTTTCCCATCCTCAACAACTGTAGTTTGTAGCTTTTTGCCAGAGCCTTCCTTCTCCTCTTCTTTGTGTTCAGATGATTCTTCCTAAAAGAGATCAACCAAAACAGCTGAAAAGAACAGTAACAAGCATCATCTTTGCTATTCCTCCATAAGCAATTCCTCATGTCAGTCTAACTCTAGCTTCATTTAAGTTACAACATTCCAGATCATACTCCTTTTTTCCCCTCTACTTTGCTATAAGGAAAATCATTAGCTTCCTGCTCTCAATCTTAAGCAAATTTCTTTTTGTTTCCTCACTTTCAGCTATCATACCATGAATTTTCCTAAACAGTAGAACTTCACAGATAAAAACTGTAACACAGAACTGAGAAAAATCTAACGGATTCCAGAAAGAGTCTACTGCCTATTCTTTTTCCATATTATATTACCATATTATAGCAAAGAAACTGTTTTGACTCTGAGTAAGACACTAACATCACAAATGGATGATCAAAAGATGGATATATGTGAAAAATAAGTATTAAGAGAATCCAGTTCACCATGTGTTTCTTACCTATCTGACCATTAGAAAATGCCCTTGTGATTGAATCATTCCTATATACTTACTTGGGTGCTTGAATGAAATGTTGCTCTCAAATTTTCCTCTTGCTTATTTAAGTGCAAGTTTTCACTTTCTTGTTTCAGTGGTTTACAGACTCTGTCATCTACTCCTTCATACTCCTCTTCTTCACTATCTTCACCATCCACATGTTCAAGCATGACAGAGGCTGGTCTTTCACTTTCAGGTCCTGGGGTTTTTTCTGCTAACCAAGAATTACTGCCACTTTTAAAGCCATCACTGAAGTTTGACTTTTTCTCCTTAAGACCACAACTATCTAAGACAGGCTGAGGCATCTCTTTTTTCCAGTCTGTCATTTCAGAGTCCGCGAAACAGGAGCCAGCATTTCTGTGAAACTTCTCCTCAATCATGCTTTTCCTGTTCCAGCTTTCTTGCGTATCTTGCAGATTATTCAGATTTTGAAAGACAGCTTGTTTTGGTACTGACTTGCAAGATATTTCATTATTCATGATCTTTGGAGACGCTGTCATTTTATTTTCTTGAAACTCTTCACAAGGCCCAGCTATGAAAGACACAGGAATATCACCAGATTCCTCCACCTTTTCATCATGTTCTTTACTGACTTCATCATCATCACAGACACTTCCAGTTCCCCACCGAGCATCCCCTTCATGCTTAGCTTTACTGAAATACTCTAGTTTCTGGTTAATTTCCCCTTTAGGTTCTGTTTTCTCCTCTTCCAGCATTTCATTAGACTGAGTTTCTTCATCTTCCAGCTCTTCCTCCTCCTTTTCATCTTCAGTAAAATCTTCATTCTCCTCCTCCTCGTCCTCATAATCTTCATCACCATCTCCACTGTCATTTACACGCTCTTCCTCGTCCTCGTCCTCGTCCTCCTCCTCCAATTCTTCTTCATCCAGGTTGCTTGCAGCTGAGACATCTTGATTAAACAATTCTTCACTGTCTCCTTTGTTCACATTTGCACCTGATGGACTTCTTTCTTTGAGACTTTTCTTTGGTGACTCAGGACTTTCAATTCTAGAACCATCACCATCATCTTAAAGCACAAAAAAAAGGAAAATGCACGTGAACAGAAGGAATTACATAAACAGTAACAGGCATGTTTTCCGATTAATGTACAAAAGAGGAGCCATTTGGGAATGTCTGGAAATGGAGAGAGGTGAGTTTGGGCAGGATGGAGGAAGAACTTGATGACAGAAAAAGGCTTAAGAGGGGATTAATATCTTCATTTTAATGACTTATTTTATTCTGAATTATTAAGTGCTGTGTTTTCAAAACGCTACTTTTCTCATTTACTATCACAAAAAAAAAAAAAAAACCAAACCAACCAAAAAAACCTACTTAGCAAGTCTACTTTATATATCAGTATATCATGCAACCTTTTGCAAATAACTTACTGTTTTTCCTGAACTGCTGTGAAGCATTCATTAACAGTGTCAGGTTTGGCTTCTGCAGCTTCTGTAAATAAAGATTTATTTAAGAATTTTTTTTTTAACAGTAACAAAACAAATCCTTTGTTGACATCAAATCTTGAACAGTAAATATAATCAGACTGTCCTTACGATAGTGCTGGCTCCATCCTATACTTCTAACTACACAAACACTCCTCTCATATCCAGTTCAGTAAGTATTTCACACTGTGCAGGCACCCTTCTGCAAATTGTTTTCAAAAATGTTTATGTGCATAACAGTTCTGAAAATCTGTCTCTAATATTTGTAATATTTAAGTAAAATTCAATTATATTTAAAACTGCATTTTCAGGATGCTTACTTGCAAATGTGCACAAGGTAAGTAACTATTAAGATCCCCATACTTAATGCATACAGTGGTCCCTGCAAGTACACTTAAAAAAAATATCCCAAAATTTCAAAATCATGGCAGAAAAATGTATCATTTCTATTTAAATCAGTTCAAGAAAATGAAATCAAGTTAAAACTAAACATGCTTGCATCTCCAGCATTACAGAGTGGGCTGAACTACCACACTCAGGTTCCACATCACTGCCAGTGCAACAGAATTGATCCAGACATCACTCAGAAGTTGATAATTCTACAGATCATTAGTAAACACAGTAGGCATGAGAGCTTGTAACTAACAAAAAGAGTACAACCTGACCATTCAAAAAAAAAAAAAAAAAAAAAAGGAAAAACATGCAGTGTGAGATCACATGCAAGCACTGAATGTCATCTTATAGAAGAAAATAGATGACCCATTTGAGTAACTCATCTGTTCATTGAGCACTCTTGAGGAACCTGCCGAGGAAAGGAGAACTAGGATGAAGGATCTTCTGTAGATCTTGATAAATACATACCCTTTATCACTTAGGAATCTATCCTCAAATTTACAGGAAACACTAACAATGTTTGAAGAGGAACAGGATAGGTTATAACAGTAACTTGCAAACTTTTAAGGTCTGCAAATCTGACTCGTATGAACAAGAAAAAATAAAACTATGTGGTTATCTTGTCACCTACTGCTTTTTTGCTCCAAATTACAAATCTACTGTATACTCTGTCACAGCTACAGGTCCTTTAGGAAAAACTCACAGCAGAAGGAAGGCTGGCAGGCCAGAGATTGCTTTAAAGAGAAAACAATATTGGCTGGAACAGCAGTTTCTTTCAGTTCCAAAGAAAATTTGCCTTCAAACCCCTTATTTTTACAGGATATTTTTCCTGTAAACGCACCTTACCTTGGGGGTAAAATCAAGTTCCTCTTCCTCAGAGGTATGCCAACTGTCGTCACTCCCCTCTTTCTCAGAACTTCTTTAAAAGCAAAGCAAAATGAGTACTGTGTCTCTCAAGTCATTCCTCAGGTAAGTGTTAGGTATTTTTTAAGTCTCACCTTATTGAGTCTCCTTGGGAGAAGTCATCTATTGCTGTTCAAACATTAATCGACATGTTGAAATTAAATTTAGCATGCTAAAAATTAACCATCTAAAAATTTTAAAACATTTAACATGGACAACTCTACATATCATAATAGAATGATGCTTTGAGTAGTAAATTCAATACACTGTGGCATAAATGACTGCGTTTCCAAAACAAAACTGCTTCTTCAAACAACACCGAATTAAAAAAAAAAAAGAAATAAAAAGACCAGAGCTATATCTCTTTTGAACTCATACCTGGAAGTTTAAAAAACACAGAAACACATCTAAACTAAAAGAAAAAATTTTAAAAAGCATAACATTAATATGCTACATTAGTAAACAATTAACAAAATGGTGGCGGTTTAGCAAGACATTAGGTAAAAACTTGCAAAGTACTCATCTTACACACAAGTACACATCACATGCAGAGATTTACTATTTTATGCAGCATTTTATATAATATTATGCTATATATTACACTATCCACTGCTCTACCCAGTTACAGATTATTTCACAAAGGTAATGAAAATCAAAAAGCATAATCAAGCTCTAAAGCTCAAGTAGAAGAATCACCAACAGTTCTGCACACTGCACCAAAAAGGGAATTCAGCAGACAAAAGTGGCAAACTCAGGGCATTCTGTAGCACACCCCACCAAGCTTTCATCAGTGTTACAAACGCGACTTGCACATAGGATAATAGGATAAATCAGGTCAGAAGGAACCTCAGGAAGTCTCTTAGCCTGCCTTCTCAGTTATGAGGTCAGGTAAGGTTGTTCAGGGCTTTATCCAGCCTGGTCTTAAACACCACCAAGGAGGGAGACTGTACAACCTCTCTGTTTTACTGTTCCCACATCCTATTAGAAACTATTTTGTTGCCATTTATGCCTCTTATATCTCCGCCTCCTGTCATGTACCACAGGGAACCACCTGGCTTTGTCTTCTCACATGTACTAGAAGCTGCTGCTAGGTCCCCTGCAAATACACTTCTTCTCTAGGCTGAAAAACCCCAGTTTCCTCAACCTGTCCTCAAAGGGCAAATACTCCTGTCCCTGATGAATCTGATGGTCTTCCACTGAACTTGCTCACTGTTGAAAGACCAATCTCTCTTGCACTGGAGGCTCAAATTACACCCAGAGCACTGGACACAATCCAGAGAGTGCCAAGTAGAGGTGGATAATCACTGCTCAATCTCTTGCCTATGCTGCTCTTAACACAACTCAGGACACTGAGCCAGCAGCAGGATGCCCTGGCAACATTCTCAGCTCACTCTGCCAAGACCCAGCAGGCTTTCTCAGCAAGGCATCTCTCCCACCAGGCAGTGCCAGCATGTTTTCTAGCATGGGGTTGTTCCTTTCTGTGTGCAGACTGCACTTGCCCTGGCTGAATTTTGCAAGACAGGCCTGACAGTTCATTTACACAGCCTGTTAGAGTAAATGCCTCTGAATGACAGCATTGCCCTGAAGTGCATCTACTGATCCTCCCAACTTAGGGCTATTTGCAAACTTGATGAGAGTGCACTCTAGCACATCACTGATCTACTAAAGAAACCTGAACTCTACGAATCCAGCTTCAAGAGTGCTAGAACCTCTCAACAGCTAAGATGAAATAAAAGGGCTCTTCAATTCCCAAAACAGAAGGGGAAAACAAACACAACTTCCACATATTAGCTATTTCAGCATTCCTCAAGTTCTTGATAACTAATTCTTGTTAACTATCATAACAATCAATCCAAAGTCTTTGGCAGAATCATTAAAAGGAAAAGAAAAAGGCATAGCATGCCTGAAGACATCTCCTCTACTAGCATTAAACACAAAAGAGCACAGAAATTTTGTCTGTTCTAAAGACAGGATTTATATGGGAATTTTGATGAGTACATCTCCTGACCTGCACTGGGCTTCTGGACAATGAAATACAGTGTGCATGTCAGGTAGAGAAAACCTAGAAGCTGAAACCGCCAGTGCAAGGACAAGCTAACAGTTAAAATACCAACTCAGTCTCTAATTTTTACTATTTCCTATTGCAAACACAAAATATTTAAATAATATTAATTAGTTGTACATACCACAGTTTCCTGTTAACTCAATCAATACCAGCAATCTAACCTACCTGCTAATGTCCCAAGCTGAATAAAAATCTGTCTCCACCAGTGTGGAGCAGTCAGTTATCACTCTTGACAGGTGACTTCAGTTATATTTTCAATTAGTACAGTTGCAAGTAAAAGAGATGAGTAAGTTTTTTGAAATTTTGCTTCCAGTGAATAGATTAGCTCAGTTGGGGTAGAGCACAGTGCTAATAACACCAAGTTTGTGGGTTCAATCCCTGTATGGGCCATTCACTTAAGAGCTGGACTTGACCTTTGTGCGTCTCTTCTAACTCTGAATATTCTGTCCTTCTGTGAATAGAAACTTTAAGCAATGATCAAGACCAGGTCACACTGTCCTTTAGAAGGCAAGAGAGAAAGTTCATGAGCTAGCTTTCAGACAGAACTCTGATTACAGTAGAAATGGGATCTAGAAAAGCAGTCTCTGGGGATTGCTTGTTTCTACTTTAACTGAAGCCCATTTCCATTTCAGAGTAACAGAAGTGCTTATTTAAAAATAAAATTACTTACTATCACCAATGACACAAAGCAAACACTAAATTCCATAATAAAGAACCAACGCAAAACATGCAAACAAACAAAAATCACGCAAAGCCTGCTCTCAAATGTAGTTCATCAAACTAGTATCATCAAAATAGGGACCTCCAGGATAATAAACATCATAGATGTGTTGATATTTGTATATTGTACAACACGTTTCATATTTTAAATGGTACTGTATAAAATACCTTTCCTTGATTTTCCTGCTCTTGATGTCTGGTTAGGAGATTGTTGCATTCCTATATCCATTTAGGAAAAGGCATGGAAAGGACAGATGGAACAATGACATCAGAATAAACTGGAATTTCCAGAAACTTGGAAAACATAAGCAGTACATCAAAACAGCTACAGCAATGGGAGAACATACTGTGACTATCAGCCTATTCTACAGTTAGAAGTGCTGGAAACAACCCAACCACAATCTACAGAACTCTGCTCTCAAGGGACAGTGTCAAACAGTAACTTATTGTACTTGCTCCATGTAAAATATCCCATTTCAATATTCTGAAATACTGAAACAGATTATCATAAATATACTCTCCTGACAACTTTGTATTTCCCTCAACTTGACTACTCCTTGTCCAGCACAGATGCAAATGAAGTTCCTTCATGGTTGTAGAGTGCCTCACACATACAGCACACAAAATTCCTTATTCCAAGCATCTTAAAAATCCCTAGATATGTGCCTAGAACCAAACCTTGGAGACTATCCAGAAGTTTCAAGGAAATCTTAGCTCCCTGTACTCAGACCAGCATGCAACTTTGAGCATTATGTTATTTACACTCACTCATCTTAAGTCACAGTGTCAGCATGCTTGTTATCCCTTGCTAAAAAAGGAACCCAGCAACTTGTTGCCTTAAACCAGATCATCTTGAAAGTTGTCAGTTGGTGCCTGATGCAAACATAGGCCACGTCTACCTCAGTTTGAAGAGTCCTGCTTACATCGATTTGACCATGCTGAACCATTCACATACAAAAGCTATGCCACCAGCCAGAACACAGACATGACAAGAGGGCAGCATGTTCCCCCAGGGCTATAGAGCAGGCCACAACTGGACCAAAATGGGTGCACTGACTGGTATATCATGCATATGTGTGCATATGTGTGTGTACATGTCTGTGTGTTGCGGGACACAAGTTCAAAATATAAATCACTATGCATCTGCTCTACCCATCCCACTTAGTAAAATTTTGTATTTTAAGGCATTAAGAAATCATTGTTATTGCAGCTGACACCAAATTTCTTCGTGATGTAACATTTGTCTCAGAGCAGAATGAAGTCCTGCTTATATTGACTTTATCACATGGAATGAATGTGGCAAAATGACTTGTAACAAAAAAGATACATATAAAGAGTTAAGAAAGGACCTCATGATGGTTTCTCATCCCTTCTACATTTCTCAGTTTTCTTAAGAGATGATACAGAACAGCTTTTACTGACCTTGGGAGATATAAATCACTGAAGCACTTATTTCTTTTCTAAGAGCTCTATGATGGAAACCCAACAGTTTCCGTAGGGACCCAAGAACACCAAAGGAACAATACACCATACAGTAAATATTCAAATAAACAAAAGCCAACTTCTTAAGCAGGCTGAATTGCTCATTAGAGAAGAGTATTTTGAAAAATATTCAACAAGTGCAAAAGCAGCAAAAGGAACAAGGACAACACTGAAGATCCCAGAAAAAATTTATAGAAGAGCAACAGAAACAAAAATAATTCCAAAATGGGTTTCTCTGTTCTCTTGAGATCATTCCAACTTCTCCTCTAACAGAGGCTTCAAAGTCTGTTACTGCAGTGTATCACAACGACTCTCACAATGCAGGACCTATACTTTTTATGTGCAAGCTAGAGACTGCAGAATTAATGCAGGTAAATATTCTCTATATGCTACTAATCTCTCAGAGACAGTAACAGTGTGCACTCTCTGGGCAAAACCAACATTTTCCTGATTAAACCATCTGTACCAAAACCTTTCAAAAAAAAAAAAATTCCTGCAATCTATCAAGAAGCTTTCCAAATCTCTGACTAGATCAAATTAAGTGTTCCTAAGTCAAAGGAACAAAGGCAGACGCTAAATTAAATTCCTGTATCTAGGAAAAGTCAGTGAGGAAAAATATCCCATATTTTGCTCATTTTTCTTGACATATTTAAAAATGGAGTAAGGAACTGTATTTAAAGGAATAATGAACTGTGTTTGAGCACTGTCTTCTGCCCGTTTGCCACATAGTTGCAATGTAACACTCTTAAAAACTCAGAAGGAATAAAATCTCCCATTTGTAGGGCTTGAGACATAAAGTACAAGACAAACTATTTCATTTATACTAATGTATTCATTTTCTCAGATCCTCTAGGACTCTGAGCTCATAAGCATAGACTGGATTTTTAAAACTCACTGAAGGAGTTAATTTTTTGATCACAAGGCAATTTAGTTGCTTTTCTGGATTACAAGGTAATAATTATTTAAAAAAAATAATAAAAATTACTGAAAGTAGAAGAAAGGCATTATTTTTACTGTAAATCAAATTATGTTTAAGTCAATACAGCATACACAGACACTGCAATGTTACTGCCAACAAAGCTACTTTTCCAATACAGTATTTGCTAAGTATGTCTGTACAGCACCTACATGGAAACAGCTATAACTGATTTTGAAAAACAGGACATGCAAAAAGGACCTTAGTGCAGATGGAACTATTAATATTAAAATGAAGACACAAACTCCATGAAAATCAACAAGACACGTACCTTTCTGCTCATTTCTCTGTTGCTTCCCAACTACATAAAGAGGAACAACTACTCAGATGGAACACACTGCTTTTGAAATTGGATTTTCATAATCTGAGTGGCCATCTCTAGGTAAGCACACACTTGAAAAATAAAAACACTTTTGCCTAGTTCGTTCCCTAACCCCTTCTCTCTCTCTCAAGGAATAGAGATGGGCAGTCTGACAGACAGAAAGTAACAACCTTAAGAAGTGAACACAGAATGCAAATCAAATGCCTTCACAGCCTGACAAGCAGCACTTCCAACTATGATCAAATAAGCACATTCACTAAGCTTGTGCTACTCCATCTGATGCCTCCACTAAGACCAATGACAAACACAGTAAGCGCTAACAACACAAACCCACTAAAGAAAAGGCCACAGTGATTCTCCTCATGAGCTACTCCATGGTTAAGGGTCTTACCTCCTCTGTCCACAGCAGGTGCACCCAATGTAAAGCCAGCGGCTGCTGCCTGGTGCGAAGTGCCAAGTGCTGCGATGCCTCGTGCACCACCACCTGTAGAAGCTTCTCCTGCGTTTTCCCAGTCTGCATATTCTGCCAGTTGTTTACTAAGACTGTACAGAGAGAGGAAATACATTTGGTAAAGAATAATCACATACTTGCACATACCATTTAATAGAAGAGTTAACAGCCATTTCTTATCCACCCTACACATATTCATAGCCATACAGATTCATATACTCATATGCACTTACTGCATGACTATTACACACTGCAATATTTACTAGAGTCATGTTCACTCTATAGATGTCATGTTCAAACCCACAAAGTTATTAACTCCTGCTTGGTACCTGCCAAGTTTCACCTCTGGATAACTGTAGGATACAGACGTATTTTAGAGTTTATACTGAGGAATTGTGAGCTTAGCAGTAAAACTTGAAATCTAACAGAGAATTCTGGGTAAAAATTTTCCTCGACTTCCAAGTTAACACTAGACACTGGAATGATACACAGCACAAGACAAGAGGAAATGGCCGCAAGCTGTGCCAGGGGAGGTTAAATTGGATATCAGGAAAAATTACTTCAGTGGAAGGGTTGTCAGACATTAGAACAGGCTGACCAGTGAAGCTGCTGAGTCACCAGCCCTGGAGGTATTTGAAAGATGTTGTAGATCGGCACTTAGAGACTTGGTTTACTGGTGGGCTTGGCAGTGTTAGGTTGGTTCTTAGTGGCCTTTTGCAATCTAAATGATTCTATGAAGACATCACTGAGCACACCTTCAACACAAGTCTCAACACACCATTAAACCTTGGTGCTGTTTTCAAAAATTATCAAAAACCACACTGATAACTGACAACTTACTCTAATGATACAGTTTAAAATTTACCTAGAATATCCATGAATAACAGCATAATCCTCAGCTGTCCATCCATTAGTGTCTTTATGGGAAACATCAGCACCATACCGAAGAAGAACTTTTATCAGATTAAGCTCTCCACCAGAAGCAGCAGTCATAAGTGGGGTTCTGAAGGGTCCAAGAAATATGATATGAAATAGATTGTTTTACACAGTCACTGTAATTACCTTTGTTTCTGTTTGCCCTCAAAAAAGTATTCTCCCCATTACGTTAAAGTGAACAAAAGAAAAAGCATTTTTTCATTAAGAGAAACAATAAAATGGGAGAGGGTCTCAAAACCATCAAATGTTTAGTCTTAAAACAAAGCTTCCACACAGACAACACTTACAGACTCTACTACTATGCAGGAGATGGCTTTTCAATTTGAGGGAATGCCGCTGAGCTAGTAGCAGGCTTCCTGTCAGAAAGGCTGTCACAGACAGTAACATTTTGCAATCCTCAATATGGAAAGCATTGAAGGAGATATGACAGCAAGCCACTGAGGCATGACCATCTTTCACAAGTCACACGGAAGTAACTGCTTCTGTGTGGCTCCTTGTTTTGTGTCTTTTCAGACCTCATTCCCATGCCTCTCTCAAGCCAACCTGAAGAACATTAAAGAGAACCATGTAAAGGTTTGACAGCCCCTCACCTTTCACATTGATCTCGAGCATGCACATCAGCTCCTTTTTTAAGGAGACACTCCATTATTTCTTCATGATGCTCAGAGACAGCAAGAATAAGAGGGGTATATCCCTCCTGAAAGGGCAGATAAAGTTAAAAATCAAAGTAAAAAAAAAGTCAAGAAAAATACGAACACAACTTTTGGAAAGCACTTCATTAACAAATGTAAAAATTTACCTTATTTTGGGCATCAATATTGGCATTATTTTCTAGTAACAGCTCTGTTACAGTGGTATTACCAGACAGGACAGCCAGGTGAAGGGCAGTGTTGCCATCAGTGTCTGCCAGATTTGGGTCAGCATCATGTTCTAGCAGAATAGCCACACATTCTTCTTGCTGGCACTGTACTGCCTGGGAACAACACACAAAAAACTTCCAGCATTTACATTTCACTTTGTTGCAATTCCTCCAGCTTCCCAATATTGGGAATTAAGAGCACCTTCAAAGACTAGCTGACACATACCCATTCCACACCAACCACAATATGCGTGTTTTTACAAAGGTCTACATAAAGAATACTGAAAAATACACCATTTAGTTCAAAATCAGTAAGCCTCAGTTGCAAGAACATACCATAGTCCACATACCTTCATCAGTGGTGATCTGTTATCGTGGTCAAAAAGATTTAGCTTACACTTGTTTTCTACTAGATACGTAACTACATCCACATGGCCGTTTGCACAAGCAAGATGCAGGGCTGTCCTAAAAATTAAATAAATTGAATTAACACAGACAGGGATAATTTCAGGCTTTTTTGATAAGCAGACATGACCACAAGTTTCACTTTGCAAATCGCAAGCTTAAGAACTCACTCCATTACGAGTACCAGTAGCTGCACACCAAATTCTTGGCACTTGCTAGCCAAAACCACCCACAGCATCTGCTTAGTAAGAGGACATTTCCTACACCACAGACCTGAATCTGCACAGATTCCTGTGCCCAGGCGTTGGGTATTGCCCTCAGACAGCACAGCAACAGAGACCAAAGCTAGGGAATCTGAGGACTACGGCAAGTAAACTTCTAAGTTTTCCTTCGATCATTCATGGGTCAGAAGTGTATCGGACATGTAGGAGATGGGTTTCATCGCAAGAATATTAGAGTTTCCCTGCACTTTGAGAATTTCTCCTTTTTCTCTAGCTTTTTTACTACTGAAGCAAAACCAAGAACACACTTGCACCAAAGTGCCTCTTATAACATGTAGCAAACCAGAGAGCAGAACACTCTAATCCTGACTACAGCAAAGTAGGTTTTGACTTTCCTGAAGTGTTCAAAAAACCTACTACAGAGGAAGTCCTCTCCAAGGAAGCAATACTGTGTTTCCACAATATATAACCAGCACAGGAAAACTGAACTTTTTTCTTCAATTTAAAGCCTTGCCAGAAAGAAAAGGTGTCCCTCAAACCACAGAACATCTTAGGTCTGATGTCAATTAACCAGTCTACTTGTACACAAAGACACAATCACTGAGGAAGTCCTTGTCTGTGTTTCCTCCCTTGAAGGTGACACAATAAGAATTCCGCAGTTCCCCAAGAACCAAGGGGAACACCAGCACTAGTTTTGACCCGTATCACTGTAGGTAGGTCCTCTGTATTCAGACAAGCTCAGCTAACCTTCAAAATAGTTTAGCTCAAAATATTTTGTTGAGAGGCCAAGGTACAACAGCTCCCTGGCTGGGTGGGAACAGAGAGGGAAGGTACACAAATGTGGCACATGATGCAGGAACTCAACAATCTGTAACACAGATACTCCTTGTTACATGGCAGCTGATGGGGCCCCCTCCACAGACTCCAGGATGAGGACAAAAAAACCACACAAGACTTCAAAGAACTTGTGATGTCTTGCTACAGACAGGGAAGAGACTGAAGCATCAAGGAAGACCTCCTATTTCTGAAAAAATAACTGACTGAGATTATCTGAAACCTTACCAGGAGTGGTTATGAAGGAGTCAATGACCATCTAAAAGCTGCTATTAACAAGCACTGGGAAACGTGACAAACCTGAAGTCACTAACTATGGGCTCACCACTGCCATCCTCCGCCAATCCTCTCAATTTGCCTAGTGGAAAGAAGCTGGCTCTGCTTGGAGCAAGGCCTGCTGAGCTCCACAAAAGATCCACTTCAGGGAACAGGCTGGCAGAGAACATCAGAGTGTTCACAGTTGCCTGTCCCCACAAGACACCTTCAAAAACACCAAAGCTGTTCTGCCACCAGCCCCAGGGACCCTGCTCCTCCTGCTGCTGCAGTCGTACACTGATCACCCATGGGGTGGAAGAGACCTGCTGATGTCTGAGCAGCTGCAAAACAACCCAACCAGGTTGGGTTGCAAGTTGACGGCACATGCTTTCAAAGGCACTTAGCCAAAAACCCAGCGGCTACAAGCTAAGCAATGTAAAGCTCTACAAGTTCACTCTGACAAGCAGCTGACCAGGTAAATCTCTCTTAGTGATTAGCTTTGACCCAGGATTCATGACTAGCCGGTATCATACCTACATGTGCTTTCAACTCTGTGCCAAGTTTTGTCTACCTTTTCCAGCAAGGCCGAAGGCTTCCCTAGACCATGTCTGAAAACCCTTCTCTCTCCTGACTGATGCTGTTCCATACACATTTTTTGGAGGTCCTATGGGCAACAGGACCCACTTTATGGAAGGAGCCTGTAGGTGTGAGAATTGCCACATCCCTGGTGTAGTATTCTGGTTTTGGAAATCCCAAGAAGCAGAACTGAGACATTCATATGAACAACGCACACATTTCAGCCTTTACTTCATAGGTTTCCTATTCTTCACTTCTACTCCCAGTCATGTCTTTCAGTCCCTGGAGAATGTGATGAAGCTCTGAAACACAATTGCATCTGACGGTCATTCAATCCACACATCACATCCACAAGCACTAAGACGGCATAGGTGGCCCGGTAACCCTCAAGGCTGGTATAGCATACACCAGCTGCAGCAAGCAGGCAGACCCTGTCCACAGGATCCCTGTCACGTAAGCTTTCCAGCACTGAGCATTGTCATGCAAAAATCACTGCAATGCTCTAGAACTTACACTGCCTTGTCTCTTGTAAAATTTGTTTTGGGTTTTGTTTTTTAGAGTGTGCTACTTTATTTCCCCAGTTATAACACTGATAATAGCTTAAAGGAGACATTGCTAGAGGAAACAAAGACTTCTAGACAACACATTAAAATACAAAAATTAGCCAAATTGTATACCAGGCCTGCTAAGGTCTGATGACTATTTCCATAAATGCCATTGGGCACCTTGACTCAGGCAAATGGAACAGGCACAAAATGTAGTCAATTCACCTTAAACTGCATCCCCCATCTCCAGCTGCATAATCAAATACTAACTGCACACACTCAGGCACATAATCCTAAATACTAAAGTGATCCTTACTGTGCTCTTCCTTTCTTCTCCTACAAATCCAGGTACTTTTAGGGCAATAAAACTAGATGAGTTTTACTGCTGCCAGAAGTCCAGCCTTCTGGACAGCTAACCTAGGAAGCTGAGCTGCTCTGCTACAACCAGCATCTCTTCAGAACAGCAAAAAGGATTTGACTCTGAGCCTTTTCAGAAAAGGTGATTCCCTTATGCTTATGATAGATCACTAGGAACAGTGCTGCAGCCCAGGGCTTCTCCTCAAGCTAGAACTGTTAAGTGCTTGCTGTGCTTCACTCAAAAGCCCACACAGCAGCACCTGCCAGAAACAACAACTTCTGCAAGTCACTGACCAGATCTTCCAGTCCCAGGTACTGATTAGCTGTACCAAAGCCTCAGAGCAAAAAACTGCCACCTAAAACCACACTGTGGCTTAGGCTGCCACATTACACTCACAAAAGGCAACTGTGCATACAGCATCAATAAACAACGTGTTTATTTTGCATTATAAATCCTTCCTAACCGCAGTGTCCACCTTTCTTTAAGTTGCTCCCAGCTGAGGCAGTGCATCCTTCGGGCTCAACTACTGAACCTGCACGCTGAGCTCTCAGAGGTGCACAGAGATAGGTGCGATTACACTCAGACTTCAAATCCTGGCTGGAGAACGGCCACGAGGCTCCTCTTGCAACTCCCGTTTGCCAGGCTAAGAGCTCCCTTCCACTCCTGCACCCCTGGGCAAGGACGTACGGCTCCGGGAACGAGGGCACTGAGGAGGCCGGGTAAAGAATGGTAAGGCGACAGTTGGCCGGATTCAAGGGGGTTCTGGCAGCACAAGCCTGCTTCCCACAGCCAGCCAAGGGCTGCGCTCGGCTGCGGCGCCCGCCCTCCCGCTCCTCACAGAGACGCTGCCGGTCCGCTCCTGCGCCGGGGAGCTCCCGGAGGCTGCTACAGCTGCACCTGGGGCTCCCGAGACCGCCCCGCGGCTCCCGCCCTTACCGCTCCGCCTTGTCCCGACCGTCGATGCCGTATTTCCTCAGTCCCTGCCGCACCTGGGCCAGGTCGCCGCTGGCGGCCGCACGGTGTAGCTTGCCCAAGTCCTTCTGCCGAAGCTCGTAGGCACCTGCGGAGCAGGGAAGGGAGGCGCTGCCGGGCGGAGGCTGCCCCTTCCTCTTCCTCCCAAACCCGAAGATCCTCTTCATCCCGCGGCAGGGACGCAGGCACGGTCCCGTCTAAGGAGAGCGACGGCGGGAAGCACCCGGCGGGCTGTATGGTGCCTTAAGCAGGGACAGGGGAGGGGAGCTCCCGGCAGCGACCTCGACTCGATGCGCCTGCTGCGGAGCGAACCTCGGGCGCGGCCGGAGCCCCGGGGCAGAGACAGCGCCCGCTGGCCCCGGCAGCCCCAACCCACCACCCCGCATACGGCGAGCCTCGCGCAGGCGCGGACGGGCACCGGCGGGCAGGCCCGCGCAGGCGCGGCCGCGGGAGGCGGGCAGTTCTCCGATGGAATTCATGTCCCAGGAGACTTAGTGCTGTGTGGGTGCTGCTATTAGGCTTGGGTGAATGGTGACAAGAACAGACATCAAGGATTAATACAGGAGGAAAGGGGATGGAGCGGGGCTTCAGACATCATCTAGTTACGTGCCTGACCAGATGCTGAGGAATCCGTCTGGTCCAAGTAGCTGGGATCGCAAGCTGCCGATTGAGATGCCGCTTGAGCTTTGGGTGGGAGCCCAAAACAAGAAGCTGTGAACTGCCACCCTTCGGGATATCAAATGGCGCGAAGATGGGTGACGCTAATCAGGTAAATAGACTCTGAGAGACACAGGAGGAGCCTGGAATTGCCGACTTTTTGGATAACAAAGGAGATGAGGACCAGTGACGCCAGCGAAGTAGTTGGACATTCAGAGTGGGACAGGAGCCGAAGACTGGGGCGGAAGAGCGAGACTGACTTGCGGCGCCACTGTGAGGCTGTAGAAGCCCAGGGGTTCTCTATGTAGGTATCCTCCTCAGAGGCACCAACTCGAGCTGTTTCTGAGTTCCTGCACAGGAATAAATTGCTTTATGAAACGAGATACCTGAGACTCTGCTATGGGAAACTGTGGTCGAACCGGTAAGGTAACCTGGTCTGACTGTGTGAGAGTGGGGGGTGTGGGGAGATATGTCAAGCGAGGCGCCCCTCAGCTCAGTGGAGCTGCCCGCCGTGAAGGGGCTGCGCTTCCAGCAGTGAAAGCTTTGGCCCTGAGTGTGTGACTGTCAGAGAGTTTTGTGAATGGTCAGACTGGGAAGTTTCCGTAACCCTCATGACAGACTCAGAAAGTTACTTTCTTGTAAATGGGGCTAAGTTGGCACCGACACAGAGGAATACAAACATGTATGCGGACGGACTGTATGAAAACGTAGTACAGAAAGCAAAATATTTGGTATCGGTAAGTTTGGAATCATTCTCATTATTGTACTGCTACTGCGAAGCCACTGGGTAGTTCAGATACCATATAATTTGGAGGCGATGCCATGGTACCGTATACCCTAGGGTATTTGGCTAATGGAACACCTTGCCAGAACACTTTTTCTTGTCTTTAGAAACTACTTTTTGCATATGAATTTCTGAAAACCAGATGGCAAACAAAACCTAATTCAGACAGAGGAATGCATTTCACTGATTAGCGGTGAAAATAGTTATTGCAATGGGACAGGAATATAGTGCCACTTTTTAGGGAAGTGATTTAGCCCTTAGAAATATTTTCTTTTCCTTCATCACTAAGAATGGTACATATATTAAAATCTTTATTTTCCTTTTCAGAATGAATCTTCACAGCTTTATCAAATATGTTTGCTTCTGGCAGTATTGTCTTGTACCGAGGTGACTGATGTACAGTCATTTTCATTAGTTGATTCTCAGTATATAAGCAGTGTTCTGTTTTTTCAAACCTGATCTGTAGAAAGAAGAGCCAAAATAATAATAACAATAATTTTAAAAAGATGGAAAAATACTTTTATTGAAACCATAGCTAAGTAGGTTCAGGTTGCAAAACCTAAGTTTCTATGAGTATTAGGAAATTACTATGAGTAACCATTTTGAGAATGTCTCTGTAGTCAGTCTGACCATTTAATGGAAAAATGGAGAGCAAAATGCATTTTTTAACTGGATATATTTGTTTTCTTCCAGTCATCTTAGAAGAAAGGCAAGTTTTTATTTACAAGGTGGCAACATGGAGTAAACATGAGTCATCTCTATGCTCTTCAGGAGGAAGTATTTAATCTCAACTTCTATTTCAAGTGGACACATGCTCAGCCTCACATAATTTTGTTTTTACAGGTTACTCCACAGCTAAGACCAGGAGACCCTAACTCCATGTCAAATATTTCAGAGTGGTATCAATAAAAAATGCTGTGATTACAGTGCCAGCTTTAGTTGGTGGTGACTTTGGTAGCTGAATGGGCTAAAATTCGGTTTCATGCTTTTAAAGATAAAGGGATGCTGATGGGGTCACAGAGTCATATGGGTACAACAGGAACTGTTAATTCATTATTAGCCAAAAAAGATGCAAAATAAATAGCTAGACTGTGTCACTAAACCAGTTGTCAGTTGTTTGTATTGATTTTTGTTCATACTATTTCTTTAATTGTGTTGGCTCAGGGTGCTGTTGAAGATATCAAAGTGTTTTAGTTTTGATCCATTTCTATTTTTAATTTTATTTTTATAGTTCCTTTTTGGATTTAGGTTTGGGGTTTTTTTTTACTTTTGGTATTTCCTATTCTGTTGCTTTTTCTGTTCAGTGTTCTCTGCTTATCTGTAGTTTTCTCAGTATCATCTAATAACAGCTGTTTCTTTTCCTGTGTGCATGAAATGTTTCATTGCTGTTCCTGAATTCTTGTTTCATTACAAGACTTGTGTACCACAGGAAGATTTCCAGATAGGGCTTAAATGTGACTTAAGTGTTGCATAAGCACTGGTATTTGGGTTAGTCTGCTAAAGGTACACCTTTCCTTCAACATGATTCACTGTAGCTGGATAATTTAGCTCACAATCTTTGTACAGCTGAGGTATTAAAATGGCAGTCTGAAATTCCCCTTTGCCAATGTGGCTAATTCCCCTATTAGACCACCTGGTGTATTTTGTCTACCAGGAAGGAAAAGTGTCAGTAAAGACTTGGGCTGATAACAATATGCTGCTAAGTATCGGGTTTAGTACACCTGCTTTGCAACTGCTGTATTTATAGAAGGAGTGGTACAACTTAGAAAAGCTGTCTGGGAGGATTGCATGTCTTAGCAGTGCCAGCTCTGAGGCTTGGAAGGGCATGTGTTAGTTAACACACATCCTACAGACAGTGACTTCAGCAGCTTTTGCTCTAAGCGGAGAGCTACAACTGTGGAGATGCTTCTGGTGTGCCGCCTCTGGAGCCTTCTACAGTCATTGGGTATGCAGAGTCAAGTGGGACCAGTTTTACTTGCTCCCAGTCCAGCCTGACACACCATATCCCATGCACACAGCAGGATTAACAGCTGGCTTTCCATTCAGAATATAGAAGGGATTTTTTTTGGCTTCCTCTAAGTGATGAACAAGAAATGTTATTTTCTTTTCAATACAGTAAAAGCTTTACTATATGAGATTGGCTCAGTTGGTCAGAGAATGGTGCTAATAACACCAAGGCTATGGGTTCAGTCCCTGTATGGACCATTCAATTAAGAGCTGGACTTGATGATCTAGCCCTGTGGGTCCCTTCCAACTCAGAATATTCTTTGATACTGTGATTTGGAAGAGGCTTACTAGCATATTCAGAACCACACAAATTCACTGGCTCACACTTTTTGGGCTACCAATATAGAGTTATCACAAGAATGAACTCTGTTATTGTGGAGTCAGGTAGGTTGCAATTGGAGTTGTTAGGTTTGGTTACATTTTAGTTAAGAAAAATGCAAAGTAAGACCTTTGTCTTCCTTCTTTTTATTAAACTACTTGGAAATTATAAACCATAAGAAAGCGAGAAATGTCTGCTGACAGCAGGACTGTAATGCATTGAGAACTTATTTCAATTCCCAAATGTTGTGGCTTAACCCGACATGAACTGAGGTACTACACAGCTGTGTGATTGCTACCCCTTGCACACACACCACCACCCTTCCCACCCCAGTGGGATGGAGAGAAGAATCAGAAAAAAGTAACAAAAAATCCTTGACTTGTGGGTTCAGATAAGAACAGTTTAATAATTGATACAAACAAAAAAATAAGATTGTAATTTAAAAAAAAGGAAAAATAAAACCCATAAGAAACAAGTGATCCCCAATACAGTTGCTCACCACCCACTGATTGATGCCCATCCTGTCTGACTAACTCAACCCAGATTCTGTGGTGTGGAATATCCCGTTGGCCAGTTGGCATAAGCTGTCCCATCTATGTCTCCTCCCAGCTTTTTGTGCAGCTTCTCACTGGCAGAGCACGAGACATTGAAAACTCCCTGACTTCTGGTAAGCACTGCTCAACAACAGCCAAAACATCAGTGTTATTGTGCTGGTTTGGGCTGTGGTAGAGTTAATTTTCTTCACAGTGACTGGTATGGGATTTTGTGTTTTGCATTTGTTCTGAACACAGTGATGATAATATAGAGGTGTTTGTGCTATTGTTGAGCAGTGCTGTTGGGTCCCAAGAGTGCAGTCCTGGGCCACCTGCTCTGGGATAGGCACAAAATGTCAGGTCCTGAGAGCACAGTCCTGGACTGCCTACTCAGATGTTATTTGGGATACCCCTGGGCTAATTAAGGCAGAATAATGCTAAGCAGTCAAGTAGAAAGTTTTATTTATGGCAGCAGTGATGGCAGAACTAATTTTTCTTTCTAGTCTTATTAATTCTGAAAAGTGCTGAATGTTCAGAATCCAACTGTGTTAAGGCTCTACATTCTTCTTCAATGGAAAGCCTATCAGTGATTCCAGTAATGGCAGTGAAATTATTTGAGCAAAAATGCAGATCTATGGTTGGGGCAGACCTATGGTTGGGTTTGGTGCATCCATACAGTGAACTTAAAACATCAGTTTTTCTGAGTCTACAGTGCACATATCATAGCCCCGCCCAGAGGTGTGCTTGAGTACAGAAAACGCGTGAGAAACATTCTAATGGAGAGGTATGGGAGCCTTCATCCTTCCAGCAGTGAACAACTATACGAGACTAGGCAGAAAGTTAATGATGTGACATTATTCACTTTGTTGTCTGATGAAATGTTTTGTTGTGCTTACAGTTTATGCCAGCTGTGTTTCAGATACTGAAAAATTTTGAGTTTGGAATAGGCTTAGACATGGTTTTCAATGGACACTGAGGGAGAGAACCATGACTGTTCTCAGAAAAGTGCCCTGAAAGCTTCAGTTGGTAAATGGTTTTTCTGTGACCCTCACATACTGATTATTAGCTTTTTTTTCAAGTTTAAGCTAGTTTCAATTTCTTTAAAGACTGAGACTTTCTGAAATAATGATGCATACTTGATGTTTAAAATCAAACCAGCATCAGACAAAAAGAAGTCAGTGCTAAATCAAAATACAAATGCAAGTGATTTGCTTATATTGCAGAGTCTTTCATCAAACTGCTAAGCAGCCAGATTTCATTGGCTTACACAGCATCACAGAGTTTACTGCTGCTTCTTACATCATTTGCCTTTACTTAGAGTTTACAGTATTGTTGCTCATTAACAGAGCTCTCATTCTCAATTATGTGAAGAACTCGTGCAATGAACTGTTTAATTAAATTTGTTAGCTTCCAAAGGGCATTTGGGATTTACAACCCATACATTTGCTAATATATGTAACTGTGAAGGGGATCACCTGGAGAGGAGGTGGAACATTATTTAATGCACTTTTTGCCACCTGTACTTTGGTGAATGTATGGAGAGTGATGCGTCAAAGTTCCAATGCCTGCCTTCATGCATTTGAGGAGATGAGGACTGGTTAGGTGGACTTCCATAGATGTCTACTTCCCAGCAAGACCCGGGAATGGTGGTTCTTGTTGACTTTCAGGTCTTGAACATGTCTCTAAGCATGAAAATAACACTGGAAACATTCCTAACACATTAAGTGAATGGACTAAAAAGAACAAAGGGAATGCTTTTGTT
>VZTD01002419.1:0-12144 GCA_013397725.1 Rhagologus leucostigma | reverse complement strand
GTGTCAGACCAACACAACTTCTCAAAGAACTTTGGAAGAGTTAGCTGAAACTTGAAAAGACATCTTTGCCCATCTAAGCCACTGGTTTAACAAGCTGTAGAAATAATGTTAGTTTCTGAGATAGGGCTTTTTATTTTAGTGTAGGTAAGAACTGCAATATCTAATGTGCTTGTGCTTTTCATTAGAGCACAACAGACTCTTTCAGTGCTCTCTGGCTATTTTGTGCTACAATGTGCAGTAATTTTTTATTCACTTGTGTATTTTAAATTCAGACCTGAAGAGCTTAGTGGCACAGTGGCACGCTGCAGCAGTATCAGTGCTTCACTGTTTTAAAGGTTTTCAATATGATTAAGAGGTATTGGCAAGGGTACTTATGACCAGTATTCCATGGAAAATACCCATAGACTTAGACCTCAAAATTCTAGTGTCAATTCACATTGATTAATTGCCAGAAGAGGATGCATAGATCTTTCCTAATGCTTTCAGAGTTGGTGATGTTATTAGTTGCCAAAATAACCATCAAGATCTGAATTAGGATTATTTAAAAGCAGACTTTTTTTTTTCTAAGGCATCCTCCACATTTAATATTAGTATATGCACAATTTAACATGAGTATGTCTTCTTAATTTTCAAGACTTGACCTAGTGGCTGCACGTAACTATTTATTTGTAGTCAAAGTTCTAAAATCATAGAAGGGTTTGGGTTGGAAGGAACCTTAAAGATCTTCTAATTCCAACTCCCCTGCCATAGACAGGGGCACCTTCCACTAGACTATGTTGATCAGAACCCCATCTAACCTGGCCTTGAACACTTCCAGAGATAGGGCATCCACAACTTCTCTGGGCTGCCTATGCCAGTGCCTCACCACCCCCACAGTACAGAATTATCATGTCATATCTGCTGTGTGAGATGTATGATGAAGATAAGAGAGCATTATGACTCAAAAGACTGTATTACAATAAAAAAATCCTTTCATTTCAGGCTGCCTGATCAATTTACACTAACCAAGTATTATTTCCTGGTAGTAGCTAAGCAGGAAGTGTGAAAGCAACTAAGGGAGTCAGTCAAAAACTCTTGGCACATGGTCCGTTCCAAAGTACAATACAGACACAACACTGAGGTCAAAGACTAAATTAACTTTGCACTTCATAAGGAAAATCCTTCTGATTTAATATTTTGAAGCTGTCAAGTTGTATTTTTTCTGTGCTTTTTTATCTATCCACCCAAGTGACTAATCTGTTATATGACTTTTGCACTACAGAATAAGAGGGAAAGTCAGGTTCTCCTTCATGTTAGTGTTCAGTTATTAGAGCCCACACCAGGAGATAATGATGCTGGCAAGCACAGTATAGTTATCTGCTCTCTATTGCAATGAGATAATAAAGGGCCAAAAAAGGAATTAAGGAGACTCCTTCAAGCTAGTGACTCCAGACATAGTATGTTTACGGCTGGTATCTTAGGTGAGTAATGTTTCAGAATATGAACATACCAGATTTGAAGAACTGCAGACCAGATGGAGCTGGTTTTTTATAAATACATAAATTAACATAAGATATACTTTTAAATTATGCTATTTAAGTATTACAAATATAAAATTTAAGTTTCCACCCACGGAGTTATAGCCAGAGAGACCTGAGGCCTGCAAGTCAGAGATCAGTTAAAATTAGGCATAAAATAATGCATCTTTTCCAATCAGTTCTTCTGTTCCTATTTGCTTTTTATTAGATTTTTGTTCTCATTCGTATTTTCTAATGAAAAATATCATACCTCTGCTTCCAACACCAGCATATTTGTCCAGTATTCTAGAACTAAATTTCACTGTGGACAGATCTTTTACACTCTGAGGATGAAAACAAGTGCATCAGGGCTTCAGAGTGTAAACATGAGACTCCAGGCAGTAGGACTGCCACTTTGAAAAAGAAATCTTTTGTTACAAGACACTATTCTGAAACTGTGCATAACAAACCAAATGTGCATTTCAGCGGGAAATATGGAGAAATAATAAGCAAGTCTCAGTCTGCAAGTACATTTTTTATCTGGTAAAAAAACAAGCTTTGTATGCAAATCATGAAGAAGTTAGAGATTGAAAACATCTGTAGGAAGTCTCACTTCTTTTATATGGCCCACAATAGAAACAAACAAAACAAAACAAAAAATAGACCCAAAATATTTTCTCCTCCCAAAAACCCCAAACAAATATCCACACCTGAAAAACAGCAAAACCAAAGTAACTATGAAGTGTCATTATGCCCTATTTGTCACTTCTATATCGTTGTAGCATTACTGATTGTAACAGAGTTGCTTCTTATTTTCAATACGTTGAGACCATTAGGTGAAACAAATTTCTAGACATTATTTTCTTTTTCTAGTACACAAATTTTTAACCTACACTGTTCTAAACATGAGGCTATGTCTTTTGGAAAATACAAATACAACATTTTCTAGGTGAATTAGGACACACAAACAATTACACTGGGTCAGGCTGAAGGTCTGGCCTGCCCTGTATCCTGTCCCTGGCAGGGTCAGGAACTAGAAGTATATCAGGGAATATATATCATTATTCTTCTCATTATTCCTCTGCATTTTCAACATGGATATTTACTGTACAAGCAGTTATACCCATACCACTGTGTATAACAGCCTTCTCAAACTTTTCTGCCAGAATTTCTCTCACTTCTGCAATTAAAAATTTGTATTTCTACCACCCACAATGCACTGTGCCAGTAAGTCCCATATTTACAATGAAATTATATAAAAGTACTATGTTAAAGTACTACCCTCTGCGTAACTTTAAACATCAAATAGATATTTTACTGTCATAATTTTCAACTGCACTTCTGGGACTTAATGGATATTGGTATTGTGTAAACTGGGCAGCTACAAGATTACAAGTCTTTTGTAACAAAGCAGTCCATGAAATATAATGAATTTTAAAATATTGAATTTCTCTCAAATGCTTCCAGGTTGTTCATGCTCCATGAGCAGCAAATCCCATTAGCAGATCCCTTTTACACTGGGCTGCTTTACCAAGAAAACTCATATAATTTTTTTATAGTTTTTGTATAGTACACACAAATATATTATGTTTGAGAGAATTTAAAAGTTACTAACAGAAATAGAAGAATAATCTAGGCCTTAGTATATTACCGGCTTTAAAGTATTAAAAAAGAAAATTAGGTAAGTGTGTGCTCACTGCTAATGAACATTAATGGGCCAATAAAAAGCAGTTATATAACAAGTCCACACAATATTTTTTTGTGTAAATAATTAGCCATGTGAAGCTAGGTATTAATGAGAAAAGTGTCACAATTTTTTTGAATTTGTATTTTGCTTTAATATTTTTCCGTTTGTACTTTTCTTAAGTGACACTGTTTGCATTGAATGACTAAAATGTGTCATGTGAAATATGTAATGTATTATTGCTCAGAAATTAGATATTAGGGAAAATAAAATAGAAAAAGCAGAAGTATTTTTAGTGTTAATAATCTGTCAAATTTTAACTTCTGAGTATGATTATTACCTAATGTTTTAGGTAGATCATATATCTCAAGGAGAGTATATACCTGTGGATGAACATATACAAACAACAACTATGCTAAGTACTGTATGCACGATCCTATTAAGGACTCAACAACAAGGCTGATTTACCATATTAAACTAATCTACCAAGTACTCCCAAATTAATTCACATCCCAAGAGAAGACACAGAGGTATTTTATTTCTTACTCATTATTTTGGCAACATGTTCTGGATTTCTACGAATCTTCAAACCCTTGCTTTTTTATTTTATCTCTTTGATACAAATAACTCCTTGAACTTGAGCTCAGTTCTACCGAAACTGGAGTTTTAGGTGGTCCTGAGAATCTGTGGAAACTGCTGAGAGGCTCCAAACTGTTAAAATTCTCTCATATTCTGTATTCTCCTTCTGAAGTCAAAAAAAGAATCTCTGAATTTGCTTAGCGAGGAATACACTGTTGTTCCAGTTGCATGAAGTGCAGGCAATAAACAACCAGTGAGGATGACAGTTGGTCCCCTCCAGCAAAATTAGTATATACATATTTGACTGCTTTCTCATCCCTAATCTCAACAGTCCTTTGTCTTGGAAATCAAAGAGCAAATCCATGCTTTTCCACCCACAAGGCATTATGCATATTCTGAGCAAAGGGGGAAAAATAATCAAGAATATGCAATGTCTGGAGGACACCTTTCTACTGTTTTACAGCGCATGTCTGAATGCATATAATGGGGGAAAGGTGTGCCATAAAAAAAGTGGGATTAAAGGGAGAGAAAAGAACCTCTAGTTTTGACCTTCATCCAGCTTCATCAGTCTTGAATGACATCTGCAAGCTATCCTAGATTTATTACCTATACTCCTTCAGTGAGACCTGATGGACTCACCTGCCATTTAAAGATCTCTGATACTGGAGGAACTGAAAACAAGCATGTCAGCGCTACAGAGTTCTCATGCTGAATAGAGTATTTCTGTGCAAAACCTAGCCTGGCTTCCCTGCCCTCCACTTGCATTACCTCTAGAAAAGGCAGGACACTGACTTAATGACATAACGAAAATCTTACTCTATCACCTGCTCTGTGTACATCACAGATGCACAAACCCCCTTCCTTTTGTGCAATACTATCGAATCAGCATTTCCAAACTTTCACCCAGCTCCCTGCACCTGGTCTAGAACTCACACATCTCTTCAACTTGCTATATAAAATCTTGTAAATCTTTCGTTAAAATTTTGGGACTGAGTCTGCTGATGCTGCCCAGTCTTCTGGAGACAGGCTATTATAAATTATTTGGATATTCCAGCAAGGTGTTCATCATTGTCTTCCAGTGAAAGCCTGATGGTAAAGATTAATGTGTTCTTATTCACCAACAGTCAGTGATGGTCTCCTTTTCCACTTACCTGTTATAGATATATTCTGTTATAGATATATTCTGTGTTCATCATTGTTTTCCAGTGAAAGCCTGATGGTAAAGATTAATGTGTTCTTATTCACCAACAGTCAGTGATGGTCTCCTTTTCCACTTACCTGTTATATTGTCAGTTTAACATTCATGGAAGATTTATGTAAATTTGTTTGCTGGTGATAGAAGTATGCACTAAATGTGCTAGAATTGTCATGTGCCTGAAACATGAGTCACCATTCCTTTCCCTCCTTCTCTTCCTCTCACACACACATATTAATAATAGTGTATTAAACAGACAATAACAATACACAATTCAGGAACTCTTGCTTATTGATCTATCTGAAAATATGCACATAAACAAACTGATATAACTATAGGTTTATCAATTCAATTCCTAAAAATATATATGGAAATGCTACAGAAAAAGGTGCAAATGGCACACAAAAGCTGTGACAAAATTAAAATTTTATTAGAGCAAATTTAATTGTTGTCTTCCTACGTAGACCTTTATCCAGTGCATGCTACCATAGCAGAATTCATCAGTGTTTGTGAATGTCCAGGTTTAAAGACCTTTTAATAGCCTTAAAAATTTCTATTCTGCTTATTATTGCAGAAGATAATTTGAAGGCAATGGAATACAGTGGTGACAGTGCTGGACAGTGTTTTTAGGATACTGCGAAAAGAAATGTAGAAGAAATTTTTGTTGGATTCTCTTGTACCAAGTGGTCTTTTGTGTCTGCCAAGAGCAGCACTGCCTTAGAAAAGTAACGTCTGTGTCTCTGCTGGGCCATGCAGAAATACAAAATGTGAATTGCTAGATTGAATTACAAAAACCCTTTCAATTTTCCCCAGTGTTTAAATGGCTTTTAAAATGGATTATCTGCTCAGAGCTACACTAGTGACAAAACTAACTTCATAAAAATCTAACATTTAGGTGACTTTAATGAAGTTTCAATGCTTGGATATAAAAGGATGAATGCAAACTGATATTTCATGAGATCATCAGTAAAATTCTTCTCTGAATGTCAAAAAAATATGGCAAGCCTTATGATGTGAATGTGGAATGCTTTGTCATTTTACAACAGTATTGTATGTGACAGCAGAGAGAAAAGACAGATTTCTTTGTTTCCACAGTATGTCTAAAAATCCTACAGTACGGGAAAATATTTCTGGCTAGAATGAAAGTGGTTCCAAAGAAGAGCTACAACTTCGTGGGTGATTTCTGAGGGATGAATGGATTCACAGTACCCCAGCCTTTTAAATGACCCCAGCATGGGTTAAGTTTGCATATGCAAACTGAAATGTTACAGTGTGATTGCTCCTTTCTATCATGTTTCATGCCTTGATTTTGCTATAGTGAAACATTTTTAATAACACGAAATAGTTGCAAGATGAGCCTTTGGTATTTTACAGCATTGTGCATTATCAAAAGGTTTTAGTACAAAGTTTACACAAAAAGGATATGAATGGTTGAAATTCTTGAACATTATCCTATCAGTAGGATGGTTCTGGTTTAATTTTCCTCATTTACATTTTAATATTAAAAATTTTAGGCACTCGGTGTATGCAAGTGTGTTTATACAGTATTTTTAAATGCTTCTAATTTTAAATAAATGTGTGTATTTTCACCTGTAGTGATAATCACTTCTAAAAGCTAATCACCAGCAAGGGTAATCACAAACTTGCAATTAAAGTAACCAGTCACAATCATAATTTTTAAAAGATTAGTATGAAAAAATTGCTTTTGAAAGTTTATAAATAATCTTTTTCTGTGAAAAAAAAACCAAACAAAAATATTTTTATTTTTTTCATGATGCATTCATTACGCTCATGCTTGCAGAGCATCGTAATGCACTTTACAAAGGGATATCTTTGCTTATGTGTGATACAGACAAACTGCAAGTGAATTTTGAGAAGGTAATTCTGGTTCTGATAAACAGCCTGGTTCTGGCAACAGGAAACAGGACAAGCTCAACACCTGGCTCTGTGCATCTTTTATAGCCTGTACCTGTTCACACAAGCCAAACGTCACGAAATAAACTATACAGTTCTTGTGGACAGACTGCTTTTCAGTAAGTTCTTAGTTTCTTTTGTTTCTCAGATCTCCTCAGTATCCATTGGGGTTATTAGTTTGTCCTACAAACACATCAATTGTATCACATTGCAGTTGCTTTCTGAAACAGTTTATCAAATATTTTGTCTTGTTGTTTTTCTTAACAACTGTGTTAGCACCTTCTGTAGTGAGGGGAACATAGAAAAAAATCTGTCTCTAAATAGTGCTTCAGTGTCTGGAAGAGAAACGAAGCAAACCTGATGGAGATTCTTTCTTTGAAATGAGGATTGTTGATGCACTGGTTGAAGCCCAGTGCAACAGGTAGCACAAGAAGGCATCAGCTCTGGCTCTGTTTAGCTTGGGATGTTTTATTAAAACAGATAGAAGATGTGTAAGAGATTTTCAGAACTTGGTATTTCCACATTTAAATATGCTCATTATAATCAAGTAGCATATTTACATGGTTAAATTTAACCATTTTCATTAAAAATTTTCCTAAGCATCCATATAAAGCCCTTCTAAAATACTGTGCATTTCTTCTTTAAAAAATAGAAATGGATATTATTCTGATGCCAATAAAAGCATACATAAAAGTTTTTACAGCCTGAAGTGCTAATACTTATTTTATATAGCATATGATGACTATGTAAGAACTTAGATTTTTTAACTTTATCGTGGCTTCTGACTATATGTTCCTCACACTATTTCACATCCAATACTTAAGAGAGATGCTATTTTGTTTTACAGACTGTTTTTCACTTTTGATTGATACAGTAATTCTCTTCCCTTACCTAATTTTTCAAATCCTTAGTTTTCACAAATATTTTTCACAAGAAATGGGATGATTCACTTTAGGGCCACTGTGGATTTAAAATTTGTCTTGAAAAGTTTTCCAAACAAATAAGTTCTCAAAATGTACCAGGGGTTCAATTATGAAATTATTTGCCTTCATAAGGAATTACAAATCCTCACTGGATTTGCATATTCTTATTAGCTGCAGGTCCACACAACCAGTCTTAGACATGATTCTTGCTTTTTCCATGAGTACATACAGAAAAAACTTGAAAGTCTAACCCAGAAAGTAATCTCATCTCATGATTTTCTGTCTTGAAAAATGGCTACCATAAATTGTTGTTTGCCTCTTGTCCTAGGTTACAATATAAGACGTAACCAAAAGTATGTATTCTATTATCATCTTCATAAGCTGTTAAAGCAGGTGGGGCAGTGCTCGTTATCTCCTACCGTGACTCATCCTTGATAACTCCCTCTGGGAGCTATCTCCGTTTAATGGGCAATCAAGGACCCATGCATGACTCATAGAATTACATCATCCCATTGTGGGATGCTCCGCCCAGGGAGAACCAAGCATTCCCATTTGGATATAATCGGGGTTTGGACGAGCACAAGCAGCCTTACCTAATGGGTTCCCAGAGGACAAGAGCTACACAACCACCACTGGATCTTCCAAGGAGGACCAGGCATTTCTACAGGTTTACCGCTTCAACAGAACCACTTCAAAGAGAATTGCAGCCACCACCTAATCAGACTGCTACCACCACCCTACCCAGCAGGGTGTCAGATCCTATCCTGACTCTGCCAGGTTAAGCTAGTATTTCTGTATTATTGCTTTGTTATATATATATATTAGTAAAGAACTGTTATTCCTGTTTCTTGTATAATTGCCTGAGAGCCCTTTAATTTCAAAATTATAATAATTCTGAGGGAAGGGGCTTACATTTTTCCATTCCAAGGGAGGTTCCTGCCTTCCTTGGCAGACACCTGTCTTTCAAACCAAGACACTCTTCTGAAACTACATTCTACTATAGAAAATATAATAATCTGGTTTTGCTTTAGCCTAAAACTTCAGTGATACTTCCAGAAAGTAGTGGTTTTAAGACAACATTCATTAAATCATTCTACCTCTTTTGAACAATCAATCCATATTTTAAGAACCTTATCCAAGCATGATTAAACTTCATAAAAATTGAAATGAAAATATTTGTATTTTTCACCCTGGTTCTCCAGCTGTTGGAGGGTAGGGTTTTTCCTTTTGTTTTCTTCCTCTTAGGGAATTTTCTTCCATTTTTGTTGCTAAGACACAATAACGACCAAGTACTTAAGAGAGACAAAAGAAGTTGCCTGGGAAGGGTGCAGCTGGCTACTCTCTTATCTGAAGGTTTCAGAGGGGCAAAGATACCACAAGAATTGAGCTGGGGAAAACGGGGCTGGGGCAGCTGCTAGCTCTTGCTCTCTCAGCCTTCAGAGGAGAACGGTTGAGCTGCTGCCTGGTGTGGGGGAATTTACTGTGGCCACCAGAGCCCAGCCTGGTCCTGCTGATAGCATAGGGTTAAAATGTTTCTAAATTGTAGTAACCAAAGTAGGCCCCAAGAGCAAGATGGACATTCTGTTCAGGCCAGCCTGAACTTGTGTACTTGCCTGGATGGTAGGAGGCAAGCCTGAACTTGAGTGTTCATTTAGGTGGTAAGAAACGAAGATAGATGAGTTAATTGGGTAGCTGCACCTGGGAAAGGGGGGCTGAAAATTATGCTGGAGTGAAAACACATAATAGATGATCGTTTGGGGGGTTTTGAGATTTATGCTTGGGTAAATGATTAATATATGATTANGCTTGGGTAAATGATTAATATATGATTATGCAACGAGAAGGCTATTATAATGTGAGCACCTGAAATCCATGTCGGGGATTGATTTGGGTTTGTACCCCTCTCCCCCAGCCCCTTAATAAAGCACCTTGCATGTAACCCATCCATGGTTATGTGTTTCTACGCTAACACTGCTTCTTCTGCCATGGGTGAGCCTTTGCTCATGAGAGCAGCCACTGTACTGGGACCTTATTATCAACCTACCTCACTAAAAAAATGACTTTCACCGTCTTCTCAGGTGCCTCAGGGGAAACCCCAGGATCCCTGAGCCCCTTTCCCTTCCCAAGGAGCCTCTCCCTGCCATGTTCAGGAGCTGGGCTGCTGCTGCCCAGCCCCCGCTGTTCCTCTGTCACTGCTCTGGGTCTTTGGCTACACTGCAGGCCCTGTATCCCCTGCTTGCTGGGACACCCCGTGGTTCCAGCTACAGCTGTAGAGTTTCTGATACAGCTCATGTACCACCCCAGGATTTTGCTCATCCTTGCCTTCCCAGCTTGCTACTCTGAGGTTCCAGCTACAGCTCCTTTTGCTATCCAGAGGGGGCACTGGGATCAGCTGCCCTGGGGGTTAGTAAAGGAAGCCCCTTTTCCACCTCTTCCACCAGCGGCGCCCGCCATTACCACGTGCAGAGAAACAACCGCACTCGCGCCACAGCGCCCCCTGCAGCTGCGGGGGAATCACCGCACCCGCCCTGCCCGGCCGGGAGCCAACAGCGCCCCCTGCCGGCTGTGACCGTAACTGCACCGAAGGGGAAAGGGCTTAACGAGTGGGAAGAGACTTTATTGGGTTTGCTGTGCTTGTTTGTTGTTGCTGCCATTGTTGTTGCTTGTTTGCCTTGTTATACATACACATACTAGTAAAGAGCTGTTATTCCTTTTCCCATATCTTTGCCTGAAAAGCCCCGCAATTTCAAAATCATAATAATTCGGAGGGAAGAGAGTAATATTTTTCCATTCCAAGGAAGGTTCCCACGTTCCTTAGCAGACACCTGTCTTTCAAGAAAGACACCAGTTAAAAATAGTTTGAGGATACTGTATTGCATAATTTAGCTTTAGTTTATTCTTCCATTCATGTTTCTTGTTTTCTTCTGTTGTTGAAGTCAACCTGCTAGAGTGACTCAGTGAAATGAAGATAGTGCCAAAACACTTTGGTAACAATGAAAAGCACTATGTATTTCAAAACAGAACTGTATTACCCCATTTTCTTCAAATCAATATATGGGTAGATATAGTCTTACTTCACAGAGGATAGAAGTACAGTAAATTGAGGAAAATTCTTTTGTGGTTTTTTATGTGTACATGATAAATTTAATTTTCAGACAATAACTGCAACATAAAAAAATACATCCCTTTTTCTTCTTTTTAATATATACATTTAAAGATAACAAAAGAAAAATAGCTACATATTCCCAAAATTAAGACTCTCAAGCCACAAGGTCAAAACAAACGTATACAAGTGCAACTTCTGCACAAGGGCAAAACACTACTTGGAAGTGCATTAAAATGCAAAGACAATTATGCATAAGAAACACTGGAAGGAAAACAATGAAGACATAAACACAGCAAAAATTTAAAAAAAATTTTCATTCTAACATAGTCAATATGTCTGCCTTTTAATATCAATACCAAGTTCAAATTCATTGATCACACCACAACCATTAGGTAAGTGTGGACTGCAGGTGGTTCACCTCTGACTTACATCAGTGAGTAAAAAACTTGCAAAAGCAAGTCCAGAGAGTTGAAGTTGGGGTCAGATGTTGCACAGGGGACAGAGACAAAGAGGCAGTTGGAGACCAAACCCGCAGAGAAAGTAGGGCCAGTGCTAGGGATGACAATAAGTACCCTCACAAGACAGTGTTTGGAAAGGACCAGGTGCTGAAGGCTGAGCTGAAGCAAAACCTGTGAGGGGGCAGCAGGCTAGGTGGTCAGTTCAGGTCTGTTTGTGCCCTCTGGGCCCTGACAGTTGAAGACAAACATCTGTAAAAGACAAATACTGGGAGTACATCCACCTGGTGACTTGAGTTCAGACCTCTGATTAACATCATTTAGATACATCTATGCACTCAAACAAAGGTAATGATCACTAGCCCAAAGGAGCTTATATGGTCACAACTTCATGGAGCTAAAGTGAACAACCATCATTTTCATTGATACTTTATGCCAGGTTTTACCAAGGACTTTCTTAAGCCTGTAATTTTTTTAACCCTTACATTATCACCTATACACTACAGGAGCAAAGGTGCTAAGTCAGTGATCTATAAAATGAAATCTCGATGAGATCCAGCTGTTAAAAAAATCAAATGCTCTGGATGGGTTAATATCCTTATTGCAGAAAAGAACTAATTTGTAGACAAAAGGCATGTGAGTGAATACTTTTGTCTTTTATAAACTAGCTTATTTTAAACAACTATTCTACCTAAAGCTCAGGGCAGCTCTGTCAACACAGACCATCTGAGTACATGGTCTAATGTATTAATCATATTTTATAAACATTACCTGTAGGAAACCAAGGGGTTA
>VZTD01002417.1:0-45767 GCA_013397725.1 Rhagologus leucostigma | reverse complement strand
GTTGTGATCCGGCCAAACCAAATATAGACGCGGGCGGGTATTTATAGCGCCGGCGAGTCCCATTGTCGTCGGGCCACGCCCCCGCCCGGCTTCCTCTGCGCAGGGCGTGGAGTGCGGGGCAGCGCACGGGGTCCCCGGCGTGCACACCCATCCCCCCGGCAGGCCCCCGGAGGGAGGAAAGCCGCAGCCGGACGCTGGCGGGGGGCCCCAGACCCAGCTTCCCTAAAAAGAAAAGTCTCTTGGTGCCTGTGGCTGGACTCCCCCTCTGCGCGGCCGGCTCGGTGCGATTCCCTCGGTGCAGTGCGCTGCCTTCCCTCCCCATCGCATCGCATGCCATCCCTGCACGGCCCCACGGCGAACCACTGTTGACATTCCCGAGCGGCGGCCGAGCGCCCGCTGCGCGGGGGGGTGGTGGTGCGGAGGCGGCGGAGGGGATGGAGGCAGGATCACCCCCCCGCCCCGCCGGCGAGGGACACGCGTGGCAGCTCGGGGTGTTTCCGCGGCGGGGATGCCCCGCTCGGTCGGCCGTGCTGGGGATACCCCCTGCCTGACGCAACGGAGCGGAGCAGGGGCGGCGGCGGGCACAGCGCATAGCGCCGCGGTGACCTCATGGCAGAAGCGGCGCTGGTTGGGAGTCCTTCCCCCGCCCGCCCTCCAAACCAGCCCTCCCTCCCCTCCCGCTTGTTGNAAAGAAAAGTCTCTTGGTGCCTGTGGCTGGACTCCCCCTCTGCGTGGCCGGCTCGGTGCGATTCCCTCGGTGCAGTGCGCTGCCTTCCCTCCCCATCGCATCGCATGCCATCCCTGCACGGCCCCACGGCGAACCACTGTTGACATTCCCGAGCGGCGGCCGAGCGCCCGCTGCGCGGGGGGTGGTGGTGCGGAGGCGGCGGAGGGGATGGAGGCAGGATCACCCCCCCGCCCCGCCGGCGAGGGACACGCGTGGCAGCTCGGGGTGTTTCCGCGGCGGGGATGCCCCGCTCGGTCGGCCGTGCTGGGGATACCCCCTGCCTGACGCAACGGAGCGGAGCAGGGGCGGCGGCGGGCACAGCGCATAGCGCCGCGGTGACCTCATGGCAGAAGCGGCGCTGGTTGGGAGTCCTTCCCCCGCCCGCCCTCCAAACCAGCCCTCCCTCCCCTCCCGCTTGTTGAGTAAGCGCCGGGAGAAGCGAAAATGCCATGACGGGCCGGTGCGCTCATCCCCGGTGCTGACACGCCGCGACAAGGGAGATTCCCTTTGATGCCGCTGCCGGCGTGGGCGGCTGAGGGCAAAGGAGGAGAGACAGAGAGAGGGTGGCACTTTCCGCCCACCCCTCACCCCGGGCTCCAGCCCCGATAAAAATACTCCGCTTTCCATGCTGTCATTTCTCCTTTGCATCTCGGCCTCTCTGCTAGGAAAGGGACTCCGCGGATCGCCACCGCCCTCCGGGCTCCTCGCCCCGCTCCGGGCGGGCTACCCCCGGGGAGGGGGTATAAAGTTCCAGAGTCATCCCGAAACTCGCAGCTCCGCACTGAAAGTGTGTGCGAGAACAAAATGTCGGTGCCAGGTGGACGGTCCTAGAAACCGTATTGCCCCCCACCCCCCCGCCTTTCCTCCCCCGGGTACTCCGTGCAACTTCGCAGCTTCCTCGAGCTGTTCCTGTCTCCCACGACGTGAAAAATCGTCATGCAAGAAGGCTAAAAAAAACCCCCAACCAACAAAACCCACTCCAAACCCAAAATCGGCGGCAAGAGTGTTTTGAAAGCCTTTAAAATAATCTTTGAGGTGCTATTTAAAGAACAGGAAATGGGATGTTTGGAGAAAATGATTAGAAAGTGGCATTGAGAGCGCTATGTGCTTCGGGCAGATGCGGGTGTTGCGCAGCGAGCCGGGCACTTGCTCACCGACCGACCCAAGACAGAGGTTCCCTCTAGGGAGAGCACGGTCTGCTGTCCTGCAGTTATTTATGACTAGAGAGGTCACTCACTATACGCTGTGTGCTTCCCATGAGGCGAAAAGGAAGTTCTTCGTGCAAGGAACTCCCAAGCCATTAAGCATAAACACCGAGGTGGAGGGAGAGATAAGGGGACAGGAACAACAGTAGGCAAATTGTCCAACTGGTGTGTACACAGCTTGATTCGCTGGAGGCGGTGGTGCAGGAGTGAGGGCCAGAAGGATGTCATTCCCAGGGCTTACTGGATAACTCGGGATAATAAAACCGGGCACTGCAACAAGGGGAGGAAGCTTGCAGCAGTATGAAGGAGGCCTTGGGTGAAATAAAGATCCAGGAAGCGGGGAAGGTTGTTGAGGGATGTTTGCTGGGTGCTGCCAGAGTTGGGGAGACTGAAGGTTACGCTGGGAGCAGGCAGTGTGGAGAGACTGAGGGGTTCACTTCCAGTGCCCACCCATGTGTTTGCATTTATGGCCAAAAAACTTGATGACAACTCTGTATCAGAATTTGCTTGGCTTCCCCAAGATCAGAGCCAATCTTTAGGCTGCAGATTTCTGGGGCCAAGGCAATGAAATGTCACTGGTTTTAGGCTTTTACCACAGGATACCCAAGTCGAACTCCTGAAATCCTGACTGGCTGCCATCTATCCAGAGGCACCTAAATTGGACAGTGATAAGACAAGGGGGAATGGCCTTAAGCTGAAGGAGGGCAGGTTTAGATTAGATATTAGGAAGAAATTCTTTACTGTGAGGATGCTGAGGCACTGGAATAGGTTGCCCAGAGATGTTACGAATTCCCCATCCCTGGAGTTATTTAAGACTAGGCTGGATGGGGCTTTGAGCAACCTGGTCTAGTGGAAGGTTCCCTGCCTATGACAGGGGGGTTGGAACAAGATGATCTTTAGGATCCATTCCAACCCAGGGCATTCTGTGATAGATTCAGTAGTACCACAGAAATGGCATCTAGTTGAACCTCTTATGCAAACAGTATCCCCTGGCATTTTTTAAAATAAAATTTCCTATCTTCCTCCAGGATGTAGAAAACAACTGTTCATCTGCCTAAATGCCACATTCTAGGAAAGCCCCAAAGAAGAGGTGGCTAAATTACACAATTGCACAAAGTGCACCTAAATAACACAATAGCTCAGTAGTTTCAGCTTTTGCACGGAAAATGAGACATTCAGATTCACCTAGTTTGTCTGGGGCAGGGAGGCGAGGGTGGGAATGGGGAAACTCAACCTACATTCCCCACCTCCCAGGAGATTGCTGTAATCCCTGCATCATTCTGGGTGGTATCTCAACCACCTGTTTGAAGTGGTGAAACCACTTTCAGGTTTGTGTGCAAGCACTGTAGTCTAGTGCTTCAGGCTGTCTGCTGGAATGGAAGAGAACTGCCTATCCTATCCATTCCTGCTCCAAGCATGGCATGTGTTATTTCGTATTACACTCCTATAGTATACAAATATTGCCATGGCCTTAAGAGAACTTTCTTGCCTCACTGAGCGTGATTTCTATGTTGAAGTTCCTTTTCCCCTCCATACCTTCCTAGACAACCAGTAACGTGGTGATGAGGCCATTCTCTCAGATAAAGGTCAGTGTGGATTTGAGTCTTCTTAAGATAAAGGAGCTGAATCACAGATCTTCTGTTTTCTAAGGAGTGCTGAAATTGACAAGGCTATAGAGTCAACAGAAGGTAGCACCCATCTCCTTCCAGATGTGTCTTTGAAAAAGCTCATAGGTGAGGTAGGGTCCTACCGGCCTAAGACTTCCTGCTGTCCTATGCTACATCTCCTTGCTCCAGAGGGGTGGGATTTAGGATTTGGGATATGGCCCTTATCATCGTGTTGAAGTTAGTCTGTTTTGTACCCTTTCTTCACCCTGCAAGCATGATTAATTTGGATTTCTGAATTCGTGGGCATGGGACACTTGAAAAAAAACTGCCGTTTTTAATCTGGTCATCTAAAACATTGTTGGATTTAGGTCTGAGTCAGAATCCTGCCCTTCAGAGGTATTCTGTCATTCAGAAAATAAATGTAACACCTTCTGATGTTCAAGACCTTCTGCTGATCAAGATGACTAAAGTCTTGAAAACAGGGTGTGATCCTGGTCAGAATAACATTCAGCACAGTTTGATAGCCTAGAACAGCAGCTCTGCCTCAGCTGCCTTACAACGTTAGGCCAGCACGTTTCTAGATGAGAGCTAGCATGCTACAATAGCTTGTCAGGACACCCAGTTTATCACCGCAGTGTTTCCAAATTGAAAGAGGAACTCATTCCATCTCCTTTGCTTGAAAGGTGCCTTTGTCATAGAGAGGTCATGATGGGGAAGAGGGGAATGCCTATCCTAGTCTTTGGTGGTGTATTTGGCAGGCCATCCCTTGCTAAAACTGAGTCCTAGTCTTGACTAAATGAAGTCCCAATATAATCCAGCCTGCTGTCATACTTTTATAGTCAAACATTTATCTTTGCTTTTCACAACTAGTTAAAGACATGGTTGCATGGTTTATGCTCAGATTTTCCAAATGACTATAACTGGATCGTGGCCATGCATTGGAAATTTTTGCCCCAAAGGAAGAAGTTTTGAGAAAGATTCAAATGATTCAAACCCAGTCTTTTATGAATGTTAGAAATATGCACAGTATGCTTTGTTCACAATAGCTCTGTTTTCCCAGACAGAAGCTCCACCAACTGGTGGAATTGCCCTGGAATTCTGCAATACCACAGATGGGGAGGCTTGAATATTCCTGGACTGACTCAGCCTGTTCACTTTGCCTGGCTTGTAAGACAATAGGCGATTCTTCCTTGGTTGTGGAGATCCAAAATGAAAAGTAAAGGAGGTCACATACTAATGAATGGAACGACTGCCTTTTAGACAAGCCCACAGACTGAACTGTGATCATATAAAGCAGAAGGGCTGTTGAGACTATAATTCCTACTGCCAACGTAAGAGCTGATTAGGAATGGGAGAAGCCAGGACCAGACAAGGTTCAGACATGCAAGCACAGCAGATTATTAAATAAGGAGATGAAGGAGCATTCAGAGGGATCTTAAATTAAGTACATTAATTATGTCATAATGAAGCAGCTTTAAACTGGATTTATAATGGATACAAAAGAACTACATTTTGCATTGGCCTTGATACTTTCAAAAGGACAATCTTATGTGACTGTGCTCACTTAAAGAAAAATGAGAGAGTGGAGAAGAAAAAAAAAAGACTCGAGCTCATCTTATCCTAGGCAAAGATCTCACAGACTGTAATGTTTATTACAGAGAGATGGATTTTAATAGGGGATCAAGGCCATGGGACTGGTTTACAAACCCCAAAAGTTAGTATTTTTTTCCTTCTGTCTCATAATTAATAAAATTATAGCAATTATAATTATTTTTTATAAGTTATTTTCATGGCTTCCTTTTGGGCCCTTCATTTCTACATTTAGTTCTTGACTGGATTGTCAGTCTTTATCCCTAAGGAGGAGTCTCTTTACTTACCACATGAAGTACTAAACAAATGCAACTCTATCATCGTAAAAAAAAAATAATAGTTTATACCAGATAATAATTTAGGCTTTTTCAGAAGGCCCTGCCTTTTTTGCAGAGTTTCTATTTGTGTTGACAAAGGATAGTTCCTCAAAAGCAACAACTTGTTACTTATTTACTTTTCCTAAGATCTTTCAAATTTCATCTGCTTTTTATTACACTGTCTTTCCAGTTACCCTGTTTGTTTTAAGCCTAATGATTTCCAAACCATCTTCCTATGTTACTGAGCATTGTGTTTCATTTACTAGCTCTCTCACCTCTTCTTGGACTGCATTTTCTCTGTTTCCTACTACTTCCCTGTCCCTTTCTTTGTCTTCTCACTGCTGTGCTATCTGAACTGCCCATTCCCAAGACCCAAGGGGTAGCAGTTCTTCAGCTGCAGTAGGATGAGGGGTTTGAGGAGAGAAGTGAGGGATCCCAGCTGCCAGGGCAAATGCCTGTCCAGGTTTGCTTTTTGCTTCATCTCTGTCCTGGCTTGTGCCTTTGCCCAATTTCATTTAGCTCTGCCTACTCTGTTTCCCCATCTGTGAAATTACAACAGGGTGTTTAGGAAATAAAGGCACAGAAATGAAAACCAATTACTATTATTGTTTATGTCTTACTAGTGCACAAGGCCTCAAACACCTCAACGGCAGTAATTCCTTTTTTTTCTCTTATATAAAGAAATGAATCCTTTACCTGAGAGGATCTGGACTATTTGTTTCAAGCTTATCATATCTTAAAGATCAGAAGTGGGCACTAGTATCACGTCACAGGTTAAGAGAGTTTAAGCATCAGCTTTCTTCAATCATGTCTAAACCTTCTGGCATCTCTGAATCAGCTGAAATACGCTGCTAGAGTGAGCGGATGAAATCAGTTTCATTTCCACCCCCCTGCACTATATATGAAAGACCAAATCATGGTATATGCACCTGAACTTACAGCCCCAGCTCCAGGAGTAGGGTGATGAGCTCAGAGTCTAGTCTTTGGGGTTGTGAAAATCATCTTGAAATCCAAACTTGAATGAAACTGGCAAGTCAGGGCTGCTGCAGCCCATAGTGGGCTGGGAATGCCATGCCTGGAGCTGTGTTATGCCTGCTCCTCTGTGCAGCCCTCTGGAGATAGTGGGAATGAGGAGTGCCAAAACAAACTTAGGAATAAAAGATGCAAAGTGCGCTGAGTGCAGGTGTGCTGCTTAGATGTCGTAGTTGAACCTGCTGGGTAGCTGAACACCACACAGCCACTCACTCATGCTCCCCCCACAGCAAGATGGAGGAGAGAATTGGGTAAAAAAAAAAGTAAAATTAATGAGTTGACATAAAGACAGTTTCATACAACAGAAATGGAAGGGAAAGGGGAAAGTATTAGTACTACTACTACTACTACCACCACTAGTTAGAACATACAAAACAAGCAAAGCACAGTGCAACTGCTCACCACCTGCTGACCAGTGCTCAGCCTGTTCCCAAGCTTTCCCCCAGCTTAACATGCTCTGCATGGTGCCATATGGTATGGAATGTCCCTTGGGTCAGTTGGGATCAGCTGTCCTGGCTATGTCCCCTCACAGCTTCTTCTGCATCCCCAGTCCACTCACTGGTGAGTTGATGTGAGAAACTGGAAAGTCCTTCACTTAGTGTAAGCCCTGCGCAGCAACAACCAAAACATCAGTGTGTGTTATCAACATTATTATCATCCTAAATCCAAAGCACAGCACTATATCAGCTACTGGGAAAAAAATTAACTCCTTCCCAAATAAATAACCAGATTACTGAGGAAGCTTGGCTCTTCTACCAAATAAGAGGAGCCTTCTGCCATTTCTGCAGGAAAAACTGAGAAAGGCAAAGGAGGAATACTATTGCCTCACACTCTTCAGGACAGCATTTGAGCTTTGAAATGTGTCTTAGAAAGTCAATCTTGAAAATTAGGCCAAAAGAGAAGCTCAATTAGTGGCTCTTCTCTCCCATTTTAAGGAGCCAAGGAACTTGACAGTCTCACACTATAATTGTACACTACAAAAAAACTTAGAGGTGGAGTGCTGTGTATGATATGATGATGTGGTTTAAATAGCAAAAAACTTGAAATACCATGAAGTGGAAGTCAAACCCATCTAAATAGTTTTAGAGAACAATCATCACTGCTTCTGGGGCACCTAGAGCAGAGATCCAGTTACAGAAAGCCTGTGTGTCTCAATGATGGAGATGAGGGGGAGAATGGCAGTGAAGAGATTCCATGCCTTGTCTTCTTGCTTAAGAAATCCTCCTCTGCGTGTTTGAGCTTCACAAAGGCCAACAAGAAGCACCACAGTGGAACTGAAAATCAGTGGAGGTGCTCACTGGTGCACAGATGCACCATCCCTGAGCAGCGTTCAAAGCCAGGTTGGATGGGGCCCTGAGCAACCTGATCTAGTGGAAGGTGTTCCTGATCATGGCACGGGGGTTGAAAGCAGATGATCTTTAAGGTCCCTTCCAACCCAAACCATTCCATTATTCTAAATGTTTCTCTAGTAAAAGGACCTTTGCATTTTCCAGAGCAAGAAGACCAGCAAATGTCTTTGCAAAGATGTTGTCCTGCATAGTTTGGGGCCAATCTCAGTACTCCGCCTTACAGGAAGAGAGCAGAATGTTGCACAGCAAGAGAATTACTGTTTGAACAGTCTCCTATTTTTTACTAGGATATGCTTTGTATTTTTATAAGAAATTTGTTGTGGATGATGAGGCAAAAGCTTTGTCATGTTGCAGTTAAAATTGGCAATAGAAACTAATTAGAAGTTCTGGGCAATTTAAAAAGCAAATTTCATTCCCATTTTCTTTCCTTCACCAAAGCTTTCATGTGCTGAGTGCTAGAATAACTGTGGTGTTTTCACCCTACCAAAATTCCCCACTGATCATTCTGCGCAGTTGTGGTTCCATGCAAGGAGGAAAAAAGCTTCCTGCCATCTGTTCTAAATTAGATATCTTTTCCTATTATATTTCCCTGTTTTATTGTTTTTGTTGCTGATGAAGTAGTAAGTTAAATTTTCAGTATTTCTACCCTTAAGAGTTTAGGCAATTCCTTTTGTATTCCATGCTGCTGCTCTTAAATTAAGTCATAGTATCATGCTTTTAACAGAGAGATAACACCACGGAGCTTTACCATTTTATTGTTCATTATACCTGTTCCTAGCATGGTATTTAAATAGTGACAAGAACCTGAAACCCCCACTTGGGTCCTTTCTAACACTGGAGGCCTTTGGATTTACTCCTTCCCGTCTCCTTTAGCATCATCAATCTAGTAACCAGACTCTCTCACCAACAAACTCCTTGACTATTTACTACTTTTCAACCTAGACATTAATGGATCTTATTCTGTCTACATGCACGCATCTCTTGCTGTCAGAGGAAGTCTTTCTTGGTCAAAGGTTGGACTGGATGATCCTGGAGGTCGCTTCCAACCTTGATGATTCTGTGATTCATAAATAGGCTTTTATGAAAAATTGTGTCATTTTACGATTCCTTTCTTTCCAGCTGTCCAATTGGCTCTTTAATCGCTTTGCCGTATTAGAAACATTTCTGGGGGAGCTCCACGTTACCTGCAGGATTTGTGTCACACCAGCACACTCCGCTAAACTCCCTTAATCTCTCATTTCTGCTCACGCGCTGCTTTCGGATTTGTTTTTAAACCCTCACCAGCGGAGCCGCTGCCGCTTCCCCACCTACCCGAAGAGTTTGCTCCCATTTACCGTGCCTCGGGGTGAAACCCCGCCAGGATTAAGTTAAGCTGTTGTTCCCAGGCAAAGCAGCCGCAGGACGCCAGCTGGGACTATTTGCTTTAACCCCTTTTCCCACCGTTTACCGGGGGCCGCCTCGGAGGGAGAGACCTTCCATTTCCCCGGGACTCCCCCTCTCGCCCGCCCTGTCCCCCGGGGGGGCGTGGGGGGGGCGCGGGCAGGTGACAGCGGTGGCACGCGCGCCCGGTCCCGTGACGCGCGCGCCCGGCTGAGCGCCGCGTGACGGCGGCGGCGGCGCCAACAGGTGTCCCCGGGACACCCCCGGGCGGGAAGGGACCTCTGGAGATCATCTACTCCAAAGCCCCTGCCAAGGCAGGGTCACCTAAAGGAGGTTACGCTGGAACGCGTCCAGGTGGGTTTGGAATGTCTCCAAAGGAGACTCCACGACCGCGCCCCGGGCTGCCTGTTCCAGTGCTTTGCCACGCTCAGTGTAAAGAAGTTCTTCCTCGTGTTGATGTGAAACTTCTTGTGATGTAGTTCATGGCCATTGCTCCTCGTCCTGTCGCTGGGCACCACGGAAAAGAGTCTGGCCCCATGCTCTTGGCACCCGCCCTGGAGATATTTATATGCATTAATGAGAGCCCCTCTTCAGTCTTCTCTCCTCCAGACTGAACAGGTCCAGCTCCCACAGGCTCNTAGTGCTGCTCGTCCCACGCAGGCGGCGGCAGGAACGGTGGCTCCGGCGGCCGCGGAGCGGCACCTCCAGACCCGGGCAGGCGCAGCTCCGCTTCCCGGAAACCCGAGCCCCGCCACTTTTACGCTTTTTATTTTCCATGGGGGGGTTTCCCCGGGGGCCGGGGCGGGGGGGAGAGGGAGGAAGGGGAATCCCCCCGCGCGCGCCGCCAGCTCGCGCCCGCCGCCTCCCCGCCCCCGTCACGCGCGGTTCCCCCCGCTGCCGGCCCTGTCACCTGACGGCGCCCACGCCCTCCCCCCACCAGCGCGTGCGGACGGCGAACAAACGGCCCTTTCCTTTCTTTCCCTTCTTTTTTTTTTTTTTTTTTTTAATTTTTTTTCCCCTTTCCCCTCTCCGCCTTCTCCCGACTATAAATAGCTCCTGCGCGCCGTGCGTGTGTCACGTTCCCATTACGTGCGTCTTACGCTGACGCACGGGGGCGGTGCGCTCCGTGACGTCAGCGCGTATCCGCGCCAAGCTATAAATAGTCTTCCGGCGGCCCGTGCCAGTGGCGGGCGCGCGCTGCCGCTGGTGCTGCTGGTGCCGCTTCCTGCGGGAGCCGCCGGCCCCGGCGGCTTCGCTCCCGTGGGGGGCTCCGGGCTGCGTGCGGAGGAGCCCCCCGGGCAGGCAGGTCACTCCTGTGTAGGGCCGTGCTGCGCGTGGGCAGCAGGTGCTGCTGTCTTTGCCTCCCCCTTTCGCCCGGCGGCGTAACTGGCCCTGAGCGGTGGCGGTTCACAGCCCCGTGTTCGAAATCATAGAATGTTTAAGGAGTTGGAAGGGGCAATAAAGATCATCCAGTTCCACCCCCCCCTGCCGTGGGCAGGCACATCTCCCACCAGACCAGGCCGTTGTACACCCCATCTATCCTGGCCTTGGATACCGCCATGGATGGGGCATGTGCACTCCCCCTGGGCAGCTTGTTTCAGTTTTCTCACACCCTCACAGTAAAGAATTAGTTTCACATATCTAACTCAAAATTGCCGTCTTTTCAGTTTGAACTCATTACTCCTTGTCCTATTACTACAATTCCTGATAAAGATTCCTTCTCTGGCTTCCATGTAGGCCCATTTACGGTACTAGAAGGTTGCAATGAGGTTTCCACACACAACCTTCTCTTCTCCAGGCTGAACAGCCACAATATTCTTTGCATGTCTTCATAGACACACAAATCATTATGTGCCCAAGTGTTGGCTGTGAGTTAGTAATTCAGGAGTCGCTCTGCAGTCAGCCTGACTCCATGTGCAGCCGAGATGGAAGTATGTAGCAGAAGCAGTAACTTCAGTGCTGCTGTTCTCCCTCTAGTCTGAGATCCCAGGGTTACAGGGAATTTGTATTTTAGCTGGTTATTATAAAGATAGGTAATGTGTTCCAGCTATACAGTTGGTGTCTCAATAGGCTTAGCTGCAGCCATCTCCCAGGAGATAGGCAATGGTTTTTTTGGATCCTTTTAGGTCCAGGAGGGAAGCGAATGTTCTCACAGCCTAGGCAAGTGCTTTAGCCGGTGGTCTGCTGTGTGGAAGTGGCTGTGATGGCTGGTCTGTGTGTGTCAGCAGGCACTGGGCCCCTCGGGGCTAGGAGTGTAGCAAGATAACTCATTTTGCAAGCAGCTGTGCTGGCTGAAGATGCAACTCTCCCCCAGCGATTTGCTGCCTTTCTTCTGCCAGAGTTACCGCCCCCACAGCTCTTGAGTTGATGTTGGATAAGTGAGCAGCTGGATGAACCGTACTTATACTGCCTGAGGCGCCCTAAGGAGGATTCCTTCGATCTCTCTTGCTGACAGAGGTTTGGACGTGGTTGTCTATGGCTGTCTATGATGACAGCACTGCATGGCAATAATACCTATTGCAGTGATACTCAAAAGAAGATGCCTGCCTGTCACTTCAGGCATTGGGACAACTTTCCTGTGAGTATGTGGGGTGCCTGGGGTCCAGGGTGGGTAAAAAAATCCTCAGGTCAGCCTGGTTGGTAGCACCTCTGGGTCTGTTCACAGCAGGGCTGTTTGCCAGGTAACCTGTTCGGGTGAGAGTGTAGGCATGAGCAGTCTGTTTGGCTTTGCTGTCTGGGCATCTCACTTGCATCCTAAGCGTGTATGGCTAGGTTCAAAGCTAGGCCTGTCTGAAGAATCTAATAGAAAACAGTTGTGTAGAAATAAATTCAATTCTAATGCTTAAACTGTTGCTAAATAGTGTGAAAATTAAATCATTACCTAGTTTTGATTGTAAATTTTCTGGGTATGGGAGCATCACAGTTGTTGTCTGTCTCATACCCCTCTCTTATTGCTAGCACAAAGGTGTGTGTTTCTTCCAGAGAGTCTTTGCAAAGCAGTAACAAAATAAATGTAAATAGTAGATTTACTTAATAGAACTCTTCTAGTGCTTGGTGTTTCTGGAAATCCAGCCATTTTAACAGTTTTCTAGTGTGTGGTTTGTTGGGTTTTTTTGTGCTTCATTTTGTAGGTCAACATCTAAAACTGGATTGGTTTGCTTAAATTACAGATTACAAAGTATTTGATGTTACATTTTTCTTGTCTTGTGCTTTTATATCAATGAAGTTCAGAAAAGCAACTCCTTCCACTAGGGGAATTAGCCACTTTGGTGATTTAGGGCTTCCACTGAGTTCTGTGCATTTGGGGAGTTTTGTATGTGTTTTCTAGCCCTAGTAGAGTAGAAAAATTCACTTCTGTCTGCAGATCAAGTGAAAATTTTACAACTAGTAGTGTGTTGAATAGTGATACTTGTAATTTCCAATTGCTAGTCAGCTTTCTAGGGCATATTTGACATAGTACTTTCTTGGACAAGTGGGAATGATTTTACATCTCACAGTTTTTTGGATGTATGCCCTCCTCTGGGATTCATGGTCTGTTGGAACATAATGGAGAGACTACATCAGTCTTCTACCATCATCTTTGATGCTAATATCAGCTTCAGCTCTCAAGCAAAATGGTTTATTTCAGTAACCGCATTCAAGGAGAGAAACTCAGTGGTTCTGCATTTACTTTATCTGTAAGGAGAATTTTCCTACACTGAGAAGATGGCTGCACAGGTGAGCCGAAACTAGGAACAGCTCAGTTATCTGTGACGGATTTCTTCTGGTGTATTCCACCATTGCACTAGGAGAGATTACCTGTGACATCATCAGTGGGACAGATGGTGTCATTGCCATTACCTAGTCATCCCTAAATTATGAATTCCAAGCCATTGCCAGCTGTAGAGGCAAGGGAAAAAGATGAAAGGATGTAGTTATAAACAAGCCCTCAACCTACCTTTCTGAAAATGGTGGAGTTGAGTCACTGTCTTTCCAGGAAATGTTGACTTAGGATCCATGTCCTGTGAAATTTCAAAGAGAACTTTGCTAAGAGCTATCATACCACTGGTGGGCGAAATGAAATCTATAGATGTATTTGACCCAAAACACTCTTAGCAATCTTCCTTTAAACTCATCTTGAGCTTTTTGTTTGAGGTTCACGTGTTTTACTAATTGGCCATTTAAGGGTTTTTGGTAGCAAAAGCACTTAGGCGTGCAGTAAACTCTCTTCCTGCGGAAAGTCTAGAGTTGAGACGCTTGAGAGTGGGCCAAGAAAAGCTAAGTTTAACACCATGTCACTTCTTGAAGGTGGGTCCCAAGGCCTTGAATTAAGGAGGATGAAAAAGGTGGGAAGTCAGAGATGATCTTGGTGAGGCTCAGCCCAAACCAAAACACTAGCAACTCTCTCAGTGCACGAGCACGGACAGTAATTCTATCAGTGTAGTGATTCATTTGAATAGAAGAGAAATTTAACCAGAACAAAGATATAGCTTAGGGAAAAGCAAAGAAAGATTAGTATGACACAAAGTCATAATGGCTTTGTAGGGTAATAAAACAAAAAGCTGGTCTCCTTTATAGCTGTCTCCTCTGGCTTGGATGCCTCTTAATGCTCGGTCCTAAGAGTAAACATCCTCTACCGTGATGCTGTCTGTGATCAGGGTAATCAGTAGTGTTTCTGTCATTGCAAATGGTAAAAAATAAAAATATATTTGCAGCAACAATTGGTCACAAGAAAATCAGATATTAATGTGACAATATCCTACATTCTTTGAGTACTTCAAATGAAATTCTTGGGTTTTTTTTGGTTGTGGTTTTTTTTTTTTAAATATCTATTCTTTCCAGGTTTCCTCTCTAACTTCAGGTAGACTGGGATACTTGTCAGTGAAGTCACTCCAGTCTGTTTTACAGAATTCAATGTGTCAGATACATTTCCTAAATACAAAAAAGAAAGGCATTCTTTTCCTTCTGAGATACATGTCTAGGAGCAGATTTGCAAAGTTTTATCTTGAGCAAATTCCCGTTGCTTTTTTTCCAGAAATGATTCATTTGTTGATGTGAAGAAAATTAGTTTAGAAAAACATGTTTGGATTGAATATAACAGTGTGCATAATTATATTAAAATCTAGTTTGGTATTTGGATTACTAAAAAGTGTGGCTTGGTACAGTTCTTGAATATGATTGTAACAATACTGTATACAAGGGTTCCATGTTCTAAAAAAGATTTAAGTGGCATTGTTTTCTTCTTCCCCTGTTTTGCATTTAATGAGAAGCAAAAATGGAATAGAGGGGGAAGTCGTAAGCAGAGGAGCACAAGATAATGTGGTTTGTTAATGTCAGCCTTCAGCTTATGTCTGTGGTCACATGTTAAAATGCCCTTCTTGGTTTCTATGCTTTCTGTTCTTCTTTTCACTCTAATCTCTCTTCTGCCTTGTACCTCTAGAGTTTCCAGTCTCTGTTTCGGGTCTCCTTGCTTCCACAGTAGGCCAGTTCTGGACTTTCCTGCTTCACGTATCCCTAATTGACTGTTTTTTTTCTTTTATGTAGTAAAATTAAGAAGTGATTTCATGCTAGCTTTCTAGGGTTTTAATAACTCTTATTTACCTTTTTTTTCCAAGCTGGTCTCCTCGTGGGAGAAGTGCTAATGAAACCTGCTAATGTCTAAAGCATGGGTGGCTTTTTCTTTTCTACGGTCAGCCTTTTTCTAAACATTTTTTGACATTTGGCTTTCATTATGCACTCTTCTACTGACTTTGTTGTTCAGAACTGACTTCAGTCATGAATTGAAACTAGTAAGGAGTTCTGCTCTGGGATCTGGCATGTGAGGGAGACAGAGCTACTTAGGTATGATGAGATCTGTGCATGCCTTTATGTGTCATGGCCTTTTCTACTAGGGAGTAGATCTTCCCCAGTTATTTGGTCCGCAGCTTTCTCACTCTTCCATGGCAAAGCCAAGACTTCTGCACTGAGAAGAAGATGCGAGCCTGAGATGTGATATTCTTAAGGCTTTTAGAGCCGCAGAGCAGCAAGTAGTCTTGGAGGACTGGTGACTGCTTTCCATTTCCCGTTCCCCCAAGCCGATTTGGAGAAAGACTAATCCCCTCTATGTGAGGAGAGGCAGTGTGGTCTTTCTTTGTGTGAAGGGCACTGGTTACAATCATGCTGGCCCTTTTAATTCTGTGTGTCAAAGTGATTTGATATTGTATGCATTCTCAGTAATTTATTTACAGAAATATGCTTGGGTAAGTTTATTGCTTTCTTGGAATTAATTTGTTACTTTAAAAGTGCATGATGCACTTAATTAACTGCTTGCACTTAGTTGTGGAAGAAGCTCTACAAAAATAATGGAAGGTAGAAATAACCAGTGCAGTCATCTGCAGGTTGTTCTAATTTCATTTGAATTTCTTCAGTCAGTGGTGAGGGAAAAGTTAGAAAATGGGCGATTGAGGATATAAGTGATTGTTCTTGGCTGTGATCATTTGGACAGTGGGCTGATTATTGGTGGAGATGGTTGGGTAGGGGAAGGGTGGATGTACAAGAGAAATTCTTTGAAAATCATTGTTGCTAGAACTTGGTAGGAGTCATAAAACAGGAAGAATCGAAGGTAAGAAGTCTTGGTCATATTGGGCAAGATCTCTTAAAGGTTGTAAGGACTGGAGTAAGTGCACTGGGAGAACCAGAAGAAAAATATGGGGAATGTCACACTGAAGTTCTACAATTCCAATAAAGATTTTGTTTGATTTAGAGCTTGTTTGTCGCAAAATTGTATGATGTAGACAAAACCTGATAGTTAACCACTAGTTCTGAATGATGCTTGAATTGCTCTCGTAAAATCAGTTTGTGCATCTTGGTATAATGATTGTATAGATGTAAAGATTTGAGTTTTGAGGTACGCTTTCACATGAACTGTAAATGTTTTCATTTTGAAAACTCTCCTAATTGTGTTTTAAAACTGAAGAAAGGAGTTAAGTGCTAAGCTAAAGTAAATTCTTGGCTGAACAGTGTGTGGGATTCACTAGATTCATGGATGCATAATTGTACTGATAGGAGAAATGGGTGTGTATGTCTTTACAAACGACTTGGGAACAAGGATCTGGAAGAATGGGTGTGGGGGTACATGGTGGAGGGGAGATATGTAGTAATAGGAGTGGGAAGGCTGTACCGTCCTAGTACCTCAGCCAATGGGAAGAGGAGGAGGGCAACATGCTTTCGGGAGTTTAGGATAAAAGGAGTCTGTGTCCTCCAGTAACTCAACAGACCCCACAGGGGTATGGCCGAGTGGACTCTCCCTTTATTCGAATGAAGTTGATTTCTGCAGGACTCCTGTCTCCTTTGTGGATACAGGCCATTGGCAGCGTGATTTTCCACACAGTATGGATTTATTTATATTTAAACAGTTTCCTGAATTCAGATTGTGCCTCTCACTTGTATAAGTACTGAACCACTTCCTCCCCCCATAATTTCACAATAACTTTAGAAGCTACAAATCCTTGTGCTCGGGTTGGCTACTGACTTTTAGTAGCCAGTCATATGGTATGGATTTGCAAAGCTGACGCAAAATGGAGCCATTCATCTCCTCCCTATTACAGGCTGCTGAAAGCATATTGCCCTGAAGTTCTGCTCATTGCACTGTAACCCCGCTGAGCACCAAGGCAAGTTCAAGGTTTTGGTTTTGGTCTTACACTTTACAATGCTTGATGGCAGTGGCCCAGGCTGCCTGAGGGAGCACCTTCTGCAGTCACGGCCGCTCATGACAGCTGCATTCCTCTGGAACAATGGCATTGTTGGCGAAATGGGGAATGAATGGGAGAGACAAACTGCTTCTGCAGCTAGCCCACAACTGAGGGACTGATTCCTGGAACACATCAGAGCAACTATAAACCTCCCTGTCCTCGGAATTAAGTGTAAAATTCACTTGCTTCAACCTCGACTTTCCGCAGTGACCAGGGAAAAAAAATTCATAGGGCATAGACAAGGATGATTTCCATTTCTTTTTAAAAAGCCCAAATAACAATGTATATGAAAGTATAGGGTAAGAATAGGGTAAATTTTGTCTGCTCTTCCTGTGCAGTTTTTGGTAGTCTACCTCATAACTCCTGCCCTCACAACTTCCACTTTGCTGGCCAGCAGTAAAAGTGTTACTTAGGCTTGTTTTTTTTTTGGGTAAGGAAAAATCCCAATCAAAGAGGAGACAATAGAAAGTCAAGCAGAAAGGCAACTCAGAAGAATGTTTCTAAAAATTTTAGCCTAATTTTTTCTGCTTCCCTCTTTCTTCTGCACGTCTATTCTTAATATACTTTTAATTTACAGATGTGTTATATATTGTTGAAATGCAAGAGTCTAATTTATTAACTGTTTGCAGGAGTGTTGCAACTGCTCTTGGGACAAGAACCTCACTGATCGGCTGTAGCTTGCATTTACATTATAGATCAAACAGCAAGGAGAAAATGCTTGCTACAATTTTTTCCAGAAAAGCATTGGACAATGTTGTTAGCCCATCTGGCTGTCATAGTCCTTTTGCTCCATAGTTCAGTTTTGAGCCTGAGCCTAAAGAAACTCTGAATCAGTTCAGAAATAGCTAACAAATGGCTCAGTCTTCAAAAACAGAAGTCCACCAAATCATGGGTGTCATTAGAGGGTGACTAGAGCCTGAGTGTCTGTGGTGCCAAAGGAAGCTGGTGGGTGTCACATTCAGAACAAGAGGAGGTGGTTCTTTGCACAGTGTGTCGCTAAGCTCTGACATTCCACACCCGATGACATGACAAACACTAGAAGTTTTCTCTGGGTCCAAGGAGGCAGCAGTGTGGAAAAGCAAGCCAAAGCTGTAAACACAGCATGCAAACTCAGGAGTGGTTGAGAGTGGTAGGTGTTCCAGGGTTGTGTTCTGATGCTATTGCCTAAGCATCTTTGTTTGTAGTCAGTATTGCACAGAATGCTTGGTTAGGGGGATCACTGATCTGGCACAATGCAGTCGTCTGTATTTTTATGTTTAAAAGAAGTCTGAGGAGAATGAGGGGAATGACAAAGCTTATGAAGACATCAAACCTAAAGCTGGCTGTAAAGCAGTGCAGAAATTCTTGCAGTTCTTGCATGACTGAGTGAGAAAATAACAGAGGAAATTCAGAACTGGTAAATGTAAAATAGCGTGCATGTGCACTAATTATACATGCACAGTGATGCTCTCTTTTACCTATTATAACTCAGAAATTATCCTGGACTCACTGTGAATAGTTATGTGAAAATGTCAGCTCGATACTCAATAGAAGTCAAAAAGGCAAGCAGAACCATGTTAGGAAGGGGTAGAAAGAGCAAAAAGTAAAAAAAAAGAAGTGGAAAAAAAAAGAAAATTCCATCAAATTGGTATATGAATCAATGGAGATCTTGAACACTGCATGCATTTTGAGCCACCTTATCAAAAGGAAGGTAGAGTAGAATTTGAAAAAAAGCCCAAATCTCAGCAAAGAAACAAGGATCATTGGAATAGTTTTCATAAAAGGACAGAAAAATTTTTCCCCTCAAATAGTAGATTTCAGGGGAGAGGAGTTGATAGCTCTTTACAGAGAGGTAAATAGTGGAGGGGAGGACACACATCAAGGAATTCCTTTCACTGTAATAAACCACAAATTAAAATTAAATTTTAAACAAAGGTGGTGATGTCACTTCTTGTTCAGAAGCCCTTAAACTGGCTCTGGCTAAGGGGGGATGGTGCTATGCTTTCCCCAAAGTCGCCAGTGTTGGCCACTGGGGTGGCAGAGTCAGTGAAATTGCAGCCTGTTGTGAGGAACTCAGCCCTGACATCAGTTGCTGCGGTGCTCTCCAGTGTGACCTGTAGTGGAGGAAACATCTTGCGCACAGGATGTGGTGTGTGCATGTAACAGTTGAGAAAAGGAATGCTTTGTTTCTGAATATAAAAAAATGGAAATTATTGAAATTCAGTGTAAAATCATACAGAAGACCATGGCCTGGTTCATTACCTGCCACGCATTGGTTTGATGGATGATTATAATACCAAAATCTTTATAAGCTTTCCATAGGCTGTGAAAGATGATCAGTGGGATGGTCCAAAGCCACATAGCCTCAGGTGCATCTTAATCAGTGCACCTATTTTAATCCCTAAGCCTTTAAAAAGCAAGACAGGAATTAAAAAGTTGTTTTAACTGACCTTCTGGGTGTGTTAACTTCATGGACTCAGGGGAGAACCTAGCAACAAAGACAGTCTTGTGAATACATATCTGTACAGTGTGTCAGATGCATTTGCTGGACCACAGGCTAATAATAAAAAGAGACAATGAAACTTATAAAGTTATTGTTTATTGTCTGCAAGATTTAATCACTCACAGTGGAAGTAACTTTACTCTTACCAATGTGTTCTTTTTCCTTTTTTTTTTAATAACGCTCTTCATGAAGCAAGTGAGATAATGCTGAAATACGTGTTTTCTAGTGCCTATCTGCTCAGCATCTGTTAGAAAATATCAAGAAGTTGTCCCCGTGGATAGTGTCTCCTGAATCAGACTGAAGGCAATAAGAGACAGTCTATGGTTAAAACTTCTGCCTACAACCAAGTTATCAGTATTGGTGTTGCAACTCCCATCTTCAAAAAAGGCACAATAATTAGATAACGAGGAGAATAGTCCATATACAAGGAACAAAGATGCTCCATGCAAGTATACCACTTTTTACAATTAATAGACAATGCTAGGTGGTTTTTAACTCTTAAAATAATAATAAAAAATATCTGGTATGTGTATGCTGGTTTGAGTAATTTCTTTCTTCAAGTTACTGGGCTGAATTTATTTTTTCTCTAAACTTAATGTCACACTTATCTCCTGTAGCTAGGTCTTTGCTGAGGCCTTCACATGTCCATTTTTGTCAGACAACTGATTTTCAGCTTTTCAGTTGGAAGGCCCAGAAAAATATGCAGTGGTAGAAGGAAGAGCAAATTTAAACCTGTGAGAGTTCTCTTGGTGATTTTGTTGTCCTTGAGTCCACCAATGCTTTGAGGGTCTCTGGAATTTGAAACAACTTATTTAGAGTCTTAACGCTTATAAAATAAATAAATGAAACTTCCAAAGTCCTTCTCTGCACGAATGCTAACAGTTTGTCCCAAGTACATCGCTGACTTTGCCAATAGCTTGCTTGGCACATTTATTCATGCACTGACTAGAGATTTTCTTTCAAGTAACCTGCTGGCATATATGTGACTGGAGATGAAAGATGGTCTGGCCATGTGTGAGTCTTGCCCCCACAGACATACCTCTTCTCCCTTGTGATTGTCTCTGATGGGCAATATGATTTGTCCTAAGATAAGATACCAGGAGGGACACTCTGGATGCTCTCATAAGGAATACGTTCACTTTTGGACAGGTGAGTAAATCTGCTAAGATAAGGTCACATGTGGAGATAAAATATTAAAGTAGCTCCATAGTTGTTTTGTGATTGTGTGTTCTGCAAAGCCAAAGACTGTAAACCTGTACATTTCTAGCTCGACATGCTTATACTGTAACCCTTTAGACCTGCTTATATTCTATACTTCATTGGCAATATTTAGATACTGTCTTAGCAATAAATCTAATCACGATCGTCCGTGTAATCAGTGTCGTATTTCTGGTGCCTGACTGAGCTAGTTCTCTTCTACTACTCTGTTAGAATATATTCAATCAAATTTGATTATTCTGGACCAATAGAATCGGTTTAAGTTTTCCTTTCTGCAATACTAAGGAAGTTATGAGCTGGTAAGAAAGCTGCTGTTCAAATATTACTCCATGAATTCTTTATTTTTAAAACAAATTACCTATTCCTTTATGCTGTTTTTCCCTTTCCCTTTCTCTTTCCTTTCCCTTTCTCTTCTTTCAGAATTTAGTCAATTACTAGAGGCTTTTACTGGTTTGGTCAGCAGATCAGGCATACTGGTCTTTGGTTTCTAGGATCCCTCTTCAAGTTGTTAAAAATCTTTCATGTTCAGTATCTGCCATTTCCAGAGGCTGAAACAGGCTGAAGTGAAAAGTTATGTGACAGACATGATAGTTTATGATTTGGGGAAAAGTACGTTTACATCTTTGATTTTGTCCTAACCTGTTACAATTCAGGATTCAGCTGACTCCAGGTTTCTAGCATAGTTTTCAAACTGGCCTTATGAAGAGCCTCATTGATCCCTGATGGCAGTGACTTCCAAGAATGTAACTGCATTACAATGTAATTAAATTAGTGTAAAAACCCCACTACTTAAACCAACAAACAAATCCAAAAGGTAGAGAGGTCATGAGAAAAGACCCAGATTCCTTTTCCTAGAGCTCATTCTGGTAGTCAGTCTGTTGAAGAATGAGAATGCTTATTAACCTCACAACATTTTGAACTTACCTGTAAAATGTTTTTTTTAGTAAAACTTGTGTTTGCTGGTCCATCTTACGCAGCTCTTCCACTCTTTTTTTTTTTTAATCTGAAGCACAAAGGACTATGAAGTTGCTGTGTCCTTTCTACAGGGGCAAAGGATCAAAGCTGTGACATGCACTTGGACATAGGCACTTAGCATCCATGTTTCTAACTTTCTATCTCTTTGTTCTGCTTGCTCCTTTGCTTTTTTCCTCCATTCTGAGGGGAAACCAAGAGAACAGGAGGATAGAGGAGGAGTGTTTTCAGCAGAATTGTTTTCCCCTGATACTCTCCTAAACAGGATCTCTGGAAAAGGGGCCTTCTGCTTCAGGACTCTCACACATTAACAGTGTGACATCCTGACTCTGCCTTTGGAGGATACCCATCTGGCTTTGTGGTTTCTGCAGGGAGCTTTTGTATGGTAACAACTTGCCCAGTGAAGTAGGCTCACCATGTGTGAAACTAAAGTGGGCCAAATTGAGAAATTTTGCCAGCTAGGTGGAGCTCCCCCACTAAGTTTCTTCCTGTATTGATTTGTACAGCCTTAATCACTGTTGCTGAATCTGTAAGTTCATTTAAAAGATGGCCAGTTTACACAGAAACTAAAATCAAGATGTGAGACAAGCTCTCTCCTCTTTGCCACAGGTGGAGGTGAGCACACAGTAATCCAGGGATGCATGGATCTGCACTGTTGTTGAGCCTCTATCTCTCTGTGGTGTTTTCATTCAGTGCAATCCTAGAAGTGCTGGTGACACTCGAGTGGTTTTCTTCTTGGATAATAGAATTTTAAAAATACTTTGCAATTACTAAAACATAGCCCGTAGGTTGCTGTAAGATAAACTTACCACTTAGCTGTAGCAAACACCGGCTCATGGCAAAACTTACTCTTCCCCCTACAATCAAAAACTGATTCTCTAAGCTTGGCATCCTTTGTTTCCATACTTGCTGGGTCTCTAGAGAGCACCAAATCAAGGGATTTCTGTCTGTGTGTGACAAGGATGAGGCTTCCCACTGCAGCCTGAGATCGGAGGATCAGATGAAGTTCACCACACATTTTATTCTGTCTCCGCAGTAAAAAAAATGCAGAGCATTTTAGACATTAATCTAACCCCATAATTTTTCTATAGGCCCTTAGTGGTGCTGAAGACACTTAGTCTTCAATAATTTTCAGTTAATACATGAAGTACATTATTTTGCTGATAGTTCAGGAAGAAATGCAGAATCTAGACTGCTGTCTTACAGCGGATTTTTATTTTGGAAAAACAGAACTGCTTTGTTGGGGCTGTGAGAAGAGCCTAGTGTATACCCTCACCAGTGTTCAAAAATAATGGGTCTGATTTTGTTAAAAGCACGTGTGGGGTCAGTTACTGCTGCTCAGCTGCTGAGCAGTAATTGTTACATTCCAGTGATATGTTTGTTGTTTGCTGTGATATCCATATGGTGGAGTAAAAAGTTATGGTTCTGGATTTGAAATGTAATAAAATAGAGCTAGTAAGAAGCTAATTTCTTTTTCCACAGAGCTACTTTTCATAGTACGTTTGAAGTTTTAAGGACCATATTGAAGTATAATTAAGTAAAGCTTTTTGGGGAAAAAATGAAACAGTGAACAAATAACTCTCTGTGCCAATAATCAAAGACATTTGTTTGAAACCGAATTTCACCAACAGAAATGGATGTATATATGTTTCTACTGTAATATGACAGTAGACTGTAGAGTTTCGTGTAATTCATATGAAATATATTGAACCACTAGCAGTCATTGTTTCAACTGACCAAATAACCAGTTAAAAAGAGAAAAACAGTATCATGTTGTAGCATTAAAATTGGCAAGTCCTTTTTTATTTTTCCTGAGGATATGCATACATTAGTGTAATGTCAGAATTACTTAAATTCCACACTCATTGTGTGGGAAAAGTTTAAAGAGTTTGAAGAATCCCTTTAGTTCAGATGAAGGCAATCTCTGACATACCTGCTGACTGATTTCTGAAAAACAGTGCTCTGGGGAGTAGCAACCTTCTATTAGTTAATGTCTCATGTTTTAATAAATAATGGTGACACATTAATGTATTTTGTCACAACTTACGTATAACATAGAAGATGAAACACCAGACGGAGAAGACAGGAATTTGGAGAAAACATCAGCAAGTCATTTTCACGTGCCTGATTTGGAGCGGTAATTACGTTTATGGAGTTGTGGAAAGAAGGATATCTCAATGCAATGTTAATTTAATTTTATAAATACAGGATTGTTGTAGCATGAGACCAAAATCTATTTTTATATATTTGTCATTCCAATAACACTGGAAAAATTACTGACCCTAAAGCATATACAGTTGTTGAAACTTAGAAGCCTGTGGATTTAATTGCAATTCCATTCACTTATTTACTGAAGATTTTTAAACATAGTGTGTAGAATGAGGATCTCATGTATTTTGTGCATTATGCATTATGTGCCTTTTCCTGACAATGTAGATGTAAGCTCTGCAATGATGACTTTTTCTTGTCTCTATGAAAACATTTAGATTTTGGAGGGAGATGAGGGTTTTGGGCCTTGGTCTCAAGGAACAGATTCAATCTTATCTGCAACCTAAGTGCAGTTTTTCAGCTGATGATTTTGAGCTAAGAAGTGACCTGATGCTCACTGAGTACCACTGACTGTTGGTTCAAGGCAAACATTCAAAGCATGACCTGCATCAGTGACTCAGGATCTGTGTCAGTACCATAAGTTTTGGTTAGAACAGTTCATTCAACATCAAAATTATCACTTAAAATAAAAAAAAAAAAAGACTTCTTAAGCAGAGCTGTGCGAAAAGATCTTCATGCTCTGGACAAAGTCACCAGAATATGTCAATGCAAGTATTCTGCTTTTCATAGAATCATGGAATCACAGAACTATAGAACAGTATGAGTTGGAAAGGACCTTTAGAGACCATCTAGTCCAACCCCCTCTGCCATGGGGAGGTACATCCTTCACTAGAACAGGTTGCTTAAAGCTCTGTCCCAGCTGGCATTAAACACTTCCAGGGATGGGGCATCCACAGCTTCTCTGGGCAACCCGTCCCAGTGCGTCACCATCCTTATCATCAAAATATTTCTTCCTTCCTTCCTTCCAGTCGAAATTTACCTTGTTTCCGTCACTTGCTTTGTTACTACAGGATTTGGTAAAAAGTACCTTTTTTAACTCAAAGTATTAAGCCTTGCAGTGTAATGTTTCACTATATTGTAGAATACTCTCGAAAGCTCTCCATGAGATTGGCGATCAGTAGTAATGGGTGCCATGATATTACGTGCCTAGGAGGAGAGTTGTTAGTTTAAAAACACAATGGCAAAGATGTAAAACCAGTGTATCAGAGCTACTTATAAAAAATAAGTTTCTCTTAATGAACTTCTCTACTTCTGGAGCTGTCACTTTAGTGTTAGTGATATTCTAATTCTGTAGACATACAGCAGAGAATTTAAATGACATCATATAAGCTACTAACGTTTCAAACCAAACAACAGGCCTGTACATTTAACTGGAGAAGAAGTTTGACTAAATACTTTTTGGAAACCTTGAAAACCAAAGACGATGGTAGTTTTGCGTTTAGGTAAAGGCATCACTGATGTAACTGAATGATTTCTTACTTGTTTGCATATGACATCACTTTCCTACTGGGTTGCCGTAATCAAATTGCACAATATAATTGTCAAGCTTTCACTGGCACCCTCTTATATTTCAGACCATCACCTGAGAACATGAGGGTGTGTTCCAGTCCTTCTAAGAAGAGGGAGCCACTGTTAGAGTCAGAAGCCAGATTTCCATCAGTGATGCAAACAGTGGTTTATATGTATCTGTGTATTTATGGCAGGGGTTACTACCTATCCTTGAGGAAGTATGTAGGTATGAGGTTATCAGTCACTATCTTTAGACCTTAAAGGTTCACCCTGGAGGGGAAGCCTTGAAGGCTGAACAGGGCTAAATACTGTATCTCGCCAGGAATTGTTTTCTTCTGAGTCACAGTCATTTCGCACTGTGTTGGCAGCTGCTGACTTTGCAAATAGCTGGACTGGCTGGGGATGTTAAAATACCATCTCTTAATTCATTACCCATCTTGCTGAAGAGTATCACCGTGGTAAATCTTGTAATGGAAGTAAGCAGTGCTTACTTTATCCACTACAGGCCCATCTAGAAGGTTTTATTAAAACAGCTGATAACCTGCAGACTGGACTGACTTGAGTGACGAAGGGCTCCGAAAGTCTCTTTTGTTAGTGGGACTCTGCAAGTGGTAACCTGCACCTGATGGGCTATGAGGAGCAACCTGGAGTGGTAGCACCTTCATCACACACAGCTAGATCTGAAACGATACATGTGAGCAGAAGAGCTTGTTCTTACTCAGTGGTACTGCTTCAATTTATGTCAGTATAGGAGAACAAAAACAACTTCCCCTTCCGCAAACACGATTATTACTAGTATATTTTAACTATAAGATGTGCCAGTGTAATGCCAGATTGGTATCTCTGTGCCTCCTAATAGTTTTGCTTAAAACATCACACCCTTTACTGAAATCTTTAGGTGTCTACAGAAACAAAAAAAAAGTTACATAGGTGAGTATTTTTGTGGTTTCTCAGTAATGTTGCTCTAGGCAGGTAAATAATTTAAAACGTTAAGTCAGAGGGGTTTTTTAATAGTGTAGACTGCTCATAATAAATCTGATAGAATAAATAGGACAGGTAGTTGCTTTTACTTGAGTACAAATACATAAAAAGTGTCTTAATCCTTGGTTGACTGTATTGGTTTTGTTTTGCAATTTGTAAAGAGAGACTCAGAGAAGGAAGTGAGAAGTATTTTGCACATTGAATTAGTTGTAATCTCCAACAGACTTGTTGCAACATCTGTGGGAGGAGCCTGTGGGGAACATGAATATTCTGAAAAGGAAAGCTTCATACCTACTTAAAGACAATTGTATATATATTTACTTGTTTAGCTCAGCAGATGGAGTGGTCTTGGCACATCAAGGCTCTTGACTAGGAGAATGGTGTACCTCAGAATGACTGTAGTTTACAGACTATTCTTATTTCTGTGTACTGTTGGATTCATTAATACATATATATTTTTTCTTTTCAAAATACATTGCAAAACCATCATGATATATATAAAAATATATATATACTGCATAACACTTGCAGAAAAGATTATACCTCATCGAGGATAGAAGGGGATTTCAGATTCATTTTAATATAAAGAGACTATTTTGAATCACAACATCTTGTTTCAAAGGCAGATGTATTAGTACAATGAAAACTGTTGATGTCTCTGTGTCACATACTTAAACTTACTCCTCAGCTATAAATGAAAGGTTATAAAGGTAGCAAACAACAAAACAAAGAAAAAACTGTACTTTAATATTTATCAGGTAAGGAAAAAGGACAAGTACTATGATGACAAGATTAGTGTGGCTAGATGTAGATAGGGTTTATGGTATCGTGCTCTGTGCAAGTTGAAGGGGGTTTTGAAGCAATGAGGAGCTACCACCAGGTGTAGTTTTTATTTGTGATGATGGGTCTGGTAAGTAAAGAAAAATACACGCAGGGCATAGTTTCTCTGATATTAACCGTGCTGTGCTTGTTTGCAGCTAGAGATTGTCCTGCACTATAGGTTACAACAATCATATCATCTGGATAAAACAAATTATGTACATGTTTATCCCCAGTTTTTACAACACCAGATGCAACTGCTTCTGCTTCTCTGCTCTCTGCTGTTGTCTACACTGATGAACACTTCTATTGTGACTAATATCTCCAGAACAGTAGTGATAGGACTCCTGTGCTGTGCTAGGGAAAGAGGCTGTTTTAAGGGTGTTCAGGACCTCCAGTGGAGTAGTTTTCAACAATGACATTCTTTGAAATTATTGACAATTCACAGAATATAGGGCAAGTACTTCACATTGTTCTTGCTTCTTGATGACAGTTTTCCTGCCTGTGTCTGCAAAGAAATGTCCTGGCGAGTATAGGAAAAGGCAGAAAGGTAAATACAGCAGTGCCAAACACAGGAAAAGGATAGGAAACTCTGTTAAGAAAAGCTAAAACTTTTTGATGTTTCAAACCTCATTCAATGATTTAGCTTCTCAATACATGGTTTGTCCCTAGTCTTCCTAGTTTGTTAAGTTTCTAATGTGTCCCTGATGATATTTTAAGAGTACTAGGGCAAGATTTCTAATGAGTGAGGAAGTGTAGTGGACAGCAAGTCTAATCTTGGGTATGATGGTAATTCTCAGAGAAGTAGCAAAACAAATTCTAATGTTAACTTGAGGAGCAGCTTTGCTTTGTTCTGCTTCTAAACAGGATGTACTTGGAGATATGGTCAAGGTCAGATTTAAGTGTTGTATTGACCAAGAAGACATTAGAAGGTGGTATGTTCTCCATCTGTGCATCCAGAAGGGAATTTTAGAAATTTATTTCTTTTAGGGATGTTAATGACATGTATTACGGAATTTGTAAAACTGTGAAACAGGCATCAAACTTACATCTAAATTTGATGGTAGCTGTTGCACAAAAGATATAACCTATGGTATCCTCATCTCAAAAAATACCCAAAGTGAACATCAAAGATCCTATATATCCTGTCAGACAACTCACACAGCATTTGTAATTCCATAATCACATTTTTTCTTTCGATGAGTAAATCAGGTATGTAAAGAGTCCCAATATTGGTTGCAGTACAGAGATGGGTAGAAAATACAGCATCATGAGGTAGAAAGAAATACAGCCTTTATGGGAGTAGTTTTTGGGCTTGTCCATAAGTGAAATCTGGGTTGAGAACAGAAATACTAACTGTGAGATGTACCTTCAAGCCTGAGTACCATCTGCTGAATGGCACTGCATTTCTGTGACCTACCTGTGTCACAACTACTGGCTGATCTGAATTTGTAGAAACACTTCCTCTATCCTAAAACCATAATTGATGTGTCTTGGAAAGGCATCTTTTCTCTTTTGGTACTTGGAAGGAATAGCCATGATTAAGAGCAGTTTCTTAGGTAATGATCCAGGCATTGCGGAAACCACAATGTGGTTTCAAGCATAGAGCATCCTGGTCACTCCTTCCATGAGGGAGCAGACTGCTAAGAGAGGACAGGACAGACATCTGTAGCAACATTGTTTGGTGTGAGCTCCTCTTGGTTAAAGGCCAGTCACATAGTCAGGCATGCTGCGTGGTCAGCAGCAGGGGAACACCACCACTTTAATTTCAAGTGCCCTCTTGTAAATGACAGGAGACTTGTAGGTGTCAAAAATCCATCATTCTCTTTCTTAACCACAGAAATCTTACGCAAGATGAAATCAGGCAATCTAGTGGCAAAAAAATTAAGTAGGGAAGATATTGGGCAATACCTGTTGACATCACTATCTCTAGACAGCCTGTATGTGACTGCCTTCAACTGAAGTATGTAAACTTCACTGAGCTGTGGTGTGCTGCCAAGGCTAAGGTTAGTCATGCTGGAACTGTAGCAAAAGGTCTCATGAAGGAAGCCCACTTTGGTGACGATTGATACCCAAAAGAACTGAAAAGGCAGAGTTTTTCTCTAGGCAGGGATGCCCACATTAGCAGAGTGGTCATCAGGCTGGGCATTGGTGTGGCTCTGGAACCTGCTGCTCCTCATAAGAGCCAGAGTCTTGAGAGAGGAGAGGAATCCTGGTAAGGGTGTGCACATGCTGGAGCTTTAAGTCCGTAGAGGGATAGGAGCCAGAAGGGGTTTGAAAAAACTCAGTAGGAGGAGGACAGGGGGAAAAGTGGTTTAGGTTGGTAGTTGCCAAAGTTTCTGATGGATGGATGCTTGTTAGCCTCATTCTTTCTCTGCTACCACCACTGGGCTGTCTCATCAAACCTTTCAAAGAGACACTGTTGAAAACAGTGTTTTCACAGACTTTTGCAGACCAGCCTTAGAGCATTTAGCCTGGACTGCTGCACCATACTTTGGGAATGCCTTCTTAAGGGGAATTCTAGTCTACTTATTGTAATAAAGTTCTTAATTCATTGTCAGAAGACTGAAACTCTTTTGGGGATTCTTCACTATTGTCATTTGACATGGTGGCTGTCGGGGATTGTGGATGGTTTAGAGGCTTATGGGGGGTATTGGCCTATCACAGATTCCCTGCAAGCTGCTGTGTTCCATGGGGGGCCTTGGAGTCTATTCTGTCTTGCAGGAGGAGCATGCTCTACCACCCCCAAGGAGCAATAACTTTCAGACAAAGGACATTTTTTCCAGATCTCTTTTGCAAACATGGAGCTGAGTGTAGAACCCTTTCTGAGCTGAGAGTTAGCTGAAGAATTTTGTGCATCTGCTCAACCATGAAGCCAGGATGAATATTGGGCAGAAGCTTCTTTGGAGGGTGATGTTTTGGGACTAAGTGCACATGGTTCTTGTTACTCTAAAATCAGAAGAAGAGCTTCTGAACCCTAGACAGAAGGTTTTCCATCCTTGTTATTAAAAGGAGATCAACTGAATTACAGAGTAAATGCTAAAACACCTAGAAAAGCAAAATGGAGTGCTCTAAAGCCATAGGAGGAAGTCTGATTCCTGAGTAAATAAGGTACTTTTGATGGAATTCCAGGACAGCTAGTGCATCACTGAGATAAACTGTGGATCTAGACCAGGTGTGGAATGTGTGGGACGAAGACATGGACACATCCTCTCAAGCAGTATCTTTTCAGGGGATGAGACAGAATGAGCAGGCACACCAGCTCACCACTACCAAAAAGATGAGATTCTCTACCCTTCTCTCTCTTTCTTTTTCCATCATATACTTGGTGCTTTCTCTGACACTTGTATTTCTTCAGAAACTGATTTAATTCACTTAAATGGAAGACCATTTGTGCCATCTATGTTGTGGGTAGCCTTCTGAAATTTCAGCCATAAAATGTGACAGCGGACTACGGTGACTTTCAGAAGGGGAGGAGAAAGACAGGAGCTGGGGCACAGAAAGAGAAGGAGGAAAAGAACAAAAGGGCAGACAGCCTTCGTACTTTCAGCTGCAAGGAGACATTTATTGGCTTTATCTACCCACTGAACTTATGCTGTGGCTTTATGCCACTTAAAACAATTTTTCCAATTAAAATTGAAGTTTTCCTAACTAATTTTTGCAAATGCCATTTTTCCCTTTTTTTTCACTTGCATGAGGAACTGACAGATAAACTGCATTTTTAGCTCTTCACATGCCTGAATTTTTCTGAACTTGCTGAATTCCATGACCTAGATGTTGGTCTTCTCTAGTTTCAGGAGGTATGTTCCATGTCTTCTGTAGTTTTTTTTCACGTGAATCGTTTAACATCTAATACAATCTCCAGCTAAGGGAAAAATAGATAAGTAGAAGTCTAACAGCAACAAAATACTGAATGTCAAGCATATGGAACTCCAGTTTAAAATGTGGAGTAAGCTTCACTGCTTTAGCCAGTGCTTCGTTCCTGTGGACATTCAGATTAGAGCAAGAAGAGATGGGCCATAAATACAATGGTCTTTAGAAGCAATGACTAATAGGGAATGGCAGGTCAAATATCAACCAACAATTTTAGCCTCAGACTCATGAGGATTATACACTAACAGCTAAATATAGGATCATTCTCCTAAATTCAGACAAAATAATTAAGGACAGAGAGAATTTTGTGTGGTTCAGAGCCCACTAGGAAGAGCAAAGTCAAGTCATATATTTTCTTAAGTCTGAATTCGTGTTTTCTGTGAACAAACTGACTTGAATGACTGACAACTTCAACACTCAGTTGGCCAGAATAAACCTGGCCCTTTCACTGATGACTGTAGACTTTTCTTTACCACTGAAGATCCTTCTCTCTGTAATAGAAGCTTGCAAAAAACTAGGTAGTATGTTTGGAAGTATTAGATACCTAGGTACTTTGTTCTTATAAAAATTGTATTAGTCGAATAAAAATTAAATGCAACAACATTTAGAACTCTTTTTAGCAGTGCGAGTAGTACCCTTTTTAGTGGTATAGGCATTATTGATTCAAGGATCCTATATATTTAGATTTGAGAATATCTAATATATATATCAGGGAGTGGTTCTCTCTATCATGATATTAAGTAAAAAAAGAGAGATTAAAAAAAAAGTGTTCAGGATAACATATCTTTGCAGCTCAGACCTTTGGCTATGCACATTCGCCTTGGCCTTAGGTAATGTTCTTCATACAACTTTGATGTGGGTATTTCAGGGCTCCTTTTTCCTGCTACATGCCAACTCAAAACTATGCTTGCTCTCTGGATGGGACTAGACTCTGGAGTTTTTGTCTTTAAATTGTTATGACTTAAAATTACAAGTGGACACTGAAACAGCTGGCAGCAAGAAGGGATGAGGGGTAGGCAAACCCCCTGGCAGGGAAGAACACTTGGACTTGGGGGCAGTGAACGTGTGCCCTGCAGAGTCAAAGACCCTCGTATCAGGAACAGGGGAAAAAAGATGGGGTCACACAGAACAATAACTGGAGTGAAGAATGGGAAAGGTGGGTATAAGGTGCACATGGAAAATGAGGAGCATGAGAAAAAGGGGGAAATGAGAATGCGATGTGTTACAGCAGTTATACTGCTTTCATCTGTCAGTGTGGTGTGACAGAGAATAAATGGGATCCACATTTCTGCCGTTCCTTACACATTCTTGTCATATTGGCTGGTTTGCAGGCATATATCAGAGAATTCATTTAAATTTTTTATTTATATCTGAAATCTGCTGCAGAGGAATTTGTAGGTGCTTTACCATGGATGTTTTTATCCTTCATCTTTGTAAAAGCAAAGATCAACCCACAAACTTTCATATTTATTTACTGATTTTGTATTGAGATGTTTGTTACATCTTTCTTGCCTGAGGAAAATCCCATTTGTCTCGAGCACACAGTAGTTTCTTCTGTTTCCTGTGAAAGGCTGTTCTTCTCAGTAGGCTGTGCCTCAAAGAAACTTGCTCTAAAAGGCAGGCTCAACAAAAGCCACGCAGTTTGCTCGATCCTATCTGCTTTAAGCAATCGTGCAGCAAGGGCTTCTTCTAATACAAACAAACAGTACATTCTAAAATCTGAGTATCTTTGGAAAGGTGTAAATGGAGAAGTGTAAATGAAAAGAAATCAGGTTGACGATATTTTTTAACCTACTTTTAAAGCTTACTTTAAACTTAAACTTCAAGTAAGTAGAAGGGTTGGAAAGGGAGGGTGAGGAAAAGGATCTCTCGCTCTTTCTTTCTCTCTTTCCAGTTTGTTTACTCTGTCCATGTGCCAGCACAGTGTGAGTATTCAGTTTCACTCTTTTCGTAAGGGTTTTATGCAGACATGCACTGAGTTTTTAAAATTTCTATGGTTATGGAATATGTTAGTGGGGGATGTGAAACCTGTTAAAAAAGTAGAGGTTCCATACTACAAAGCCATGGAAAATATCCCATGGGATTTAAGGACAGATGTGGGATTTGCCCCATTTCAAACCAACTTTAGATTGGCTGGATTTCACCGTGTTGTAATTGCTTTGAAGAGATGGTTGCCACAGATTGTGTGGCTATGGACTGCTCTGAGGGTGACCCCAGGGCATGATAAACTGCTTTTGGCAGCTACTAGGAGCAAGTTTACAACTTTTAGCTGCAGCAGCAGCATACTCCACCTTCTTGTCATGTGTGCTGGGTAATATATGACAGAGGAACAGTGTAATGATTCTCTAGATATCTGATCAATCGCAGGAAATAGCTGGCACACAGTCTTGCTAATCTTAAATCTGAGATTGGCTGCATGGGAGAATTTTCTTGCTTCTTCTCTCCATGGTTATAATCTGGCTTGAGTTTTTTTACTCTAGATAATATCTGATAAGAGATTAAGGACACGATAAGAAGCTGTTTTATATGAAATTTAAGAGGCCATTAACATTCCACTGAATTGTAAAATTGTCAAGCTAAAAACAGCTCTCCTGGTGTTCTGCACAGATGCAATAGCAAATCACTGAGTCACAGGAAATGATTCAGTCAACATTTCTAAACTTTCAATGTGTGTTTTATGGAAGAAACTTGATGTAAATGTTTAGACAGTTATGGTTTTGGAGATAAATACTGCAGTTTTATGTAGTTTGGGGTTTGACGTACCAGAATTGTGGTGCACAGTTGTCAATTTACTGAGCATCTAAAGCTGTTCAATCATTGTATTCAATTCCAGTGTGGGATATGTTTTCTTTGGCGAACGAAACGTGGTGTTATATTTGGGCATAACAGATTACACATCAGAATATCAAAGAAAAATTATCTTTTAATGACCCGGGATTCCCTCTGCACTGCTGGAAGAGAACTTGCATGGGCCTCCACACAGTTCTCCTTAATTACTTGTCTCCTCATCCTGTAAATACAGTGCTCGGTATGACCTCTCATGGCAGGTTATCCTCTGCCCTAAATGATCTCACTGAGTTAAACTGCTTTAGAAGGTTAAGTTAAAATATTTCCTTGCTTCTCATTTTAATTTCAATAGTTACATCAGACAGAGTGCTGACAATGCAAAATTTACTTTTTCTTATGTTAGTTGCTTGTAGTTAGAATTTTTCTTGTATTTTTCAAATCATTTTTGCAGTAGGACTTTTTAAATGGAAGTTCATGGACATGCAGTGTACTATGCTTCAAGGACATTAAATCAGTATTATGATTTCTGAACAAAACTCTTCTCCTTGGGTATACTTCTGTGAATGTGAAGCAGCACTAATAAAGCCAGTGTAGATCCTTTGTATTTATACTGCTTTAACTGAGACCAATCCAGGCCTAAATATTATTTTTCACTGTTGAAATGTAAGCAGTGAGGTAGAAAATTAGGAGTTTCTCTTACTTCTTGACATTAAATATCCTGTAGCAGGACTATTGAAGAAGACTTGCTAGCACCAGCACCGTATACAAATTCTGGCTTCAACCATATAATTTCCACGTGCCTAACTTTTCTGTATGGGAAAATAAGCCCAGGAGACAGCTTCTGCAGGTGAGCAAGCATCTGGAATCAGTATTTGGGAATCAGTAGTTGGACCTGAGACAGTGGAAGAACAGAGTGTCTAATGTTTCTGGCTGTAACAGGTGAGGACGGACATGTCAAGATTGGTAATGTCTTTATGGTTCTAGATTTCCCCCTAGAGGTGGGCTGCATTGGAAAGATGGAAAAAGAGACCCCTCTGAATGACCAGGATGAGTCAGCCACCCTAGACACCGCAGGGCACCAGAGGGTGACCAAAGAGTTTGATTCTGTCTGGGCTGTGCTGTGCCAGGTGTAGGTGCCCAGGTGCTGGCAAGGGGTGCTGCAGGGATCTCTGTGATAAGCAGCCAAGGCTGCCCTTTGCTGGACACAGCCCATTCCAGACAGCTCCAGTGGCCCCACCATGGGCCTTGGCTGAGCCCTGCAGCCAAGGTGGTGGTGCTTCAGAAATCATGTGTGTAAGAAAGGGCAAAAGGCTGCCTGGCAGTGAGAGGTGAGGAAAAATATGAGAGAAACAGCCCTGAGAGCCCTGAGGCAAGAGCAGCAGGAGGGGAGGAGGTGCTCCAGGTGCCCCAGCAGAGACTCCCGTTCAGTTCTTAGAGATAGCCATGGTGATGGAGGTTGACCCCCTGCAGCCCATGGGGGAGCAGAAATGCACACTGCAGCTCGTGGAGGACCCCATGCTGCAGCAGTCTTATCCTGAAGGAACTGCAGCACAGGTGAAGGGCCCACACTGGAGCAGTTCATGAAGATCTGCAGCCCATGAAGGGGACCCAGGCTGGAGTAGGGAACAGCATGAGGAGGAAGGAGCAGCAGAGAGGAGCTGTTATGGACTGACCACAGACCCCATTCCCTTACACTGCTTGGCAAGGAGGAGGTAAAGCAGTCAGGGGTGAAGGTAAGCCTGGGAAGAAGGGAGGAGTGAGGAGAAGATGGTTTTACTTTTGTCTTTGTTTCTTGACATCTTATTCTAGCCTTAATTGGTAATAAATTAAATTAATTTTCCCCAAGCTGAGTCTGTTTTTCCTGTAGCAATAATTGATGGCTGATCTCCTTGTCTTTATCCTTTCTAATTTTCTCCCTCTGTCTTGCTGAGGAAGGGGAGTAAGACAGCTGCTGGGTGGGCATCTGGCAGCAGGGAAAGGTCAGCCCACCAAAAAAGCATTTTGTTATATATGGGGACTATGACTATCCTAATTCAACCAAATAACTGCTGTATAATTCCTGATGATGAGGTCTTTGATGTATAGTTGTTTTTGAGGGAGATGTAAAGAAAAGGTGAGCAGGGAAGCAGACCTAATATTAAATAGATACTCAAATGGCAAAACAAATACAGGTAGCTTTCACTGAAAATTGTCTTGCAAAATTTGTAATGACAATGTTTCTTGGTTTTATTTTTATGTCCAGGGCGAATTTTCTTAAGTGGAAGGCAGTAAATAGTAAAAAAAAAAAAAAAAATCACAATGCCAGTGATAGGTAGCAAAAAAACCCCAACCAAACGCCCAAAGCTTTAAAAATGAAAATATGTACTTTGTTAACAGCCTGTAATAGCTAGCTTTGATTATTCAACCCTGAAGTTTTTGCATCTCTTTAAAAAAAAATTTAAACTAAATATTAATATGGCCACTTGGGATTGCATAGTCTTCTTGAAAGGACAGAGAAAAACATCCTTATAGGGCTTATACTCTGTATTCAGTTTTGTAATTTGTAGCATCTCTTTTTTGAAAACTGCAGAATTCTTTGTGAAATTTCACAGGCAGCAGTTAGCCAGAAATCAATTATTTTTACAACAAAACAAAAAATTCCTTAGGATTCACTGATATGTACAATTAATTGAAACTTAAAGAAATTACTATTAATTAACTTGTCAAACTTGTGTCCCTCACCTATAAATCCTTTTCAAAATATCTGTTGCAAACTAATGTTCACTTTTCCTGCAGAGTACTTATTACTATTAATATAAAATTGGCTTAAAGTAAATAACTTAATGATTATCATAGCTAAGGCTTAATATTGAAATTGTTGAAAGTGTATGCACATAGAAAGCACTGTGACTCATGGCTTATCAGACTAGCTCAAGAAACAAAAAGTTGGGGCTTTTTTTAGTATAATGCTTCTGTAATTCTTCTGAGTCTGTCAAAGCCAAAGTAGTTACAACAGCAAATGTAAAAATATACATGTCAAGTGGAACACAGTGAAAAAGAAATTCTGCATGAAAAACAGGACAGACTTCTTTATCTCTCTTTTTAATCAGATTTTATGTTGATCCTGACTTATGTGATCCTTCTCTTTAAGCTAAATTGTAGTAAAATGAGCCTGCAGTAGTAGATTAGAACAGAAAGGATGAAAATGTTAAGCTCCTGTTTAAGAATCATTCATAGAATTATCTGTCATAACGAAGTTAATAGAAATTCGTCAAGAACAAATGCCGAACCCTGCACCAGGGAAGGAGGGACCGCATGAGGACCACAGTCTGGGGGCAGAATGAGCAGCTCTGTGGAAGGGGCCTGGAAGGCTCGTGGACATCAGATTGAGCAGGATCCAACAATCTGTCCTGGCAGCAAGGAAGGCCAACAGCATCCTGGGCTATAGCAACAGGAGTGCAGTGAGTAGGTGGAGGGAAGTGATTATTCCCGTATACTCAGCACCTGTTAGACCCCATTTGTATCCTGTGTTCAGTTTGGGGCCCTTGCAAACACGGAGGACAGTAGTATACTGGTGTGGGTTTAGTGGAGGACCACAGCTGGGGGCTGGAGCACTTACCCAGTGGAGAGAGTCTGTGAGTGTAAGGTTTGTTTAGCCTAAGAAGGGGGAGCCTGTGTTGGGGGCCTCTAATAGCAGCATTCCCCTTCCTGGGACAAGGTCATAAAGAAGATAGAGCCTGGCACTTCTTAGTGGCACAGTGTGGGAGAGTGACAGTCAACAAGCAGAAGTTGAAACAAGAGAAGTTCACAATATGGGTGAGTAGAAACCTTTTCACACCAAGGAAACTCAAGATACTGAAACATGTTTTCCAGAGGAGGTTATGTACTCCCCATCCTTGAGGTTTTTGAGGTCAGATTGAACGGACCCACAAGGCTCATCCTTCTTTAAGCAAGATATTGGACTTGAGATCTCCTCTAACTTGAATTATCCTGTGATTCTATGTGATGATAATATTACTGGAGGAGAGACTTTGACGAGTTAGAGGCCTGGGCAATCACCAACCATATGAAGTTCAACAAGGGAAAGTGCTGGATTCTGCACCTGGGGTGGGACAACCCTGGATATACAAACTCAGGAATGGGATGCTGGAAAGCACCTGGTGGAAAGGGACCTGGGGGTCCTGGTCGATGGCAAGTTGAATGTGAGTCAGCAGTGCCCTGGCAGCCAGGAGGGCCAAGCGTGTCCTGGGGTGCATCAGGCACAGCATCGCCAGCCGGGCAAGGGAGGGGATTGTCCCGCTCTGCTCTGCACTGGGGCAGCCTCACCTCGAGTGCTGGGGGCAGGTTTGGGTGCCACAAGATAAAATATTAAACTATTAAGCAGTGTCCAAAGGAGGGCAACAAAGATGGTGAAGAGCCTTGAGGGGAAGCCGTATGAGGAGCGGCTGAGGTCATTTGGTCTGTTCAGGCTGGAGAAGAGGAGACTGAGGAGAGACCTCATTGCAGTGTACAGCTTCCTTGTGAAGGGAAGAGGAGAGGCAGGCACTGATGTCTTCTCTGTGGTGACCAGTGACAAGATACGATAAAATGGCCTGAAGCTGTGTCAGGGAAGGTTTAGGTTGGATATCAGGAAAAGGTTCTTCACCCTGAGGATGTCTGGACACTGGAACGGGCTTCCCAGGGAAGTGGTCACAGCACCAGCCTGACAGAGTTCAAGAAGTGTTTGGACAATGCTCTCAGGAACATGGTGTGACTCTTGGGGTGTCCTGTGAAGGGCCAGGAGTTGGACTTGATGATCCTGATTGGTCCTTTTCTACTTAACATATTCTATGATGATGATGATGATGAGGATATTTTTAAATTATTTTCTGTAAGAGGTTGAAAGACTGTTGTAAAAAAATGTCCTTTCCAGAGTTTACATTCAGTCTCATTTCAAAAGTACTCTTAAGTACTTTTCATTTGTGCTAAATGTGATTTGATACAGACGAAACGAATTGTGTCTGACAGAGAAGACTTCAGAGCTTTTAATTCTATAATCTCAAGACGTTTAGATAATTACGTATTTTTCCTCAAATAAAAATACTCCTCTGCTCATTTTGGCAAATATTTATTCATCTCCCCTGTTTTAATTGGCAATTAAATGAATGGAGCATGACTTCTTTAACAAATAAATACTTACTTTAGAAATTAAGGGTATAATTTGAAAATAAAATGTAATCTTTGAGTTGAACAGATTGCTAATATTCAACAACTATTCATTATCTATTTTCACTCTATGTCTTGGCTGTTTAAAAGGATTTAAGAATGTATTCCTAAACTCAGCATTAGATGCAGGAGCTACATTTTCTGGTTGGAAGTTCTTGAACAGACCTTACAATAGGCTCAAGTGAGCTAAAAATAAGCTTCTAGCAGTTCATATTAACTGGGTAATAACAGTCAACAGCAAAAAGCAGTATCCAGCTATGATGAAAACAGGAAGCACATTACACAATCTGCCCTTTCCAGATAGGTATGAATTCTTAAAGGCTTAACTAAAATAATAATCCCTCAAAGTTTTTAATAAAAGCAGAGAGTTGCCTATTGTTCATAGCTGAGTGGAGACGAAAAACATGCACCCCAGTACATTGTGAAAAATCTGCTGTGTCCTGGGAAACAACATTATTTCCATTTAGCTCTTCGTAGCCCTGATTTCAATTTTAAGTCACTATGGGTTTGATCCTGCAAAGGGTTGAGCATCTGAGCCTTATCCAGCAAAGCTGCATAATGGTGTTAAGCCTGGGAGCGTTGTGAGATAGAAACTCAGAAGCTGATCATGTTTGACTGGGGTGAGAAGAGAGTGCTGAGCTCTTGTCGTTCATTGATGCTGAAGGTATCTGTGCCCCAGCATCTCCCAGGAAACCATGTTCCCTCTCTGAGGCAGTCGCATCCTCTTCACTTTTTCTTGGCAGGTAGAGAAGGCAACAGAGTCCTTTCCTTAGAAGTGAAGAGTGAAGCACTAGCAAGATCTAGACCACCCGAAGAGAGGTTTTGGTACAGACATACTACTTATTTTATTTCTGTGGTCAGGCAGGTAAAAGAAACTACTCCCCTGCTGCCAGCGAAAGGTATCTACAAAAGATCTGTGTTTCCTCAGGCCCTTTTGCTGCTTGTGAGGTTGTAAAAAGTAGTGGAAAGTAGTCATGTGCAGAACCAAATATCTGGTATATCCAGATTCCTGTTATCTTAAGTCTGACACGGTTTTGAGCACCTAAGTAAAGTGTTTTGGATGCAGGACCATCTTGTTTGCATTTCTTGGGGTTAACACTTTTTCTCATATGTTAGTGGAACAAATTACAGCATCTTAAGCGCGAAGTGTTTCAGAAGTTGTCGGAGGCTGAAATGTTATAGTTTATGACTTAAATGTTTTCATGAAGACTTTTGCCTGTTACAGCAAAAACTGATCACAAAAGCTACAGAGAAGACCACTTCACCCTGGATAGGCCTCCTGATTGAGACCTTACACCACTGGATGATGAAGATAAGATAAAGTAACAACTCAGGGCTGGGGAAGAAGGATACATTAACAGAGCACAAGCCTAACACCTTCGGAGTGGAGACCGCAGCCCCAGGGCTATCAGTTGCCAGGCTAGCACAGACCCTCTCACCAAAGGCTGGGGGGAAGAGAGGCCTTGGGTGTGTGCTGGAAAAGCTTCTGGTGAGAGGCGCAGTGACCACCCATCCTCCGCTGTGCAGAGAAGCCCAGCTGAGGGGCCCTGCACCCCGGGGTAAAGCTTATCTGCAGCAGAGAGGGTGTCGTGGCCCATCAAAGGCTCCCCCAAAGGGGTCCCCAGACCCTGCACCAGAGCACCAGAGATGATGCAGCAAATCTACAGTGTTGCAAGGGACAGTGTCAAACTGGCCCCCTGCAAGGGAGACACGTGGGCGTTGCCACCTGCCCAAAGCGTGTATTAATCCACGAGATTCTATACTCTTTGGCGTGGTGCGGTGATGGGGGACCCTCACCACCAAGAAGACCAGATGGAGGGGAGCAACGAGATGTCGCTGGGACCCTCGGATGGGTGATATGCCTCCACCTAACCCCTCTCACTCTCTCCCTGTTCTCCCACCCCCCACGCACACTTCTTTCTCTATTTCTTCCTTTCCTTCTTTTCTCTTTCTTCCTCTTTGCCTCTTTTACTATTAAATAACATATATCAATTTTTTTGGCACCAACACCTAACCTCGTTTAGTTTTAATCACATTTTTTGGGTATATTTTGAACCTTCAAAGTTCTTTGTGTTTTATACACAGAGACTTTGTTTTCTTTGATCTTCTGGTTTTAAACAAGATTGTAACACAAGTTCCCCTTGCTTGGGTCAGGACCCAGCCAGACTGCAGAAACAGAGGATGTTGCCTGCCCAAGAAGGGCATTCCTCAGCCTAGCTATGGCCTTCTTCTGTCCTGGAGCACTGGCTGATCCCTGCTGCCCTTTTGCCACTGTTGTCCCCGCACCTTTGGGATGCCTCCTCAGGAAGGCTCTTACCCGCCTTTCAGGAGACCACGCTTCCACACTGTGGCTCTGCCTCTGTAATAGCCCTGTAAAAGAAGTCTGTGTGTACCTGGTAAACATGATACAACACAGCTTTCTCTCACCCTGTGTGTTCAGGATGCATTTACATGACAAAAACATGTCACTGTGTATTTCTCCTGCCGAACAAAACCCTGTTAGACTTTTAGGTTTGCTCTGATTTGGGTGTTTTTTATTTAATGCTGCCCATTTGATAAATTAACCTCTGAAATAAGGATGTTGGAAAGTCAGAATTGACTTTTTCCACTGGGCAGGATGGAATGCAGCCATATTATTAAATAATGACAATGTTGATTTACTGTTATCAAATTCTTCATAGAAGCTAAATACATTAAACAGTCTGTGCAGATAATACTGGTATAAACCCAGACCCGTGGACGAACTATTGCCATTATGATCTTATTCTTATCATACAACTTTGGTACCTTAGTATATTGGAAAAAAATGGTACTTTGTGTATTCATTAAATGATTGTATGGTCTGCAAATGGTCCTTATCGTATTTCAGAAGTACATGGCCAAAACGATTCTTATGATATACAACAGCAGAAAGCTTCTTTGTAAACTACAGATAAGGTTTCCTGTGGAATCTCCTCAGGTTTAAAAATTGGAAGCCGCGTCATTGCCTACTTAATTTGTTTATGTTTAGTTCATGGATTACAATAAGTGCTTCCATTTTTAACCATGTCTTGCTCCAACGTATTTCTTTTTGCTGCTTATTGTGGTTTGGCCCTGGCTAGATGCCAAGTGCCCAACAACAAGGGAGAAAGAAATAAAGCCCAAGAGAAATAAGGGATGATGCACCATACAGTTGCTCACTAACCCCTGACTGATGCTCAATCTGTCCCTGCCAGTGATTGGTGCCTCCCAGCTAACTCCCTCTAGTTTATATCCCTTTGGCTAGTTTGGATCAGCAGTCCTGGCTGTGCTCCACTCCAGCTTCTTGTGCACCTGCTCGCTGACAAAGCATGGGACACTGAAAAGTCCCTGATTTTGGGTAAGCAGGATGGGTTTAGGTAACAACAAATCTGACTAGAATGTGCTAGAACAAGTTTGTTATATTAGTTTAATGGTCACTGGTCACAATGTTGATTCATTTTCTCTTAAAGCTGGTCTGCTGGTTCTTAGTCTCATTATGTGATATCTTACTTGCAGTACGTGTTCCCCACTGTGCTGTTTGTCACCCGTGGGAACTGGGCCAAGGTTACCATGTTGTACTTTGTAACTCTTTTTATGACATGTAGAATTGCTGGGTCTAAAATGAACCTGGTATTTGTGCTCAGTCTTGCCATCATCTCCGTACTTTGGGAGAATCTATCAGAAACTATTAATAATTGTACCTTTTAGCTTTCCTTTTTGGAGGCCCAATCTGATACCTCCCTTCATCTTCCCCTTCTCTTCCAGGCTAGTTAAAATAGCTCCTGAGAATTTTGAGTATATTTGGGATGTTGAAACCAGCATGTTTGTATTGCTATGTTGTCCTAAGTGGGTTCCAGGTCTTGTTTAAGAATAAACAACTATTTAAGAATACCAGCCAGTGGTCTGCCCTGAGGCCAGATAGTTATGAGTGACAGGGTGTGTGGAATAGTATGGGCAAGTGCCAAAGACTGTAGGCACTTCCAGCGTTTCGGAACTTCATCCCTGAACAAGTGCAGAATTTGGAAAAGCTAGTAAAATATTTGAAATAGGTGTGCTGTCACCCTGGCAATTTCAGAGAGACAAAAATTGCTGCAAAGTGCTGGGCCATGGCTGAGGCCTTCCAAGCCCTGTTTGACCGTATTCGTTACCCTCAAGGGGAGAAGAAGGTCTCTGGATCAGACAACAAAACAACAGCCTGCTCCAACCCCTCTGACAGGCACTGCAGCTGAACCAGAAAACCAGCCTATACACAAGAAGAAATGTGCCCCTATACAGAAGAAGAAATGGAGCCATCGTTTTTAGTAAAGGACGACTAAGCAGAGCCACCACAAGAACATGAGGAAGAGGCAGAAAAGGAGGTAACCACTCAATCCCTATCCCTGAGTGAGCTACAGAGTATGCAAAATATTTTGGCTGTCAATCAGATGAGCACATCTGGCCGCTCTGATGGTGGAGTGATGTGGTTAGTAACCTGCAATTAGAGAGGAGGAAAGCTAAACAGGTGGGATCATTTTCTAAGGAAGGGGGCATTGGTATGGCACTTGGAAAAGGGATGCAAGTTCTCAGCCTTTGGAGGCAACTCCTGTCAAGGGTGAAGGAAATGTGTCACTTCAAGGAAGATATTATGTCACTCAGGAGAATGGACTACCATGGAGAGAAGCATCCAGTACGTGAGGGAATTAGCCATGCTAAAGATGATTTATTATGACCCAAACAATGTGCAGCCACCCACAGATCCAGCAGAAGTCCAATTCACATGTCCCCTGGGGCAGAATCTATCTGTATATAGCAAAAGACAGGAAAGGTGATGGTGTAGTGGAAAGTGTGGGACTTGGGCATGACATAAATGGAATAGAATAAGGGGTGAGTACTGCCCTGGTTTCAGCTGAGATAAGGGTAATTTTCTTCCTAGTACCTGGTACAGTGCTGTATTTTGGAATTAGTATGACAATAATGTTGATAACATGATGATGTTTTAGTTGTTGCTAAGAAGCGCTTACCCTAAGCCAAGGAGTTTTCAGTTTCTTGTGCTCTGCCAACAAGGAGGTGCACAAGAAGCCTGAAGGGAACATGGCCAGGACAGTGCTATTTATCTTAAGAGTGTATGGGGATACAGCTGCTGAAAGTTTATTTAAAGGAGCTTTTTTGAGTCCTGAGGATGCTGGGATCTGACTGGCAAAGGAACTTAACTTTACTAGGTCTCCTTACCTTCATTTTGCCTTCTTGTGAAAGACTCCCTCTTAAAATTGTGGTGGGGTTTTGAAGGCTTGGAGAGTTGTCCACCATCTGCCTTCAAAAAACCATAATTAAGCTGCGAAGACTTAAGGACTGACACTAAGATGGCACAGTCTCAGTGGTTTTGACAGATAAAGATGGAGAAATGCCAAATGATGAGAACGGTGGGTGAGGTCCTGTCTCTGAAGAACCGTTTTATTGTCTCCTGCTGACAGAATACGGGGGAGGGAAAGAGGCAAGGAGACCTTTCTGGCTGTAGTTGCTTGTCCTTTGCAGAGTGCCTGTTGGAAGTGCTGGCACAGTGGATTGTGGTCAAAAAATGCCCCTCAGCTGCTGCTTGGAGGGAATGGGCAACAAAAGAAAGGTAAGTGACTAAAGAAAGGCATGGGACAAGGAAAGAGCACATCTGGAAGAAGAGACCTAGAAATAAAGTTGTAACTGCGAATGACAGTGACAGAATTTTAATATGTTAGAGGTGAAGAAGTACTTATAATTTTCCAAGATAATTTTTGAAAGGATTGAAACAATATTTATACAGTTTTCTGTATACTCCATATATATACTCCTTGCTATACTTTATATCCCCCCCAATTCTTAAAATAATGCAATCTGAAATATCAAAAAAGATATAAAAATTTTTAATAAAATGGCAGTTTAATGGAAAAATTATCAACTTGGTTTGAATTTTTTTTTTCTAAAACTGCTGATCAAAAACCCTTGAAACTTCTTACTGTATTTGCTGGTTTTGCCTACTGGAGTGCAGGATCTCTCCCAAATTATTGTCAATGCTAGTGTTTATCTAATCTACTATTTTGCCTATTAATTGAGTTTCAGAGACCAGTTAAAGGTTTTTCCTACTGTTGAACTTCAGTGTTCATAACTTAATTTTTCCTTGATATTTGTGTAATTCTCTCTTGTGTCTCTCTAAATGATTCTGCTTACGAACCAGTGTAGTGTTTGCACCTTTTAAATATTTGTTGTAGATAAAATTGTAATTTGATGTCATTTAATCAACACTATACATGTATTTTCTTTTAGTTTAGTCTCCCCTAATTATTTTTGCAGTTTTTCTTTGAACTTAATCCAATTCGTCTATGCTTTTATGGTAATTAGGTGCTGATAGCAGAAGAGCATTTGGACAAATTCCACCTGTTATGCGAAGAATCATCTCCTTTTATTTCTTCAAACCTGTGTCTTACTAGCTCTTGTTAATGCCCCTAATTCTTCTGTTTGGAAAAAAACCCAGTGACCACTTGATTTCTAGCCACCCTCCCATAGGTAGTGTGATCATTTTGCATTTTGTAACCCCTTCATGGTTCATTTATTTTTACTTCCCAAATTACTTGCCTTGTTATTTTTGTGTAGGAAATAAGTTAGGTTTGTTCTGCTCGTGGTTTCCGGAGCAGTGTGGTTTTCTTTCCTCAGCAATAGAGCTGTCTCTGTTTCTCTCTACACTTCTACTATTTATTTAGTTATAGATTTATTACCTAACAACTTTGGTGGTTGTTGATGCTTGACCTTTATCTATGATTATGCACACAGATGACCTGTTAAAATAATGTTAGTGTATCAAAGTGAAGATCTTAAAGGAAAAACAGAGTTACAGTTGCCTGAGCAATACTAATTTTGGGACTTCCCTCACTTGTATGATGATTGCCCTTCTTTTCCCTTTCCTTTCCTTT
>VZTD01002416.1:792067-835225 GCA_013397725.1 Rhagologus leucostigma | reverse complement strand
GTTACGATGCTCCTCATTAGTCCAACTCTTGGGTATATAGGCATCCATGTGTCGAACCTTCACGGTCAGCCTCTCTACCCGGGAGGCGATGTCCTGCCAAATCTCAGCGGCCCAGATGAGTTTCCTTCTGTGCTGCCAGTTGGCCTTTCTCCAGAGATCCAGCCATCCCCACAGAGCATTAGCTACCATCCACAAGTCAGTGTACAGATAAGAGTCTTGGCCACTTCTCTCACTCAGTGATATCTAAAGACAGCTGGACAGCTTTAAGCTCTGCAAGCTGACTTGATCCACCTTGTCCCTTGGTAGCTTCTGCAACTTTCCGTGTGGGGCTCCATACAGCAGCTTTCCATTTCCAGTTTGTTCCTACAACTCAGCAGGAACCATCAGTGAAGAGGGTGTTACCACTTTTCATTCTCTGGTAGTTGGTTATATGGTAGGGCCTCCTCAGCACGTCACCTGCTCCTCTTTTTCTTCAAAACATAGTCCAAAACTCTCATCTTTGGGCCAGTTTGTTACGATTTCCAGAATCCCAGGGCAATTAGGATGTCCTATCCAGGCTCGCTGTGTGATCAGAGTGATCCACTTGCTCCATGTGGCATCGGTGGCATGATGTGTAGAAGCAACCTTCCTTTTGAACATCCAGCCCAGCACTGGTAGTCGGGGTGCCAGATGCAGCTGTGCTTCGGTGCCAATCACTTCTGAGGTGGCTTGAACCCCTTTGTAGATTTCAAGAATCTCTCTCTCAGTTGGGGTATAGCTGGCCTAGGACAATTGTATCCACAGCTCCACAACCCCAGCGGTCATCCTCAGGTCTCCCCAGGTTCTTCCTGCCAGAGGCTCCAGGAAGGACCATCTTCCCTGGCTGCAGTGTAGAGCACATTTTTTACATCCTGCCCTGTCCTGACTGGCCAAAGGGCTACTGCATGGGCAATCTCCTGTTTAATTTGTTCAGAAGCTTGTTGTTGCTCAGGGCCCCACTGGAAATCGTTTTTCTTTTGTGTCACAAGACAAAATGTACTGTACTGCAGGATATGTATCCTCCAAAAGCCCACAGCAGCTAGGAAAGCCTGGGTTTCTTTCTTGTTGGTCAGTGGAGACATAGTTACTACTTTGTTAATCACTTCCACTGGAATCTGGAAACATCCATCTTGCCACTTTACTCCTAGAAACTGAATTTCTTGAGCAGGTCCCTTAAACTTACTTCGTTTAATGGCAAGCTTTTCAGAGAATCTGGATAATCTTCTCTCTTTTCTCGAAGGCTTCCCCTGCTGTGTTCCCCCATACGATGATGTCATCAATGTACTGCAGATGTTCTGGAGACTTACCCTTTTCCAGTGCAGTCTGGATCGGTCCATGGCAGATGGTAGGACTGTGCTTCCACCCCTGGGGCAGTCAATTCCAAGTATATTGCACACCCCTCCAGGTGAAGGCAAACTGGGGCCTGCAGTCTGCTGCCAAAGGAACAGAGAAAAATCACTGGCAATGTCAATGGCCGCAGACCACTTTGCTGCCTTGGACTGCAGCTCATACTGATGCTCCAGCATGTCAGGCACACCAGCACTCAGTGGTGGCGTGACTTCATTCAGGCCACGGTAATTCACTATCAGACTCCATTCTCCACTGGACTTACGCACTGGCCATATAGGACTGTTAAAGTGTGAACGAGCCTTGCTGATCACCCCTTGGCTCTCCAGTTCACGAATCATCTTATGGATGGGAACCCAGAGTCTCTGTCAGTGCAGTATTGCCGACAGTGCACTGTTGCTGTGGTGATTGGTACCTGTTGCGCTTCAATTCTCAGCAGTCCCACAGCAAAGAGGTTGTCTGAGAGACCAGGCAGGGTATTCAGTTGTCCAATTCCCTCTGTCTCTAGAGCAGCTATCCTAAAAGCCCAGCGATGTCCTTTTGGGTCTGTGAAATACCCATTTCTGAGACAGTCTATGCCGAGGATGCATGGGGCCTCTGGACCAGTCACGATGGGGTGTTTCTGCCACTCGTTCCCAGTTAAACTCACTTCAGCATCCAGTACAGTCAGCTGCTGGGATCCTCCTGTCATCCCAGAAATAGAATTGGGTTCTGCTCCCACATACCTTGATGTCATCAGAGTACATTAAGCGCTGGTGTCAACCAAAGCCGTACACCTTTGTGGGGCANTGCTCCCACATACCTTGATGTCATCAGAGTACATTAAGCGCTGGTGTCAACCAAAGCCGTACACCTTTGTGGGGCAGATGTGCCAGGCCATCAGATCCACACAGTCCAATAGATCTGACTGTCCCTTTCCTCTACCTGGCTAGAGGCAGAGCCCTTCTAATCCTGGTCATGGTACATATTGCTCTCCTCCTGTAAATATGACCTTGAGGTCCCTTCAAGAGGGTCAATCATAGCATCATTCCTTTACCACCTGGAGTCTTGTCTATGAGAGACCGGAGCAGTGTTGACCCTAGACGAGCTTCTTGTGGTCATTGCTCCTCTTTTCAGCTCATGTAGCCAGGCAGCTAAGGAAGAGGTGGGTTTTCCATCCCACTTTCTCATGTCTTCTCCATGCTCCTGAAGGAAAAACCAGAGGTTACCTCGCAGAGTGTATCCTCTCTCCTTGGCTGGAGGACACCTGTTTGCAATGGCAGAGACTCTTGTTGGTTCTGGTAAAAGTGGTAAATTCTTTCCTTAAGCTCCTTCCTCAGTTTCTGGTGGGCCTCTTCAATTTTCTCTTCCAAGCTCTGGACGTGCTCAGCCAGCTTTGTTTCCATGGACAAGACATGAGTGCACAACAGGGCAGTGACAGCATCCTTGTGAATTCTTTGTTGACCAATGCACCCACCTTGTCCTCCCCTCCCCTCCACTGCAGTGTCGCTAAGTAGTGGGAGTATATTTCTGGTCCAAGCTGTGCGCATCTCAACCATATTTGCGATGTGCACTGGACACCATCTGGGCTCTTAGAGAATCTCTCATCTTCTGAGAAAACGATCTCCAGCACAGCCAATTCCTTTAGGCATAGGATACCTTGTTCCACTGTGCTCCATTTTCCTTGGTGCATCTGGAGGTCTTCTTTACAAAGGTATCTGTCCCTTACACTTGCCAGCAGTTTCCACCGGAGGCTGAGAGTTTCCTGGGTTCTCCTGATCCCCTGGTCAATGATCACACCCTGGGACAGCCCAGCCTCACGTCCTTCCCAAATGGTGTCATTAGCTGCTGCTGTGTCCCAGATGCAGAGCAGCCAGGTGAAGATGGGATCGTTTGCCTGGCAGGTGAACTCCCTCCACAACTCACGAAGCTCACCCAGGGACAGAGACTGAGTGATGATTTCTGGCTCCATCTCTTCTGCTGAGTGCGAAGGTCCTGCTGCCTCCTCGTCAGTCACTATGTGAACTGATTTGCTCTTCGATTTCCTTTTCTGAACAGGGGCGACTGCTACTGGCTTAGCCTGTTCTGGCTCAGTGACAGTTTGTGTGGACACAGGTACCCATTGTTTTGGTTCCTTTTCCCTCTTGCTCAGTGATGGTTTGTGTGGACATGGTGCCTGCTGATTTGCTTCTTTTCTCTTCCTAAATATGCTGTACCACATCAAGCACTGTCCAGATTCCAAACATGGTGTACACAATGCAGGCATACAGAGAAGACAAAACAAAACTAAGAAGATTATGCCATCCTTGACATCCAGATGGAACTCAATATTCTCAAAAACTGCTGTGTCAGGCCTGAAAGGCTTGAAAAACCATTCTCTACTCTTCCCCCCAAGGGCAAGGTGCGATTACTAACAAGGCCCCAGAGGTAGCAGCCCAGACCAGGACAGGTGAACAAAACTGAATATACATTCTGAATGAGGTCCATTGCCTCTGATGTTATCATGCAATAGACACAATAAACTAAAAAAGCAATTTTCATACCATTCCCTGGTATCAAAAGGAGCATCACAACTCGCAAACAGTTCCCCACTGGTGGAAAAATATAGAGAGCAAGGTACAATGTCCATGTAAACATGTCAAGCACCATGGTGAACAGGCAGGTTCTGTAATACAATGCAAAACTGCATTTCCGACTTCTCTCAGGATGCCACACATTGGGTGCCAAAATATGTGCTGGTTTGAAGGTAAGCCAGCCAGAGGAACTGACTCCACACAAACACCTTGCAAGAGATTTCAAGACAACTACAATTTAACAAAAAAAATTACAATAAACGCAACAGTACAGAAACGCTTGCTTAAACCCACAAAGCCAGAGTACATCCTGGCACCCTGTTGTAACCCAAGACATAAATGCAGCAGAAGCCTGTAAGATTTGGTAATAACACAGAAAATAAGAGCCCATTACAAACAAGAAAAGGTAGATATTTTACAACATTTGGCTGCAAATCTCGTCTCTAGCACTTGTTCTTTGGCTATTACTTTTAGATCCAAGAAATAACTGTTGAAGGCAAAACATAGGCAGTTCTCCTTACTCTACATACCATTCAGGCAAACTGAGCAAAAAACGACCAAGCATTATCAACAAACAGGTTCTTTTGTGAAGAGGCTCAGTAGTAGCTACTTTTAAGTGAAATAAACTTCAGTTAGCTGTTACAATACCTACAATGAAATAAAATCCATTCTCACAATTGGGAGCAGCTGAGTAATCTCAATAATATACTCAAACTAGGATAATTAAGCATGTGAGATGCCAGGATAAATCATTCATTTTAAATACACTCGAGAAACTAAAAGACAAGATTACAAAAATACAAAATCTAAATGCTTAGGTTCCACCCCCAGATGCACACCCCTTTTCTCATTTCTTTCAGTTTAATGCCTTGCTCCTGCTCAGGAGAACAATCTCTTTACTGGCCCTCTCCTTACACTTTCATTTTAGGCTATATTAAAGATACCTGTATTTACCTGCTGCAGGAATGTATACATTCTTTACAGCCACTCTTTGCCTTTAGGGAGTGTTTTGTTTTGTTAACCTATTTATAAAGTATCAGTTACCATAATACCTAGGCTGCATCTGGTTTTTTGGCCCCTACTGTGTAAGTTGATTTCAGATTCATATCCTCATGGGACTAGAAGGGAAGAAAAGAACTGGAAATTCATTTATAAATCACAATAAATGAAAAAATAAGTAATTCTTAAGTTTTGCTGTCTCAACTTCAAGAGGTTTAAAAAGCAAGGTTATATGACGGGCCCATAGTAAATTAATGAACACAGCAGTCACATGAACTGCGTGCAAAGGGCAATAATATGAAATGCTGTGGACTCTGGCCTGAACCACCTGGGCTTTCACATCATATTCGGAATTCAACAGCTTCCAAAAGCTTGCTATCAAAAGCAAAGGGAGATACTATCTCAGACAGGGTAGACAGACAAAGCAATATTTTATGACAAAAGAAATATAAGGAACATGCGATGACAGAGGTAACAGGTGAGTAAAAACATCTTTGATTCTGCAAAGGTAAGAGCCTGCAGAAGTAAAGGCCTCACAAAATGACTGACGCTTTGTTCCAGACCAGAGAGATTCAAACCTGCTTGCTCCCATAGGAGAAGCTTCTATTGAGACAGACTTTAATTCTTTCATACGAATTTGAACTGATGGTTAGCTATAATGAAAGTGTTCACCTCTGTGCCAGGCATCCCTGTACCAGCAACCAGTAGCAGTTCACTGGCATTTTACGAACACACTGAAAATGCAGTTGTACTTCCATGATACTAAAATATATTAAGTATCTGCACAGGATTTCACAATAAAGATATTTCTGGATAGTAAGCCAAATATCTTTTGAGAGTTACTCTTCAGATGGAACTTCGCAGAACACGCTTGTATCCTCTTTTTGAAACTGTGTTGCTGCATCTGACAAACCTTTATGCAGGATCTATCCTTCTTATTGACAGAGAGTCCGAGATCAGCTCCATTAATCTTTTACACATTACCAGGATAACAGTAAACTCATCAGTTTGCATAAAAAGCAGATGCGCAAAATAACTAATAATATAAGTAATCTAGGCATACAGAAATGTTGGAATAATCACTGAAATTTCTAAGCCTTTATAGAAGTTTTTCTTTAAAAGGAAACTCTGCAAATCGATGCACAGAGATTTGGCTAGGTAAGATCCATTAGAGTTAACTGGCATCCTCTATCTAGAGTCCCATGAACCATTGCAAAAAACTTTTAATTCAAGGGACAAACAGAGAATTCAGACTTCAAGGAAACATTACCCCTTCAACCTGATCTGACACCCTGCCCTTTAACAGACTATAGCTATGGAAGAAGCCTAAAATAACAATAACCCTTGGCCAACACAATGCATTTTAAATCTTCCTAGCACTTTCGGCAACAAAAACAATACACTGTAAATACTAGCCTGGAAACTCAATGGAAACAGAACCCAGAAGCACCCTGGCTCACCATAAACAAATGTATTTCATATTACTCATAAAAAGGCAATTAAGAAGAGTACAATTTAATCTACTGAAGCTAACTAAAGCTCTACACTTGCTACATAGAGAAGGAATGAAGAAAAAGGGATCAGCCAGAAGAAAAACAATTCTACGTGGCTTATGCTGGTGAACAGCTGAATAAAGGATCTCTTGATCTGCATTCAGGAGAGGAGAGAGGAATAACAGCAAGAAAATGGCAGTGCTTAGTTTTTAGCCCCCAACTAAGGAGCATCAACTTACGTGTTTGGTTTTTATCACTGTCGATGCTAAGACATCAAAATGTGAAGAAATACAGTTATGTAAAAGAGTCAGATTTAACCTTGCACATAGGAAAAACAAAAGTCTTCTGGCATCTTCAGTACAGCACTGACCACATCAGGCAAAGTACACAGGAAATATTTCTGCTTATTGCACTTTTTAATTGTTTTCTTATCCATTGTACCACAATTATTCCAGGAATCTGCAGGAATTATTGCAAGAATCTGCAATTTCTTCACCCCGGAAGGAAAATTCAAGTTGTCACACTAAGTATTTGATTGTGATTGCTATTCAAAGCCAACTTCCAAAAGTGAGGGTTTTTTGTTTGGTTTGGGAGTGTCTGGCCGGTTGGTTTGTGTTGGGGTTTTTTTGTTGGTTGGGGTGGGGGGTTGTTGATTTTTTAGGTTTTTTTTTTTAACATTTTCCAGCATTTCTTCCCAATAACCATTATTTAGAACCACTACTTTCAGGCTTACCCACTCACTCTACAATCCTAAATCACATCAAAGTTTTCAGTAGCAACATGCAGGCAGTAGGAAGAAGAAAAACCCAATAATATCTAGATAGCATTGTCATTGAGGGTTTTTTCCCAGGGTATTTATAACCAATCAGTTACTTTTACATATTATTTATAACACAGGATTCTTTCTATTCTCTTTGTGCTTCTCTTCGGGTGGGAAGCATGTCCCAGAGCATTCTTGGAATTCACCAGTGAATATGCATTATCACTATATTGAACAATACACCTTCAGAGAAAGATACCTGGAGTGGTTTGCACATGCTCCTTGAGGGCTGAAGCTCTTTTTGTGTGTTAAGATAAACAGCATAACTATGTAATTAAGTCAAAGAGCCTTAGAAATACACAGCTCAGGTTTTCAAAACGCAAGGTTAATGTGTGACCTTGCGAGACCACCTAATCCGGGGCAGCCCGCCCTCGTCAGCACTAGTGCTGGATGCTCACTGAGAGCCTCCCTGTAGGAAGTGTTGATGCAGCAATTCCAAATGCTAAACTGCTGACATGAAGAGAACTGTATGATGCAGGCTGTTGTTGTGTAGATGTGGAAACAGCAGTTTCATGTTTAAGCCACAGGACACACACAGATGGAGTGGGAAGAGCCCACAAGCTCGAAGAGGATGATTTCCTATCCATCTTCAGGGAGGAAAAGGAGGGAGGCTGCCCACAGACCACCCATGGCTGACTGGTCAACCTGTGGACCCTAGGGATAAAATCCAGCCTCCCACCCTACCTCAAGGCAAAATCAGGAACACTGAGTAAGAAAGGAATGTTTCAGCATCCCTAGGTTGTCTTCTCCAATGCTTTTTCTCCTTAAGACTATACAGTCTTTTTAATTCATAGCCAATGCAAAGGATAACAATTATCTGTAGACAAGCTTCAAGGGCACCAGAGACTCTTCTTTCCTTCTACCTGCAAGACAGTATCGCTCTTGTTGCTTCCATTTCAGTGCTATTTAGTTTTTTTACATCCCGCAAAAAGCTACAGTCAGCTGAGGCTTCACCAGCTTTTAGGTTTTCCTCTCCAGGTATTTAACACAAATTCTTCTCTTGATACAGTCCCCAAAGTAGTTTACTACTTTTACAATCCTATCACTTTTCAGACATCTCTAACTTGTGACTTGATAAAACAAGTCTGTCTGTGCTGTTTTTCAAATTTATCAAGATCATTTTCAATTCTGAGCATGTCCTTTAAAGCATCTACAACTGCTCCCAGCTTAGCATTAATAAAAATTCAGATGGTTTAATTAAAGACCTCCCTCACTTACTGAACATATATATTTTTATAGTAAGTTGACTGACATCATATTTATAAAATTCAAAACAAAGAACTTGACTGATCCATAGCTATTGACTATCATTTATTATCTATAGTAGGGGGAGAAGAAATATATCAGTGAAACCACAATATGGTTACATTAACATTGATGCACAAGCAAAGCTGCAACCCTGCATTACTACTAAACACAGCTGAAGATTATCACAGACTCTTCAAGTTTTAGCCTCCATATCAGATTATTTTTAAATGACACAACACAAAATTGACAGTCTAAATGCTTGAGTTTTTAAAGTGATGAAATCCATTAAAAATGTTTTAGAGCATGTTCCAGCACACTTAGGGATCTCTGAACACAGTTTAAACACATTCTAAAGCCATCAAAAATTGTAAGAGTTCTGCAACTTCTACTCATTCTCAGATATTTCCTTTTCCATCCTCAATTATTCTACAAGTTAATGCTTTAGATGAGTGATAACTTCTCTTCAGAATTATTCAGACATTTACCACAGTTCACATCTTATTGTTTACATTCCTCCATAGTGAAAGGCCACCAGATTTCTGTAAAATAATTATAAGCTCTTAAAAATACCCAAATCATATCAGAGTAATTTTGAATTTTAAAATAACTTCTTCAAATGCTGCACCTTACCACACTTCTTCACAAATGAAAGAATTGTGAGAGATCTTTTCACTGCAGCCCAGGTATTTTAGAGAACTCTGCAGACCAGAATCAATCTTCTGGCATCAACACCCTAAGAATCCAGAATATGCTCCTAGAAGTCATTTTCTCTCTTGCTATTTTTGTAGCTTAAATATATCTATAAAATAGTTAATGTGCTTAGGAGTATTATCCTTCTTGTTCTGCTCTCACCAACTAATGAGATTAGTTGTGTGTCCATGTGTGTGTGTTCCTTTTTTCTCTTAATACATACGAATTGCTTTATGCCACTACAGACAACAGTGTTTTCCACATGAATATGCCCAACTGAATCCTCTTTAAGGATTCATTTTCCAGTTTCTCCTTTCTTCTGGCCTTTCTTAAACTAGGCCTGAGCTACAACTATGAGCAAATGACTAGAGACTACCTCATTTGATACAAGCATTCTACAAGGAGCTGAAGATCTCTTCTGTAACAACAGCTCTGTCAGATTATTTAACAAGCCACACAGAAAAATTAGGAACCATAATTAAAAAAGAGATAAGGCAAGTACACTTCAAGTTCAATCCATCTGAACTGATGGGTCTTCTCTGTACCACAACCTTTCAGAAGGAAAAGTGATAACAGAGAATTACCACAACTGCAGATAATCCAAATGTGAATTCGTCAGAATTGGTCCCATAGAACCCAGTCTTTCTCTCACCACATGTAGGCAGCCAGAGCTGCTAACAGGTTTTTTCTGTCTTTCTTGCCCATCGAGGTACCTGTGCATTTCTGCACACAGGCACCCACGTTAATAACTTGATAGCAGCTCCTTAGGTAAACAGTTACTCTCTGATCACACCATACAGAAACAATTCGGTATTCTGCATTCTATGATGAAAAGAAAAAAATCCAGTTTCTAGAAGTTCTACATTATTTCACAAAACCCTTTGGATTTGGGAAAAAAAGTATGTCTGGGAAGATGCTAGCTCCCTACTTTGTCTGTATTTTATTATTCCCTTCAAATGAAGACTTTTAAGTCCATTCCTCTATCAAAACCTGTCTTGTATTTTGACTGCCAAAAAATGCATGTATTTACTCAGTATTTGCAATTAGAACTACTGCTACAAATAAATTAATCTTCTTAGAATACTTCAGCAGATGGTTTTCCATCCTTTGAAGAAGTCATGTAATTGAATCTGACTGCTTGCAAAAGCAATAACCACTATCGCTGAAAAGGTGGGAGAGCTAACGTAGATTTTTACCCTTTAAGCAGCTCTGCCAATAAACTAATACTGGCCTTCAATTATCATCCTACAGTCCATAACTCATTTTACTTATGCTCACTTTACTTATGGTCTCCTAAGTTACAGGTAATTCTGAAGAGCAAATGAAATCCAGAAAAAAACCCTGAAGATTTTTACTGGTTTTGAACTTGTTACACTAGGTACCTAGATGTCGCTTACAGGTGAAAATCAAGTACACTGATTAATTATTCAACTAATCCAAAAGGAGGTACTGGTAATTATGCACTCAAAAGAAAAAAAAAACAGGCCAGCCACAGCCACAAGCTATTGTAATGCATGGCTTGTGGCTATCCTGCTCCCAGCTACAGCATCAATTACACACCTTTTCATTCTGTAACTCAGCACTATACAAGCATCAACTCAAATTATCCCACCCTGCCCAGTTCTTTTCCAAACAAGGTGAGAGGATGCACATGAACAGCCTGCAACTCCCTAAAAAGAAGAGTTAAAGATATCACTCCAGATGTTCAATGGAAGAGATGTCAAATAAACTAGTAACATTTCTAATTTAGTTGAACTAAATTAGCTGAATACTGTCCATTATTTAGCTAAATACCAAATTAGGTCACAAACTTTTTTCTAACAATTATGTCTCTGATATTTTAATTCCAATTAAGTTATCAAATTCACACTATTCGAAGGCTCTTGTGAAAGAATCATATTTAACTCTGTATTGCAAATTAATGACATCCGTGCCAGCAGGGCAGCAATCTGCTGCATCGACAGGGGAAAGGAAGCACTCCCATCCTGCTATCTCTCAGCTGACACACAAAAAACCCTAGACCCTGAAAGGAACCATATTATTCCCTCAAAACAAAACCAAACAAACAAACAAACAAAAACAAACAAAAAAAGACAAACCAAAAAGCCAAAATACCCAAAACCAACAGAACTGACAGAGAGGCTGGAGGGCAGTAAGACTGCCTTTTTGAGTATCTACCCATACACTGTCAGATTGGTCCAGACTATGACCAGTCTCTCACCCACCACAAAATTAATTTCTGAATCAATTCAGTGGCTTAAACTAGAGCTGTGCTTAACACTGGATTTTGTCCTTTTACGAGATGAGGTAAGAAAAAAGACAGAACTCCTTACACCACAAGCATACACACGTGTTACCTGCTGTCAGTCTCAATGAAATAACTGTGACTTATATCTGTTCTAAATGCAAGTATTCCTAAACCTTCTCCCATGCCTTAATAAAAACTGTAATACAAAAACACGCATGAACTGGCAGCACGGCAAGTATCAGTGTCAACTTCCTTTATGGACAAGCCATGCAGCTACATGTTAGCTGCTGCAGAGGAAAGAGTGCTTTTGTTTCGTTCCTAAGTTGATAGAGATCCATTCCGGTGTTGTTTTACATTGTGCAGGAAGAAGTAGTAGTTACAAATTCCAGTAAACGAAGTTTTGCCAAGACAGATGATCCTTCCTTCCTATGTTATAGAACAATCACAATTTCAACACGTGGGCTGAACACCAACCAGTATAGCACCATAGCTTTTGTTTTACATACAACTGCAATCTCCTTAAGAAAATAAACTGCAAGTTTTTTTGTGTTGGCAAACCTGACTTGTCCATGTTTAGGTTCTGACTTCATTATGAACAAGCACAATACAAAATCTACCATGCACAAGAGCATTTTAATAAAAGGATAGGGCCCACAGGGAAGAAGATTTCAAGATACAGAATAAGACTCCAGATTGTTAAAATGGACCACATTTCCATAGTGAAGATAAGCCCATCATCTGACTGTAGTAAACATGCACAAGCCACAGTCTGGCTCCCTTGGGGAGGGTTTCATGATTCCCAACAAGATCTCTTACAAGGAACTCAAGAAAACCCAAAACAAATAAAAAACACCAAACAGAAAGAACTAATGCACCGGGGAAAAAAAAAAGAAACCCACCACCTGCATTACATACTACAAAGAAAAAGTTGCAGAGAAAGAGGCAAGTCTGTTCACTAATTTGCATATTTTAATTCAGAAAACCTTTTTCCAAAGGAGGGAAAAGGGGCAGGAGGTTGCAGATTTTCCACGTTCAGTTAACTAGGAGCAGCAAACTCCCTCTCTTTGTCCCTCCCCTAGAACTACTAGCTTCACACATCTGCATTGTTACCTTCACTTTTTCTCTTCTCAGGCAGCAGAAAAGACAATTTTCATCAAAAGACCAATCAGAAACACCTTCAGGCTCACAGTCTGTAAATCAGAAGAATAGCAAATTACTTCATATTCATAAACCACGACACAACTGGAGCCAAAAGAGAAACACCGAATTAAATACCTGTTTCACAACATTCTTGCCTGCATTCTGAGGATTCAGGCTTCATTTCAGCCATTTTTCTAAATCCCCAGATTACCAAACTATATACATTTTATCTATGCACAACAAATCTGTTTTTCTGAGCACTGCAAAATACACTCCCAGCTACATAAAGATGAACGCACACTCATTAGTAATTTTAGCCAATATGAAACTAACTGTGAGCACTGCCTGGGGGAGGGGGAAAAAAAAAGCACAAATCACCACGGTAACACACATTTTCTAGAGGCAGAGCTGGGGCTGCTTCTGTCATTAGAAATGCAGAACAAGATACAAACATAGAGATTGAATACCTTTAAACAAACTGAGATCTTTTAATAATCCAGGTCCAAACAGGCCTTCTAGAATACTTTCAAACCCTAAAAGCAAATAAAAGAATTGTTAGCTTTCTAGATTAGTACGTCACTACAATATTCACAATAGCAGTTCTATATTTATCTGTTCCAAGAACAGAGCTCAACATGTTTTCTCCAAGTATTACAAGATACATGGGTCAATTGTGATGACTGAACTACTGATAAATCATAGCACAATCTAGAGTCCACGGACTCCTGTACTTTTGTAAATAGCTAGGTTAAAAACAAAGAACATTAAAACATTGAAATAAACCATTCTGAAAAGAACATAGGTAGCTGCAGGTTCTACAACATGACCAAGTAATTTCTACACAAATAAAAATATTCTCATGTAAGCCTCCAAACTGAAAGAAGGTACATTTTCCCAATTAAAAAAATACATTCTTCCATTTCAGTTGCATTCAGTTACTTTTCTGAATTTCAGTAAACGTTAGAATCAGTGTTTCCTGAAGAGCTGCAGTTTTGAGGAGCGAAAATTAAAAGGAGAGGGATCCAGCATTGCCCTATCACTAAGGAATGAAATTTCAATCCCAGATCTGCATCCAAGACACACAAAGTCCGATTTACTTCAATGCCATGATTTATACCTCACTTAAAATAAATCTAATCAATTTGAGTTTATTCCAGAAGAGGGAAAATGTGCACCAAAATTACTGCCATTATTTGGAAAAGTTAAATCAATATTACACTAACCCCTTGCTGGCAGTAAAAACTCTACAGAGCTATTAACTACCCAATACTGTGAAAAGATAGGCTAGCAGAGTGAGTATGAAAAGCACAAAGATTACTTTAAGAGAGATAGACAAATTCCACCTGCTTATAAAAATGTATAAAAACAGAATATGACTAGAAAAATTCAAGACTACAACTTACCATATTGTCTGCCCCCCCCCATCCTCCCCCCCAATATTCTTGCTTTGTAGGTTTAAGAATGGTTTGCAAATAGCTAGGGGCTTTTAGCTTCTCCTACTCGTTTGAGTCTTTGAGTGGCAGAAGAAGAAACAAAACCAAAAAAAATTAAGAAACAAAAATATGGTCTTAAATTTAGAGAAACTTCATGGGTGAATCAGGGACACATAAACTACCCAAAATAGCAATGTTTAAGAAATCAGTCAAAATCTAAATGATCATGTACTATGAAGGAAATAGTTTATTACACTTCAAAAGAGCAGTAACTCTAAAATAATTCTGACTTCATCCAGATCTACCATCAAGGTTACGTTTTGGAGAGCAGTCTACAAAAGGAAATGACAAATAGCATTACACCCCTCTGGGTGTCAGCAAGAGTGTCAGTGCACCAACATCTTCAGCGATCAGATGCAGGATCCTACAGAATTTGCAGCCTACAACATGACTTAGATGGCCAAAGCATTTCTGGGGTACAACACTAAAAATCTAATCTCAAAAAAGACCAAGAACCAAAAAAAAAAAAAGTGAAATAACAGTCAAGAGTGAAGAGAAATAGGGAGAAATCAGAAAACAAGGTGGAAGACGAGAAACTGAGAAACTGGAAACCCATCCCATTGAACAGCACCTTGTCAGGCAGAGAAGTAGCACTGCCTCCAAAAAAAGCCAATTCAGGCTTCAGGAAGTGGCAGGAACAGTGGGAAAGGGCCGACCAACCTGACCTAGAAGAAAAATAGCAGAATCAGGGTATTGACCCATAGGTTTATAACGTTGAATAGTTTATAATGTTTTTAACGTATGGGTAGTAACCCTCAGAATGTGACTCTGAAATGAAACCTTAAGGAAAACAGCTAACCAACCTTGTTCTTTATCTTTTTGTTTAAAACTTGTATTTTTTGTATATATATAAAAATCAAAATACCTCAGAAATTTTACTCAAACTCATCAATCTTTAAATAGTAACTGCCAGTGACTCATGCCCCACAGTTTGCCATGCATGCAATTGCACACTGAAGTCCCTGCCAAGTTTTACAGCTCGGATTTTGTACGATCATAGTTTGCTAGCCCACTGTTCTGAGTGATGCTAATGCCACTCGGGTTTTATTAATATTAAATATTGGATTTAGCAGTTGCATAGCAACAGCAGAACATCTTATGTGCAATGTTTGACATTAAAAAAGGCAAATAAGGGAAGTATGAATGTATTCAAAAATTATGCTAGAGACTGGTAAAACTGCCATAAAGCTGAGACCTATTCCTCCCAAATGCAAAGTGCAATGCAGCAAAGGCAGTTTAAGTCCTGTGATGTTGTGTTCAGTCATTCAGGGCTCCAAAAGAGCAACTGTGTACAGTTAATCATGCAGAATACATTGAAAACAAAATCTTGAAAAAGGAGCTGCCTACTTTTTATAGTATTTTTTCTCTCCATTGTCACTGCTCTTAGAAGCTTGAAAAGAACATTTCTTTTCCCACCGATTGTCCTTTTCCATTTGGCAGATGATATTTTCCTGCATTTCAAATGGAACAGAAATTAACATGGCTGCCTCTGCTAAATTTCTATACTTTCATCATCTGTATTTCAGTGTCTGACAGTTCATAGCAGCTGAAGAGCAGAGCCAGTGGAAAAGTTGCAGGAATAAGAGAATGAAAAGAAAGAAAAAGAAAGCAGATTCCAATATTTTAGAAATCAGTATTATTTACATATCAAATTAGATTTTCAATATCAGTAGTATTTAGATCTCTGATATGCTCTTCACAATCAAAGGAGCCATATATTTAACTCTTATAAATGTTACTGGTGACCTTTATGATGAAAAACATTTTTTGGGCGTTAGTGTAAGAATTCAGAAAAAAAAATTTTAATTTTTTAAAAAATACAACATTTATAAAGTGCAAAATATCTCTCTTTCCCAGATAGCTCTCTAGGAAGTGAAGAATTAGAAAAAATAAATCCCAGAACAAAGAAAGAAAACCTCTAGTACTGAAGCAAAGGTGGATCAACTTTTCAAATGCAGAGGTTGTTACACACTTATTGCTATTTCACAATTGTTAGCTCTACAAGTAAAGTATTCCCTAAAACATCCTCTGATAAAAATCAGAATATGTATGTGCCATTTTTCTGCTAAGAGTAGCAAGGAAAGAAATTAAAACTAAAGAGAAGGGGGGAAAAAAAAGGGTCAACTATGAAGTCTTCAGCACGATCAGTTTTCACTAGTTCTGTCTCTGCACCTAAACAGTTTTATTTTCATCTTTTCTTGGCATTTTTACCCATCTGTAACCAAATATTTTGTCATAAATTTAAATTATAATTGTAGTTTGTTGCCTAATGGGTTAAGACAACAATTTAACACAACAGTTTAATTTAAGCTCTGCAAAGAAAAAAAAAATTCAGGTAGGCCCTCATGTCATCCTCTCCCTTAAAACTGTGAGCCCTTGTAATCATTAAGTAGCTACCAGGCTCCTCGAGATAACAATATTAGAGAAGTCGATAGCCGATAGTCGATGGCGGATCTCCAGCAACGTGGATTAGCCAAAGACACATTCTCTACTATAAAAAACAGGAATGCAAGATCTTCAGAAAAAGATTGGGATGCATTTCTGGAGTGCCACTGACATAGAGCCTAGCACATCAAACAATGCTTTGTTTCCCCTCAAGACAGCACAGCTCAAATACACCTTTGAATAGTCACTACATAATTCAGCCCTAGATATGTATCTAGTCAAAGCAGTAAAGCTTGACTTTAACTTAGAGGTACAAATCATTTTGGGGGTAGTAAAAAAAGACAGACTACAATCACTCTGAATGTGTTATTACATAAATTGTTAATAACTCAAAAAAAATCAACATAGAAAGGGCAGAAAATAAAACCCAACATACACAGTTGTCAACTCTTCAGCCCTTATCTGTGCATATCAATTTAATCTGTGAATATCAATTTATAAACTAAATCTCAATAGAGTAAATAAGTATTAGCCAGGGCAGCAGTTAAGTATAGCAGGTCATAGAATCAGAGAATCAGAATATCCAGAGTCGGGAGTGATCCACAAGGATTCAACTGCAATGGACTAGTTGCAATAGAAATTAAGACAAGTGATTCATCAGCATTTACTGATAATTAACAGTCAGCCTAATATATAGGAATTTACACAACTTCAAAAAGCTGGAAATTGAGTCAAGTCACTTAAGACATTAGTTGGCTATATATTTTGTTTCAATTTCTTAACTATCTAAGGACATACTAGAAACCATCAAAACCACGGGGGAAAAAACCTGTCCTGCTAAACGGGAAAAAAAACCAAAAAAAGCAACAAAACCCAAACCCAAGTACCTAAGAGTAAAAGCACAAAGAGGTTGAAAGATGGACAGGAAGAGCAGAGAGGATAAATCAAAATTCAGAAATGTTGCAAAAGTCAGAGAAGAGATGCACACAGCTTTAAAGTAAGCAAAGATAAAATCAAAACCAAGGCACATAGAGATTGGATTTTTTAGGTAATATATGTAAGAATATGGTAGTATATTATGAAATATTCAATAGAATGGTATATAATCATTCAACAAAATCTATCAAGGTGGTGTTACTAACAATTGTAAGTTAATTGTCTTAATATTCAGTGGACGTGCATTGGTTTTCTTTCTGTCAGTTACTCAAAGAGTATTTGCAGCAGTGTTTAATTCCAGAAAGTCTTGAAATATTGAGAAAGTCAATGGGCTCAAAAAAGAAAAAAAAAAATCTCTTTGAAATGTCGCTACATTAAACAAGTTAGTACTGGGATCCCAAAGTGGTAAAGGTTTTCAAAATCAATGAATAGTTCTCAGGCATTCATAGCAAAAACAGTGTCAATCAACACGGGCTTAGAGAAATTCTTATTAGATTCTTAGGAAACTAAAATTGTAATTAACAATAGGTTTGATATATTTTTAGACTTTTGGGCTGGCATGACACATCTTGACTAAAACCAGAAATTAAAAAAAAAACAAAATAAAAAAAAACCCTAAGTCAAACCAAACAAAAACCAGTCAAATAAATACAAAACATTAAAAGTCAATTAAGTGACACCTCTTGAAATATTGGTGTCAATGAGAAACTACTAGTAGCAAGGTCCATCAGGTACTGGTTCTTGGCCCTGTGCCATTTGCCATTTCAGTCCTAGTCAGTGACTTGGAAGAAAGCAGTCACTAAATTTGCTGGAGCTACAAAGACAGGAAGAGCAGCAAGTAACAAAAGGCCGAGATCACAGAGGCTGCTTACCAAAGCAAATACAATTAAATACTACTTGGAAAGGGGGGTAGAGGGAATGGAGAAAGCCACAAATCACACATCTAGAACAGGAAAAACAGCTTCTCAAAGACACCCAGATCCAGCAGCTGAAACTGGAAGCTGATCAAACTCAGCCAGACATAAGAGGTTCTCTCTTCAATTTAACAAGTGTCCGATTGAAGACACAAGACATGCACTCTAGGACTAGATCATCGTTTTCTCTACTCTAGGATTCTGGAGGTGTTATTTAGTAAAGTATGGGCTAGTCACTAAGATGTATTTCCCTTTCCCTCTTCCCCAGCACTTGGATTCATCATGTTAGGAAACTCATTAACTAGTATGAAGCAAAAGCCACCACCATCACATCAGGTTTTTATTGGATTTCTCTTGCCTAGATTTTCTGGTCAAGATTGGTTATATTTATCCACAGCTATGGGATTTGAAGCAGGAATTAATTCAGAAAAATCCTACAGTCTGTGTGTAACACGGGAATTCTGTCTCTTTCAGGACAAAAATCTATTAAACTTGAATGTTTCAGTCACAGGCATCTTAATAGAAAAGCAAGACCAAGCAACAAGGGAGGGGGAAAAAAGTCACAGGACAGTTATTAATATACACTAAGTCTCATGACATGCATATAATTAAAAGTTGTGAATATTCTTTTATTCATGCAACAAAATAAAAGAAACTCCCACCCACCTACGATGAGAGATCTCGTTATCTGGATGGAGACCAATTAAGGATCCCAACTACAAGTTAAATCAACTTTGCTTTAGCTTCTTGGGGAACAAAGAAAAAGCTGCACATATCAACCAATTTTTCAAATTTCATGCTTCCCCATTCTTGTTAATGAAACCGCACTGTTCAGGGACTTACTGCAGACATTCCTGCTCCAGAGGATTCTGGGGACCTTAAATATCAATAACCTGGTTCTATAAGAGCAATACAGACACATGCATACAGAAGGAAAGAACTAAGGATGTTATAAGACAGGTACTGTTTAAAAGAACAGGTATATTTAAGTTCTGTATAGCAACACACAGCTCTTCTGCAGCTTTTTGCACAAAAACACATTCTGTTCTCAAGACAGAATGCAGGGTTATCACATGCTGGGGTCCCTAAACAGGCCCTTGGAGCTCAAGAGAAAAAGAATTCTTTGGCCTTCGAGTAATGCTTTATTCACTGTAGAACACTGTAGAACACTTCTCCAGTGGAGAAGCTTCATTTGAAGCAATCAAGAAGCCAACAAGGTGCATATTCTGCTACACAGCCACTTCACTGTTACAGTAACTTACCACAGCAGTAAGCTGAGAAATCAAAAAAAGCAGCAAGAAACTACAAGAACTGTTGATAAAAGTGCTTCTGACTGACCATCCATCCTGCAAGACTTAATTAAAATTCCACTATTATTCTGTAATTTTAATAAAAAAGTTGCAGCAGACCATCCTCACTCTTCTCTCCAAGCACCTCTCAACCAAGCTATTCCTCTTCTTCTGAGAGCCAAGTCTAAGAACATTTTCTCTGATGCAATCCCAAACTCATAGCAAGGCATTTAAAATTTAATGAGCTAAATATGACAGCATAACAGCTACATATTGGAACTACAGTGCTGCAATGCACTTGCCTTCACAGCAGAAAAGTGCCCTGCCAAATACCCTAGAAGAGGGGAGATCTCTCCCCCCTAAAAGGAAGAGCGGAGTTACCGGGTTGTGTCGCAGTGCAAGAAATGGAAACACGACTCTCCATCCAATGTTAGCACTCTAACCGGCAGGTTATCTCACTGATTACAACTGAAAATTCAACCCCAAAAAACCAGAAGTGACAAGTTATAAAGCTTGTTGCCAGAGTGCAGAGTATAGCAAAATATGGATCATCTCCTGCTTCCCTCCCACGAGGAGTATTTTTGTGTGTGCGATCTGATATTGAGAATTACACAAAGGCATGCAAACTTCTTATCTCCAATCAAAAGTCTCAGAAGCAGAATTCAAGGAAAGCTAAGGACTCTGCAATGGCTGTCTCAAGATCACCTCAAGATACAGCAATTGTTCAGGCAGGCTGAGCTGTAATCTTCATATAGTTTTGCAGGGGTGAAAGAATTCTCCAGTTTGTAGAAACTGCACCACTAATCTGGCTAGTTGTTCAAGTCAGGGGTTGTGGGTTTCTGTTTTACATTTTAACTCAAGATCAGGAGGTTTATTCTATGACTATCTGGTTTCCTTCACAGCCAGTAACCACTAATGCAGGACCTGACTGGAATCTTCTCATGTAAATACTTGCATTTTATTACTTTAGAAAATAAACCAGAAAACACAGACAGTACAAAACGGAAAAGAATTACAAAAGGAGAGTTTCGGTAACTACCAAGTTTCTATGCATCCTTAAAAAAATCTAAGTTTTACTTAATAGTAGAATAGGATCTGAATTTTCAAAAAAATAATTTAACTAAACTAAAATCCAAACAAACAAATTACAACACTAAAAACTGAGGTGGGAGTTGCTTTCAGTATCTCAGTTCAAATACAGTGCTTTTATTTGTTCAACCTCCAGGTATGGAGTTCCAGCAGGCAACCAGGTACAACTTTCACTGATAAGAAACTATAACAACTAGCTAGGAAGTTTACTAACAGATTAAGAGAGTCAAATAGCTCAAGAATGATAATGCACAATAGCACAAATCAGCACGGACCAAAACATAGAGGCCCAAACATTTCTCAAATTTAAGGCAATTTTTTTTGATTTCTAACCGTGTTGCATTATTTATTGCAGCAAAATAAAAACCTTGAAACTTTTTTCCCCTTGGAGACAATCCGTTAATGCTTCACTCCCAAGCAAAGGTAAGGTGACATTCATTAACTACCAGTGTTTATCTCCATACCCCACACTCCTAAGGCACAAACTTAAGAATAGCCTTGCAGTAGATGGAATTGATCTGCCTGGAAAATGCCTCCCACAGAAAAGATAGGATTTCCAGCAGCATCAATTCACTGCTCCACTTTATTTCACGGCCACAGTAATGCTCATATCACGGATTAGCAAGAGCCAGGTGTGCTATCAGGAACAACTTGCCACAAGCAGGTATAGCAGAGGTACAAGTCAGTTTAAACCATGGAGGAACCCTCCCTCTCCCACAGAAGCTGTCTATGTGGAAGCACAGGACACCAGTGGCTTTCACCCTAACCTCAAGAGATACATACTGGCATAGTGCAGAAGCATTAGAGGCATGAGTTAAACTGGCTGAGATATGAGCTATATTTCATACTCTGCAACTGTCCTGTCTGAAGAGGGTTGCCTTCCCTCACCAATTCAGTCTTGCCTGACATTGTTCCCTGTCTGCAACAGTCACCTACTGAAATCACATTAACTGAAATGATTGAAAGCTAAAAATCAGCCCAGAAAGGGCAGGTACAAGCTGCTGAATCCACTTAAACAAGGACTGCCAGCAGAAAAAGCATCTACCAAACCACAGCTGTGATCTAGAAAACTCCTGGAGTGTGACTCAGTTTCAACTTCTTTACCACACGAGGTCATTTATACCATGACTCATTACTGAATTAACTCAATACATTATTCTTTTCTTTCGGCTCTCAAGTTATAGATATCCCTTTCACCATCTCTACAGAGATTTTTCAGATCCATACAGTAATCGGCAAATGAATGGAAACATGATTCTCTTTAGGAAACTAAACATAATTATACCACCAAACATTGAAAATCTCATGATCTTCAATGAACAGACCCATGAAAAACAATTGAACATTTCTGAGTTGAGAGGTGAATATACTTGAATATACTTGAGCTTACCTGTAAGGTAAAAATTGCAAAGAGTATTTTTACTGTTATTTGTGATTGTAAGTCTGTCTGGTGTACAATAAACCTCCACAATAAGCCATTACATAATTGCCTCAGTGAACAGTACACCTCGACTCCAGCTAGCTCACAGCATCCTGAAAAATCTAATGGTATGCAAAGATACACCACTTTATTAAGTCAAGTGATTATTTCACTACAACACCAGTGAGTATATCTAAATTCTGATTAAGAAGTTAACAAAAGCAAAGATCTAGATTATAGAAAGAAAGCTGAATCATGACTACAGTAAATATGAAGCGTATGGGATGTTTTGAGAAGCCTTCCCAGAAATTCTGGAAAAGTATCCTTAGCCTTTTCAGATGGACAGCTCAGTTCTGTCTCAAAAGGAAGGATGATCCAGGCAAAATCAGAAGGTGATACAGGCAGCTACACAAAAATGAAAGGGTAAATGAAAGCAGGGCAGGGGGTCACAAGTTATCCTCCTTAAACAAAAACCCTGAAAACAAATCAACACAAAGAGAGGAGTGTCTTAACACTGAAAGACAAAGAATTAATACTAGCTACAGGGCAGGTCATAGTGACTAATTGTCATCACTGAAATCACACTCGGAAGTATACAGCAAGCAAGGCATTCCATGAGTCTACAACACAAGGTGCAAACCAAAAGGAAGCAAAGCTAAGCCTAAAAATCCCCTCCAGCTTTATGGCTGTTTGCACAGCAGTAGTATTAAGAACACAAAGGCACAAAGTAAGCACATGACAACTCTTGCATACAGCAAAGAAGATACAGCTGTATTACTGTTGTTATTCTGGTGCCAAGAGAACCACATACTAGCAGAAATATTATTAGTTATCCTTCAGCCGCACCTCCGATTATGCCCATGCATTAAAGAAGCTGCAAGCCCTGATATTCCTCTGGAAACAGAAAAGCATAAGCACAGCTGCTGACAATTTTGTAACAAAATAATACAGCAGAAAAACAACTTGGTGCTGAAATTAACTGTGGGAACTGAAATTGCCAGATGTGATGGAACATTACTCAGTGTAGACTAGGAACAGTAAACCTTCTCCAGAAAAAAAACTACACTCAGATGCAAGAAACCCACAGTAAATAGCTGTAAAAAAGCCTGACCTTTAGGGTTTAGTGAAATTTTGCCAAAGCTCAAGTGACTGATAAATCTCTCTCTCACTTTTGATGTCACATAATGTCTACCATCATTTCATGTAGCAACTCTTGGAGTCTTACTAACATTTTAGCCTCGGACACACATCACCAATTCTGTAAGCTATGCTCGCAGGTGTGCTTCTCAAGAGAAGCACCCCAGTTTCTTTGAGGCATTTTGTGTTCAACTACAACTGGGGTTACACAGAGCTTTTCTTCTTCCTCCTTGACAGCAATGGGACAGGAGAAAGGCTGCTTAAGATCAGCATTTCTAATCACACTTTTGACTGGCAATATAAATGACTACACAAGAACATACAGAATATTAAAAAAAAAAATCATTTTTGCTTGCCTTATTTCTAGACTGGAAAAATTTCCTGGCCTAGTCCAGTTACACTGGCCTACTCCAGTCACATCACCAGGAACAAGTGGCAGGACCAGGGACATCTTAGACAACAACACTGTGGAAATCAAGATCTGTCCGACTTCAGTTGTTTGTTCTCTCAGATTGCCTTTCCCTTATTCAGATTTGAGACAGACATCTGAAGTAATTACTGGGGCAGAACTGAAGATCACAGCCAGAAAAGATCCCTTGGGATTTGACTGATACAAAAGTAACATGATAGAGAACACAGATTTCATGATGGCCATTCAGGATTTCAAAGTTATTCCCAAGTATCTTTTCTGGATAGCTACAGTGAATTTGGTGTCTAATGGTATATTTAACAGCTTATAGTGCACTTAACTGAGTCATATACACACTAATTTCAGTTCCTATCATCATCTTTAAGTCTTCCTCAAACCAAGCAGTTCTTTGCAGCTTTTTGACACTGCCGTCCTCTCCATCTCATTTATTCCAGACTTTCTGGAATTCCTGAAACATAGCATATATCACTGGCCTGCTTAAGGCAAATTTTTAATCCACTGTACTTTGGTTGAGGCCACCCTATACCCTCACACATTTGTTTTCAATCCAGTTGAAGTTCTTTGCTTCAAAGCATCATTTGCGATCTGAACTTGAGAGAAGACAGCAGTTCCATAACGTCTGCATGCTAGGTTTCTCAATGTCACTGTGTTCCAGCAGAATCTCAGGATATGCTAACAGTTAAACAAATTACAAATTTCTAGGCAAGAACATCAAACTGTTAAAAAGTCAAAACATCTGGAGATAAGACTGCTACAGCCAGTCTTGCTCTAATTTCACAGTTGGTATCTCAATAAAAAGATCTTAGTAAACCTGCTAGTGCCTCAGATCTTTTCAAAGAATGAAGTCACTATTTAGGATGATCAGAAGATCTGAAACCAATTCTTTGATGCTAAGTGAAGAAACACTGGGAGAGCACTCAGCCTTTCGAATCAGAAGTTGGTCCTTTTTTCCAAATCAGAATTAAATTTTCCAGGTAACCTATACACAAATCTTCTCAAGCTTGCCCACTCTGTTGTATTGCTAAATTCATCAGAGACTGAAATATCTGGTACAATCTTTATATGAAGAAACAACCGAAACCCTTCACAATTTTGAGTTCTGCTTTGCTAGAAGCTTCAGGTTCTAAGATCAGTATCACTGTCCACTTATATTCAAAGCAGCTCTTTTTGTAACTTCTTAACTGTTCTTTCAGAACAAAATCTCAGAAATGGATTTCCTAATCCATGGCTAGGAACTGCCAGCAGTACAGCCATATAAACAGTAAAGGAATTTGATGCTAACTGAGCTTCTGCAGGCTACACCCTAATCATCTGATCCTAAGGGATTAAAAGTCTACAGTAGCACTAACAACTATTCAAAGTTGGTTGATGTCTATGACGCTTTGTAAATATCTTCTCTTAATGTCATTTCTTTCCCCTACAGAATTCTTCATACATGAGTTTCTTCTAAAAGAAAAAGACTATCACACACAAGTAACGAACAAAGTATGGCATAAAGAGTGAACAGTAAATTGCTGATGATTGTGTGTGCAAGAAGCATTAATAACTACTTCATGTGAGTGCCTTGTTCCCCACTACTGTCAATTTTATATCTTAATTTTTCTGAAAAGTTGGCCGTATTTGAAATAATCTTCAGAGTATTTATCTTTGACACCAGAAATATTTCCAAGCTCAAGGAACATTAGACTTCTAGAACACATTGTAGCAACCATAAAACACTTTTCTATAAAACCACAGCAATAATACCAGAGGTATTAGTGAATGAAATCAGACACTAAAACAAAACGCAGTGGGATATTAGAACAAGTGTTGCAGAACAATTTGCACTAGTTCTTCTTTTGCCAAAGTAGCCAAGCTAAAGAAGAATTGCAATTTTACCTGGATTTATTACCCATGTACAGAGCTGAACAGTACAAATTAAAATCCAAGTAGAGAAACTATACCTAATCACTTTAAAATCATAGCCAAGAAGGTCAGCAGCAGTTCCAACAAAAGAAATTCAAACCACATGAAGAGAAGCTTCTTTTCATTTACAGGGGAAAAAGAACAGAAGCACACTGGAAAACTAAGGCTGGAGAGGAACCTGCGAAATCCACAGCTACACAATGAACACTGCATTCAGTATCCCAGACTTCAGTATTTTAAATACTTGCTTATATTAGTGTTCAATAAGTAATTCAATTAAATATTGTAGTAGTTGAATACACGGAACACTCCAAGAGTAGCCGAGTCAAAAACCCAACATTTTTCAAAATAGTACATATTTTAACGCTGACTTTGAACTGCTAATTACCTCCATACAATTACTTACATAACAGAAAACATGCAATACCTCATTTTGCAATAGTGATACAATCACAAAACACATTTTTAAGGAAACTACATTACCAAATCTGCAAAAATAGTTTAGCATAGGGCTTACTCTTCCAGGCAACTGGCTTCTTACTAGTCCCACAATAATAATATGACCTGCAATGCAGGGAATCAAAAAAGACTTCAGTGTGCAATTTTGGGTTTTGTTAACCCTTATTTGATGCAAGTATTTCTATAGATATTTGACTATTTCAAGTATTTAAAAATCTCTCTTCATGCATTCAGAAGTCTGAAATGGTCTTTCATAAATATCTTGAACATAGCCTAAAGATTTTATATGTTCGTGGATTAACCTACAGTTAATCTTATTACACAAAGAGCCAACATTTTCAAGAATGAGTGCAAAAGCTGTAACACTAAATAAGCTCATTTAAAAAGCAACCCTGAAATTCTTTTTACTCCTGCACCCATTTTAAAGTCACCAATAAGCACTAGTCAGACTGCAGAATGTTTCTACCAGCAGGCTTCTGAATATGCATAATGCCAATAAAGTTAATTACATTTAAGAAATAATAGTCTATGTGCAATTAAGATACTGGCAACATTTTAATGCAAAAAAAAATGTTTAAATATACTAACATCCTAGTCTTGGGACATCCAGTCAAGCTACGCAAAGAGATGTGTTTGTCCCTTGCATACTCCCAAATGTGGAAGTAGGATCAGAAACTGGATCTGGAAGAAAGGGTAAACAGCACGTTAGTTAAATTCACAGAGGATACTATGTTCGGAGATGTTGCAAATATTAGTGAAGACAAATACATAAATGACCTAGAAAGAAAATAAAATTAGCTTGGAAACAAAAACATCTCATGAAAAATAACTCCAAACACTCAATGTAGAAGAACCATAAGGATAGCAGAAGAAAATGTAAAATGAAAGGAACCTAGAAGCAGCAACAGTGGACAGTCAGCTAAACATTTGCATTGAAAGACAGTCTGGAGTTGCAGAGGCACCAAACAGAGCAGGGAAATTAAAGTTCTTTCTACAGTCTTTGAGCCAATAACAATAGCCATCTCTCTGCACAATTGCCAGGGACTGAAAAATTCCCCTTCACTCCCAGCAAGTGGAAAGCTCCTCTCAATGGTAAATCAAGTTCTGCAGGAGGTAGGGTTTAATTTTTTTTTAAGCAAAGTTAACATACGGTTAGCATAAGCCTACGCAGCAGGCTCTTCCAGTACTTCTGCTGCTTGTGGCTTTGTGCAGAACAGGAGGAAGCTAAGAAAATGAATCCATTTTTACAGGTGCAACTCAACCTTGTATTGTTCAGATTTATTCCTGTGGTCCTTGAGAAAAGAAACCAAAACAGCTAGTTCAACTACTAAAAACAAAGAAGAATAAAAAAAAATCCTTCACCATTTACTTTTTGCCTTAAATTTACTTTTCCCAAGAATGACATCCACTCATCCACCAAGGCAGATGTCAGCACTATCCAGCTTTAACAGCAAAGATAACAGGAGGAAAGAATGGACTCTACCTTTAGAAAGACTACAAGAGGATCCCCACCCACAGCAGACAAATGTAAATGTAAAAGCTAAAGTAACCAGCATACATCTTCAAGGACTGTCAAGCCTTTGTTTTTCAGAAATATTTCTAGGCACAAACTAAGAACCATTTATTCTGATTCATTCCCAAATTAACACAGGATTTGTTTCTCTCAGTAACAAGGCTTCCATGAGGCAACCACGTAGATGCTTTATACTTGTAGCAGTCCACAGACAAAAAAAAAAAGAGGAAAAAGACAAAAAAATCCCTACCCCAAACCAAAAGGTCCAAGATTTTACCAGAAGCCATCTTTCTGCCTATCATGTTGCTGAATCTTAGGAGAAGCTCCAGCATGGAGATTCATACTCCAGTTTATGCATCCCATCATTACAAGAGAACAGCAGACTGAAGGTTTTTCCTCCTCTTGACAACTGCTAAACGATGTGATTTCTGAAATAAGTAATCCTATGAACATCTACAGCTGCTGCTTGTGGTGTGATGGCAAGAACAAAACAGCTCCTACCAGTTTCCCTCATCTTTGACAGAAACTGGTTAGCCCTGCATATTTTAAAGGAGATTTAAACAACAGATTGGCAGGCATCCCTCAAGCCAAAGGCACATGAAACGCAGCATGGACAGGTTTTAAAGTAGTTCAAACTATAAAGACAGTACAGAACCAAGAATCACATCATCTCATTGAAGAACTCAGTGCATTTCAGGAAGACGCGAGGCTTCAGACATAACAAAAATTAATCTCTGCTTTTTGCACCAGAGGACACTTGCAAACTATCTCTGTAATCTCTTGCCCCTTTTGAAATATCAGTGCTAGCATGAGGCAAGATTCATAGAGGCAAACTCCAATCAAGCCTACAGATTCAAAGCACAGTCTCCTGAGCAGATCTTTCAATAGCAACAGCAGGTTTTGCAGCCCTTCCCTTCTACTCCATCACTCATTCCTACTCCCACACTGCATCAGCTACACTGGTAGAAGTTCATGAGACTGCAGAAAGGATAAGCAGTTTTGCGCACACATCCCTCACTTCTTTTTTGTTTTTAAGCAGTAACTTCTACAAGTTCACCTCGCATGAGAATGGCTGTTCAGGGTTACGACAAAGGTTTAACTAGCCCAGAATCCCAATTCCAATTAAGCGCTAAAGTGTAAGTGGCAACACGAGGAGATGCCTTAAACAATGCCATCTCAAAAACCATGGCAAAGAATGGCCAGCAAACCCCAGAATACAGGTTTTCGGAAGCAGAAGTGTAGCTGCTGCTTAAAAGTCTGTTAAAGAACAGAGGATGCAATTACTCCAGTTTGTTAGGTGTGTAACTGCACTGGACCCCTTGCAAGTGAAAAACATGAGAGATGCATGTTACAGCAAAGATTATGGAAAATCAAGGCCTATTAGAACAGAAAGGAGATAGACTCAACAATACTCCACGCTCTGTAGGTTTTGGCACAGTGTGCTGCAGAGAACAGGTGAGACACACAGGAGCAGCACAGACTCATGCTCCTGCAGGAGAGACCACCACACAGATCACACAGCTCATGTGGAAGGCAACGGTACCTACTGCTGAATGAGCAGACAGATGTTTTCTGGGAGTGGTTCTTATTCCAGTACTCTCATGAACGCAGAGCTGGTCTGACACAGCCCTGTCGTACTCCTTGGTCAGCCATCAGGAGCTGCTGGCTGACGCATCTCAGATGAACTTGGCACAAGTGCTAACTGCCCTTAGCTCTACCTGCCTTTTTTTCCTAGTGACTCCTGTTTGGAAGCAAGCCCTATAACAACTTTAAAAGTTGTCTTAACACAAAATCTCTAAACCAGTAGTCTTGCTGAATATGCATCCTGACTGGATGACCACATAAAAAGCCCAGTCCAAACATATGTATCCCTCTGTAGTAGTGACTGTTTTCACTGAAAATGGAAGATACTGCACTAGACCAAGAATGCTTCGAAGTCTGATGTAATGAGGGATTGAGGTTCAAGAGGGTCCCACGGCTAGAAACCTACTGCCCCTGCCGTTTGGGAGAACACGGACCCCAAACAAGCTGTTTCAGCACCAGCCCCGCTCCCCAGTTGGCAGCATAGACCTAAGGCGTAAGGTACCCTAGCAGAGATTGTTGTCATTTTGTTAAAGCCCAAATACACAGATTACCCAAAGAGGTAAAGAGAATCCCGTCCTTTAGGCCAACATTCAAAAGTGTGTTGACTCTAGTTCGAAAGGAGAATTTAGACTACCTCTGTGTCAGAGGAACCAGAGCAAGGAAATACCTGAGACCGACTACTACAGGTTATAAAGATAGATTCAGCTGGTTTCATCCCTGAAAACTTTTTGCTAACAGTAACTAGTGATGACCCAAATGTCCCCATTACAGCATCAGTTTCTCTGTAACTTCCTGTTAACTTTATGAAAAACAAACATATTGGATAAAGATCTTTATCTACTCAAGAATTCTGCAACTTGAGGCACATTCACTAGCAAGGCGGCATCAAGAGTAGAATGAGGCTTGCCTGACTCAAGTGCATTAAAGGAGGGTGATAAAAATTAAACAGCAGTAAAATGCATGTGCATGCAAAATGTATGACTGCAAAATGTACTGTGCAGAAACTGTTAATTATGAGAAGCAGAGTAAGAAAACACAAAATTCCACAATTCATTTATTCCAAGTCACTACAAGACAGATTACTGCAAACTGAAGGTTACTGTAACAGGGAAGTTCATTCTGCGGCATGTCTTCAATGTTTTGAAGCTATGATTACTGATCACCTGGCACTTTAATCTGTGATAAATCCACCTCTCCACTGAAAGAGCTGATCCCACTCATCCTCCCCACCCCCCCCAGATGCTCACTCATCTTGCATTTGCACAGTAACACTACAAGATGGTTCAGGGATCAGTTTCCTGATCCAACCCAGCATGCATTTACTCAAAGTAAGGGCAGTGGCACAAAGGGGGTGGTATGATCACCCTTTTCCTGCAGCATTTTAAATCTGTATGAGAGTAAAAACTGCTGTGCAACCATGAACCGTGTTTTTATAAGAACATTCACTTTTACTGCTATGCATCCCTTGGACACGTATTCTATTTACCTGTGGTGGAACCGAAATCTTTCCTGAATAATCTTATATATTGGTCAGCATTAAACAACTATACTCTCCCATACTGCTCATTTAGGTTAAATGACATACAATTGTGATTTCTCAGAAATTTTAAGAGTTCCTGCCCAAACCTGTACCTGTCCTAAATGTAAAACAAAGTTGCAGTTCGGCAAGGTCTGTAATGTGGACTTGCAGTTTCTTCAAAATCAGGGTGAAATGCTTTATTATAGTTGCTCTAGCATAACTTCTCTTTTATTTTAAAAAAGAAAAAAGTCAACTTAATGTTTCCTATAACATCTTCTACACACACTAAACATCACTTTTAGGATATATACACTATAATCAATACATTTCAATATTTTTCACCAATGCTATTGCAAAGAGAGTAATTTCATGTCTTTTCAGAAATCTGACCCTCTAGAAACTTGCTTAATGTGATGCAATACCGCTTAAAAAAATAGCATAATGTTTAACTTAATTCTGGACAAAGAATAACTCACAGCTCAAAAGCCAACAGTAATTTTATTAGATATTCTTGAGGACCATTTTCTGTTAATTTCCTTAAAAAAAGATTGAGAGAACCTAGCTAGGCACATCTCTATGCTGTCCTAATCTTTAACTCTTTAACTGAAAACAGTATGTTTTTTAGAATAGCTTTTTCATGGTGACTTCTATTTGACTTTTTAAGCTTAAAGCAACAACAACACAACCAAAACCAAACAAAAAAAACCCAGAAACAAACAAAAAACCAAAACAAACCCACCAGAACCTGCCTGCCTTCTCCCACCAGTGCCTCCCCAAACACTGTCCCCTCAATTTTCACATTAGAACTTTAATTAGCAAAGACTTCAAAAGAATACACTTTTCTTTTTGATGGGAAGATCAGGTAGTTAGTTACCTGAAACTGGTTTTTTTCTAAAGCGGGAAATATTTCACCCATTCCCCAAAAATGCTTCAAGATGTATTTGGAAGAGTTTAGTCTTTTTACAGCTATTAAAGCTCATCATCTCCTTTTCTAAAAGCATTCTTTGTGAAGTTTGACCCTCATTTATACTAAATCTGGATTTTCAAGAGACCTAGTTTTGAACAGATATTCATTTTCCTTCACTGGTTCCAAGAAGAACTCTTGGGATATTTCAAGGCTATGATGTCCTGTTAGTTCATTTTCATCTCTACCTCCCCTCAAAAGGAACTAACAGGGAGGAGTCACCTGAGTTAAAGAATGCCTTACCAAGGAGTTTGAAAGCCCACGGCCAAGTATTTTACACGTCATTTTGAAAACAAGAGTAAGCTTATGACCTTCTATGAAGTCTTATGAAGCGAGAGATCAATTTTCTAAGACCACCTGACTCATGCTGCCTTAGACCTCAGCCCCACATGAGTGTGGACTGACAGCAGAGGGTGAGGCAGTCATCGCACTAACAGCCAAAGCACATTTGCACACTGGCTAACACGCTGACAGAAAGCAGGAATTAGTCCTTAGGAGAGCCTCATTTGTCACACATCACCACAAGGTGCTCCAGCAGGCACTGGGGTCCTTTCGCAGCCACTGAGAACAGATGGTTCCTAGCTCAGAGGCAAGGACACCCCTTACAGGGATTCCTCCACACACCCACATCCATGGCTCTTGTTCTGGCCCACTCACAGCTGAGGTCCCATAGCCTCTGCTCAGACTGATCTGCGACTTCTCATTTAGAGTCAAGCCTTATTAAACCTTGACTTCACGACTCAGCTTAAAAATAGACCAAATATAGCTACACTGGCAAAACTGTGGGGCAGCAAAGCAGTGTTCAGAGCATGATTTATTTATTTAAGAAATTTTTGACACCACCAACAGAATCTCGAAACTACACAATAAATTCAGCACTCTTAACCCTTTAAGTCTGCTAGAACAAACCAACTCGGAAATTAGCTCTGTGTGCCGCTTACCAGCAGAATCATGAAGACCCCCCTAGGCAGCACCATGGCACGCTGAGAGCAAAGATCCATCTGCCTTAAAGATGAGATCAGAGGATTGCTTATCTCTTTCCCCTAACTAAATATGAAGGAACTATTCTATTTCCCTTACAGCAATGGAAAGCCCTCCAACTTTCAGACAATAGAAAGACAGACAAGAAGGAACATCAAGAAGGATACACAGTTGTGATGCTGAAATGCCCACAAACATGATAAGCAGAAGGTGCCGATTTCCTGGGAAAAAGTGTTTTTGCATAGACTTTTTTTTAAGTAGGTTTAGTAGTTTTAGTCCTGAGGGGAAAAAAGTTTCCAAAAATAACTGCTTACTTTCCGAAGTTTGTGAGGTGTCATCACAAGCGCATTTAGCTGCTAAAGTTCATCATCATGCCAGTAAGTATAGACCAAAGCAGCTGTGATCGACTTCTCGATACATGCCTTCCTCTCAAGCATCTCCCATTATATACCAAGCTGCGTAAGGCATTTCCTATCCTAGGGCCAGGAGCAGTCCTTGGGCTATGAGGAGCTGAGAAAATGTAAAGCCCTATCTGCTGTTCTTATTTGGAGCACAGAATTCACTTCAAACTATAAGCAGCAGAAAGATACAAATTCAAGATTAGTCACAGGCAAACAGATGATTTAGGAACAAGAACCAATCTGTCATAGGCAAGGAGTGCAGCCTCCATGGCAAAGTCGACTACAGTTCTGCAACATCTTTAACTTATGAAGTCAAATTTTAATCTAAATTTAAACTGAGTAACTTGTTGAGCAGAGTAACCTCTGAACTCTATTCAATTTTGTACTGTTAGTATGCTCAAACTGTGACCTCAGCTATGGTTCTAGCAAAAAAGAGACAGGTGGACAGTGGCCAGTATGGAGACTATTTGGGTTTTGATACCCAGAACAGCAGTGCACCAAGGGATTACCAAACATCTTAGCGTCCATCCCATACTTCAAATGCCTTCTAGTCATTAAAATAAATAAATCCATGTCCTCTTGAGACCCGAAAGGTAGTTTACCTGTTGTTTCAGGGCATCTGCCAATGCACCACGTGGAGACTACATCAGTTTACGCTCAAGCCTGCATATTTAAAGTTCCTTTCACAACCATGTAAGGGAGGAATGCAATGAAATCTTTAGATCTAACACAAACTAGCAGGAGGTTGGCCTTCATAGCAAGATTCTTGGAAGAGAAAATACAGAAGCTCTACGTACAGGGAGTGCAGTTCTGTAAACAGACCTACTTAACACCAATCTTTTTTCAGAAGTCAGCCTTCAAGTTGAAGTTTTCCAGGCTTAGTATCCTCCATGATATCCATTTTTAGATAAAATACACTTTTAAATAGCAAAGTATGAGAAGAGGAAGGAAAGATAAAAATCAATCCTAATCTAATGGATCACTAAATATCAGCTCATACTCCTTAACACGTACAGCCACTTTGGAAAGGAAAAATAGCCCTCATTTACAAATCATTTAGAGCAGTAACTTTCAAATTGTGGAAATCTGAAAAGCATAAAAACCCCACACAAGTTAAAATACTGGCAATAGCCTTGTTTTTCCACAGTTGCTTCTTGCCAACTTCAGGTTGAAAAACACTGAATTAAGAGAGCTCTGGCAAAACACAGTTCTTCTCTCAACGGTTTAGGCTTGTTCAAGAAATAAATGCAGCATTCCTGCTGAATTCACAAGATCATATGCAAAATGGACCTCTGCATGGCCTATCTCAACTGAGCACTAAAGCCATTCATTCCCAAATGACTGCACATCACTCAAGGAAAACTGCAGAGACAAGACCAAGGCATTAGATTTTGTGAGGAGTTTACAAAAATACTCTTGTAAGATACAAGAACGAGGTTCTCATAGCATCTTACCACACAGTTCCAGATGATTACGTTTTTCTTATTTCGTATGAGTGCACAGGATTGACAAAGATGATAGAAAAGTATAAAAAAACCAAGAGAAATGTGTGGGCAGTAGTTAGGCACTTAACCAGAAATACCAAATTTATACTTGACATAATTTTGTTATTTATCAAGTTATATTTGATACAATTTTGCCCACCAAGTAAAAGTTAGAATAAACTAAACATTAATGGGAAATATTTCAGGGAAAAAACTACTTTTCCCCCCCTCCAAGAGACTTTGGCACTTCATTTTGACAAAGATTCAGTGCACTTGCCTTACACAACACATTCTGAAGTACGGATACTCATCTAAACCTACACATAACTAATACTTCACATTTAGTTTTTCCCTCACATGTCTTCACCCTTTTCTCAATCTTGTAATATTTTGAAAGATAGTAAGGTACAACACGCATAAAGAATAACCACTAAGGCCACTGAAACTTTCCATTTCCAGTTGACTAAGAGCACAACTTTTCCAAAGGACATGTAAAACCGGCAAGGGACACTCCTCTTACTTAGCAAAGAGGACAATTAGATCAAGAAATGATCACTGACACAAAAGTGTAGTACGTTTTTTTTAAGGTTTTTTCACTGCTCATTTGGAAGTGAATGCTGTCAGATGGCTTTTTTCTTGATAAGATAAAAGTAAGACCCTTGAGAGAAACCCCAGAAGAGACATTCTGGTATCATATAAACTTAAGTTTCATTAATGACTTTAAAATAGGAGAGAAAGCTAGGGATAAGGTAGAAATGCTCCTCCTATTCTGAAGGATGTAAATGGAATAACTGCTTTAAGAAGATTGCTTGTAAGTTTGTTTAGATCAGAAAAGGAAATTACCTCCATGCTTTCCTATTCCCTTGCTTTTGCAGAGCAAAAAGGAAGTTAAGCATCCACTTCCGCAAAAATTTTCTTTAGGCAAAGGATACGATACCATGTTTTCAGAAACGCATCTAAAGACCATGATAAAGCATCACCTAGAAAGCAGCTCTCATCATTTTTGCCACAACGACAAATCTTAACCCAGGAGATGACCAAACCTGAGACAAAGGTCTGCTGTAACACTAGCTTATCTTCAACTTGTTCACAATGAGAACAAAATAACTGCCAAAGAAGGCAAGAAGTAAGCCAGGTCGCTGTTTAAACCAAAGCCAATCCATTTTCTGCATTCCAATATTTTAAAATATTTCTCCAGAACCCCAAGACTACAGGACACAAGGCATAGGCTGTGAGGACTCTTCTGATCACAAGACTCCCCATCTGAAGCGCACAAGCACATTACTCCATTACTCTGACTAATCCACGACAAAGTTTCAAAACTGACCTGCAAGTTAGTCTGCACATTAAGCATAGGTAGACCACCAAAGAGCTTTGTGCATATGAATTGCTGTGGACTAACAGCTGCAGGACTAGCCTGTCCCTGCAAGGCTGCAGGCTGAACTCAAAAGTCTATTATACAGGTAACAGCAAGCTGCCTCTTGTCACATAAACACAGCAGCAAAGGGAGCCAAACAGCACATTGCTACAGACTCATTGTAGACACCATGACATGCACAGGAGCACAGAGCAACGAGCCTCAGAACTAAGAGCTGACCTTGAAGTTTTAAGAGTGGGGAATTACAGGCTGTAGGCTGAAGCTTTCACATCCTTTTGTTAGGGCAACCAACAAAAAAACAAATAAAGAAATTAAGAACTCTGACTCCTGACTACCTGTTCCTCTTCCTATTCTGGCAGTTACTCCATTTTCAAAACGACCACCACCCCTGCAGCAGCAGAGGGCAAAGGACATCAAATGGACTCACCTCTCCAGTTACACACTGAAACACCTGTACTATAAGTGTATGCAAAAAACATTCAAAGACAACCAGGAAAGTTTTCATTAGTAAACTCAGCTCAAGAGTTAAGGTTGTCTGGTGGCCTCTGATGTCTTTCCACGCTGCTGGATTCAGCTTCTGAAAGCTTCCTTTGTTAATGAATACTAGGCTCTTGTCCAGTCCTCTTTTCTCCCCCTCTACTCCCTCCCATAAAATATCACGGTCCTCAGGGCATAAGGAACATGCTTTGTCTTCCTGCAAGTCTTCCCTGTGCAGCCACTTTGCCACCCCTCCTAGAAAATGCAAGAATACCATCTTTCCACTTCTCTGTAAGAAGAGTGGAAAAAACAGATGGAGACATCATCTAATAGCAATTTTACTACAGAGGAAGTGGTGTCCTGCAGAAATGTTGCACAACCATAACCTCCACTTCATCTTTCATGTGTCAGCAGCATTGATGTGTAACTCAAATCTCCTACTTAGCTTTGAGAGCTCAGTTTTTTTGTCAACTCACCATAAAGAGCACGCAATATTACACACAACATACAAGGTGAACTAAATCTGAGGTAAAAGGTAATTGACTTAAAAGATATCCAGAGAAATAATAGTAAGGCATTCTTCAAGAGAAAAAGAAAGAAGCTGAAGCTTTCTTTTCCCCAAATGGCCACATAGATTTATCAGAGAGAAATGAGAAACCCCAGAGGCCTGCAGAGATACTGGGGAGAGATGGTACAAAGCTGCAACTTATTAATAGAGGAACTGGTTGGGAAAGCAAAGCCCACAGTTCATTATCAGGGAGGGAGCATGAAGCGGGAGATTGCTTCAATCTTCCTGCTTCTGTAATGAACATGAAGCACACAAAAATTAACACCTACTCAGTGAAAGATGTATTTTTCATGTGTGACAATACCAGTTGAATAGTCTCAACTCCTCATTCTCTGCCTCTTCTTCTTCTGCAGATGTTGTAGCAAAAAAAAAAAGGAAAAAAAATAGTTTTCCAGTCAGGTCTAGTCAGGGAATTGATTCACCAAGCTGCCACACATAGTTGTGCTGGAACAGAGGGGACTATTTAAGCCTGTTTAGACAGCACTACTGTCAAACATAACCACAGTCTGTAGCATGGTTACAAGAAACAAGATACAAACTAGAAGACTTTGTGCCTTCGGAATAGGCTATTCTACCCACTTCCCTTCCCCCCACAGATGTGATCCCATCAAGTGTTTCAGATGAGCGCTCCTGATCATCTCATTCCCAGCTAGGATGACTCAGGTTACTATGCATCACCAGAAGATTACCTGGTTTTGCAGACTTCTGTCAGTTTAGTAAAAATAAGCACTAACACCCGTCTTAGCCAGAGGCAGACCCTAAATTGGCTCAGCCCATTCCATCTCATCCCATCCAAGCCTGCCCTCAGAAAATCCCAAAAGCTTTGTATTTCTCAGAGTTATAAATATCCATCCCAGTAACCTTTGAGAACCAAAGCCTCATCCTCTTAAGACTGAAAACATTTATACATAGAAGGGTGAGGAAGAGGATTGGAAAGTCTCCTGTAAAATACTGCAGTAGTGTTTGCTCTGTCCCAACCTGTAAGACACGGCTAATTTTCTTTAACCCTATTAAATGCCTGTTTTTCCTCAAACCTTGCCTCAACTGACTTCTAGGAAGTATTCTTATTGTGGTTTTACAATAGCAATGGAAGAGCACAAGTTCTCAGACAAAAACAAACAAGCAAACAAAAACCAAAACCAAACAAACCCCAAAACCCCCATAAAGACACATGACAGTACTTGCCTGGATGTATGATAGCCTAAGATGGAAGAATGTTGAGTCATGAAAGCAGCATGCAATAACGATTTAGACAACTGAGCATGGAAATTGGGATTTTTTATCACCCATTCTCAATTAAAGTGCAGTTACTGGACTTCTATACATAACAGTATTTGGACTACCATCAACATACAGCACAAACTGTCAAGAAACGGCTTAAAATTTTGGAACAGTCCTTTAGGTACTCTTTTAAAATGGTGCTGTACCACAAAACTGTAAATCTGTAATATATACATCCCAACATAAATGCTAAAAAGATTTTATCTAGGTGGATTTTACTATTTTCTACATGCATGGAATGGATTACTGTAATTAATTTTGGAAGTTCTATTAGAGTGGATGAATTCTGAATGCCATTATTTCTTAGTTAAAAATCCAAACACCTATACTTCCTGCAGGACAAACATATTCCAAGAAGGAAACCTCCCACCTTGCAATGCTTGTTTTAACCTCACACAAATTAAAATACATTTTTGTTGAAATGTGAAACAAACCACATGATTAGGCCTAGTCTGAAATTTCATGTCACAGGCATCAGAAGAAGATCTCAAGATGGTATAATTAAAAGTGATTATGAAGACTTTTTTTTGAGTATGCTTTTGATTGGTTGACATTGTCCCTGAAAGGACAGAAGTTATTCTTCATTTGCGAGCAGGGAAACAAGGGCAAATCCAGAGTGATCTGTAGTGAATTCAAAGAGGTATTTGGAACAGATCTAGATTTATCCCCTAGATTCTACTGTTCTTCAGACACATACCATCCTTCCATGCACATTTAAAGTAAAGCTAAATATCAAACTGTAAATTTTACTCCTTACAAATAAGGATTTTTATTTTTAAATGACAGTTGCCTCAAATTTTTTTCTGGTGTAACTTTGTCATAAAAGGCTAATTCTCCTTCCCTCTATTCATACTGCCAACAAGCAGAAAGGTTGGAGCATAGAACAGATCTTCTTGAACAAGCCTTCAGCTACCATACTGTAAAACTGCCGTACAATGGATTTATACTAATAAAAAAAGCCACAAGCTGCAGCTACGTTGCAAGCAGGTTGAGATAAGGCAAACAGCACCACTCACACGTTTGCTGGGGACAAGGCTGGGGGTGTATCTAAAACAAATACCAGTATAGAACAGCCCTACATTTAAACTTTAACTTGCTTTTTATTCTTATTTTTCATCAACACCACAGCTATAATAAGCTTTCTCATTTTGGAACAAAGAAATACAATCTGACCTTTGAACTAGAACTACGTTAAACACTTGGAGACTCGAGCCTTCTTCCAAAACAAGATAACACAGCTAACTGTTTGGAAGCAGCAGCTAATTCATATCACACACAGGCTGGAGCTATACAGAAGCCATAATCAAGATAAGAAAAGTAATAAAGATTTCAGAATTATTCAACTGCTATACACCTTCTCTTGATTATTATTAGCTTCTAACACTTCCTGATGTATCATATTTCTTCAGCAGAATCCACACTTTAATCCTAAGTATCCAAGGTCACGGAAGACCACCACTATACAACAAACTAAACAGAAAAATATCAGGTACTTAGGTTGCAGTATTTCATCAGCAACAATAATTTAAAAAAAAAAAGGAAATTACTTCAGCTTATTTTGACAGCATAAGAGTAAAATCAACAGCTAAGCAGCATTTCAATGAAACACTGGCAGAGCTCAAGATGATTTGAAATCTTATAAGAATACTACAGGTTTTCCCTTGAAATCCTCATTTTGCTCCCAAAACTAGGATCACTTCTGAAGAGTAGTGAACCATTCCTTCCCTGCCCCTTCACACCCAATACAGACTGTAATTCAGTCAGGGAGTCTCCAAGAGTACAGCTAATATTTAACAAAGGGTCAAGCATCACCAGCTAGAAGAAATACATGCGATCACCTCACACGACTACTCCAGTGACCACGCAGCATTGCCATGCTATTACTGCCTGTATAAAAGGTGTCAGGAGGATTTCAGGGATCTGTGGGTTATTGCCTTCCTCAAACTCCCCATTCCTTAGCAGATCCAATCTCATCAACCATTTCAAATTCAGCAAGTGTCTGAACAGAAGACGATTACAGGCTGGGAGAGGGGAAAAAAAAATTAAAATCGCCACATGCCTTTGTCTCGAGGTATCTGCTTTTGACCACTGAAAAAGATGTTAACACTCAAGACTGGTACAGAGAACACATATGCCAGCATCAAATAGTTACCATCTGACACACTGTGTCTCTATAAAGCCCTACCAGGGCATCAAGATCCAAGTGCCAGTCCCAGCTACTCCTGCTCTGTGGTTCCACAGTCCCACTACAACTCACTGCTAACAGAGCTTAGACACCCCTTCTCCACACTTCCTTCCACCTCCAGGCCATGACATGCTGCTCCCTTAATTTCATTACTGATCAATAAAACTGCTCACAGACCTAAACTCCACCAGCCTCATCACCTCCCCTCCTCACAAAAAGGGGATGAAATGCATGACAGTGAAGGAAGGTTTCAGCCAGATCAGTTCCCTGAGCTATCTCCCACAAAAAGCCACACTGGGACAACCAAAGATGCAACTCTGTGACAGTTCAAGCTGATCTGTATCTCTGCTGCTGTGTTCTCACTCTTTTCCTTTTCACCAGCTTTGCATTCTCATATTTCCTTGTGCTAGTGCTGGTATTTGCTTGACCTGACGGCCAGCCAGTTCAGGGAGCTATACCAGCAGAAAATTATTCTACTACCTCCAAAAGATGTTTTCTGCTAGGACAGCTCCCCTGAATTGGCTCCTGGTGGGCAGGTGGTCCGTCAGCCCCTCTGTGGTTTTGCTCCCTTAAGAGCACAAGCTTAGTTTGACTAATTGCCATGAACCCACAGTCCAAAGGAGCAGCCGATTGCAGAAGCAAGAAACAAGAGGGGAAAGTGAATTACTTAAGCCATTTTTATTGCCAAATGCGCTAGTTTAAACCACAGGTATTTTTCTGAATGCCACATGGTGTGGTATTAGAATGACTTTCCAGGGAATGATGTTAACACAGAAAATCCCACACACCTCATTTACTTTCGGAACTAAATATGAATGAATATTTCTGAAGTAACATGAAAGATTTTCCCATACTGATACATAAATAGTGGAAAGCAGAGTGTTCATTACAGGAAAAAATTCTCACAGACTTCTACAAACGGCCAAGGCGAACAGAATGTTACATCATTTAACAGTCTACTTCCAAATCTCAAGGAATATTGTCAAAATTCACTTAAAAAGATGACAAGTATATTTAGAGCAAGGGGTTAAGATCACAACATAATTTCAGCTGGAGATCCTGGGCTAGTGCAATAAACCTTTTAAAATTTTATAAAAATATGAAAACAAAAAAGGTAACAATTAACACATTTACATTTACATGACCCAACAATTTATGCAAGATTCATACTAGGAACAGGGCAGGTCCTGAGACGTCATAAAGCTGATCAATTTGAAGCTGAAACTATTTATGACATAGTGCCATCAAGATAAAAGTCACAGAACACTGTTACACTTTGGACTTTATTTTTTTAAATGGTTTTGTACTTTACCTGTAAAAAACCCCAGTCAATTCTGCGCTTAACAGTGTTCACAGTATCTTTTGTTAAACACACACAGAGGGACTTTCAGAGAGGGAAATCTTTTGGAGGAAGAAAATGTATCAAATTTGGGTATGAGGAAGAGTGTGGAGAGGACAAGGGGAGAAAGCAACTTCACCAGAAGCTGGCAATTTAAATGGCTTTAGGGAAATGGAACAGGGTGTGTATTAATGGGGGTGGAGGTGGCGTGTTTGTTTTAAGTTTTAGCACTTAGAGTTGCTAAGAACTTCAATAACGTAGTGTTTTCCTTGAGTGTGCAGATGACATAAACTTCTCTAGCTACCCAGAATTTTCCCAAAGAGCAGCACAATGAATAGAGATAATTCTTGCACTTCACCCCAACACAAGATCTTCAACAGCAGCTTTGAAACTGTCCTTTTTGGTTTTTTCTTTCTTTCTTTTTTTTTCCCCTCCAACTTTACTCCTCACAGCTATCTAGTTAAACTCCAAGCAGTAGGACAGCTCCACTGGAGGACTCAAGGACCCAGTGCTAGAGCAGCAGGGACTGAGAGGAAGAGAAGATGACATGCTGCAAACAGGGAGTTTAAAAAGGACTAGAACAGCTGAATCCCAGCAGCTTGAGGTAAGAGGAACTGAGAAAAGGAGACAGAAGTAAAATAAGTCTGGTTCAAGCAGAGGTGGAATAAAATGTAGCAGAGATAGAATCAAAATAAAATCCCACAAACTGAATCTAGAAATAGCAATTATTCGTTGGAAAGAAAACTCAACACTTTTATGCAGTGTGAGTTTCTCAGTAACATATTGCCCTTCAATTGCTTTATGCATAAAACAAATTAATTGCTTGAATTAATCTGAAGTTAACAAGCATCTAGAGCACACTTTTATATTACAGAAAATTAAACATTTAGATGAAGCCCAAAATATACGCAGCAGCAGTTATACACTCTGGTGTAACCAAAAATGGTGTTTCAAATCCCTGATAATGAAGCGGGATGCTGACCTAACTGACAATAAGAGGTTTAACTCTGCACACAAGGAACTAAAGTGAATCTGTGACTGTTATTACAGATTACCTATGCTGAGCAGTCACTGGCAGATTATGGCCATATTTGCATATTTAATAATAAAACGAGGATTTGTGCTCAATTAGAAACAGGAGGCCAAACAAGATGAAATATAGCAATGTTCTAGGCAGGGATTTTTAAGATTACTTTGCAAGTTCACAGTCTACTGTTCTCAAACCTTTTTTCTTTGGAGACAAGCACTGAATTACTGGCCTAGAGCTGACATTTATGTGAATGTTGGGACGCATAGAAAAGGTCTCGATTTCTTACTAGGGAAAGAGAAAAGGGCAAAATCCGTATTTTGAATGGAAAAAGTTACTCGAGATGAAAGGGACTTCTTTTTCAAAACCCCAAATATTCGATTGCAAGGAACCTACCCAACGAGAAACGCGCAAAGGAGAGGAGGAGGGGAAAAAAAAAAAGGAG
>VZTD01002416.1:763030-791606 GCA_013397725.1 Rhagologus leucostigma | reverse complement strand
TGCGCCGCCCGCCCGCCAGCGGCTCGCACGTGCCGCGCCGCTGCACCCATGCGCTAGGGGGCGCTGTGCAATCCCGGAGCCTTTCGTGAGGGAGCGGGAACGCCCCGAGGGGTCGTCGTGTTCTGAGAGGTCATTGTGTCCTGAGGGGACATGGCAGCCGTGAGGGGTCACCGTGTCCTGAACGGACATCCCACCCCTGAGGGGACACTCCACCGCTGAGGGGTCACTGTGTTATGAGGGGACATCCCACTCCTGAGGGGTCACTGTGCCCAGAGCTGCCATCCCTCTTTGAGGGGACATTCCAATTCTGAAGGGAGCACGTAGTTTTCCATCAGAAGAGATGAGATCTCCTCATCTGCTCCACGGTGTAGTTATAAAACCCCCAGGTCTGATGGTGGCCGTGATGCAAAGAGAAGGCACGTGCCTGCAGTGGCTGGGAGATCCCACAGTGACAGCTCCATGACTCAGCCGTCGCCGGTGCTGCAGCCTTGCACCACAAGCAGAAGGCCCTCGCTCCAGGTGAACTCAGATGTTGTAAGGGCACTAGTGATACAGTAACACCAGTTCTGACAGCAAGCAGGGAATGCATTGACAGCCTAGGGAAGCCACGGCACTGCCTGGTGCCTGTGCATATCAGGAACATCGGCACCAGCTTCTTTCAAGCTCAGGGGATGGGATTGGAAAGGGAAATCTCTTGCTCCAAACCGTGCCATGAGGCCAGAGATGAAGGTCCGTGAGCCTTTATTTCCCCACCCTAACCACCAGAACCATTACTCTCACCTTGCCCAGCCACACGATTAGGGAGTTAGAAAACTGTAGAGCTCAAAGTTGGCTATGCCTAGCTGGCTGGTCAAATGCAGCTGCAGTATTGGGGTGTCCCAGATAAGGTATTGCCTGTGGAGAAAAAACTGTTTGAGCTACTGTTCAGGTGTTGTTGCAGCTGCAGTAAGCCACCTGTCCTGTTCAAAGGGAAATCCAAGAGGAACTTGGTGCAGGCAGGTAGGAGAGCAATGAACCTGTCCTACAAAAGGAGATCAGTACAGCTCAGTTTGGCTAGTCCAGCAAAAGGAATGCAAACCCAAGGTGTGCTTGCTCTGCCAATCTACCAGGGAAGCTGCAGTGAGGAAAAGGTGGACAGACCTAGCTGAAGGCCAGTGGTAGCATAAGGACAGATTATTGATTGGCTCTCAATACCCTCGTGGAGGAAGTCAGAGGTTTTCTCACCGTAGGAGGTGGAACTTTCCAGAGCAGACAGCAACCAGAGTAGCAAGAGGCAAAAGCCCATTTCAAGATGCAGCTTCCGTGCAAGGAGGGCAAGGTGAAGCTTGTTTTCATGAGCAGAGCAGACAGGTTTAGGGAATCCCAGACCTGGTTTGAAAGCCATTAGCAGTGAAAAAAAGGAAAGCATGACCTCTGGAGAATTTCTATGCCAAAAGGAGTGGGAAAGCTTTGTGCACCCTTGCTCAGGAATGATCCCCTTAGCTGCATCTCATTCCAGTTGTTGGCGATATCCTGGTCTTTGTTCCACCCGTTTTTTAATGTGATGAGCCATTGGGGTTTACATGTCTTCATACCCAGAAGTGGGGAATCTTCCTTCAACTCAAAGCCCAGATGTGTGTCCCTAGAGCCTGAGTTCGTAAGTCTGTTAGGCACTGTACTAATCACAGAAGTATGTGTTCCCTGAAAGGTAGATAACCTAAACAAAGGGATTGCACCATGAATGCTCTAAACTCCAGCAGGTGACTTTTGTCTGCAGTCTGCACGGCAGCCAGAACAGTGGGTGAATTCCCCGCACTAATTATTAGAGAGTTCCAGTTTTGGTTTTTTTGCAATCCTCTGTTCTTAGACTGATGTTTAGATAGCAAACTCTCTGAGACAGCCCCATGGTCCTACCCTGTGCTAGTGTTGAACCTACCATAAAGCTTCTGATTCCTGATTGGGACCCATATAAAAATTAATTCATTTCCCATAACATGTTGCCCTCCCCAGGGCTAATCACAGACTGTTAGCATGATAAATACCAACAATTTGGATTTCTTACCCACCGCCAGAACAGGGAGGAAGAGGGTGAGGAAAGCATGAACCAGAAGATCCAGTACATAAAGCAGGAGAAACTGTTTGAGAGCTAGAGAAAGGCAACAGTCCTGTAATCTAAAAAATGGTTTAATACCACAGGCCTCCTGTGGGGAAGAGCAAACAAAGGGCCAAGGTCCACTTTATAAAAGAGCAGCATCATCTGGAATCACAAGCTAAAACTTTTGTGTTCAGGGACATGGAGAAAAAGGGTGTAAAGAACAGTGGGACTGGCTTCAAGAGTCTCATCGAGAGTGACAGCTAAGTGAGCAATCATGAAACTACCAAGGCAATGGGCAGATCTGACTTGATCCTAGAATTAGGCTGGACCAAGTTTGATAAACCAGAGTTTGTACCATGCTGCTACCAACACCATCAGGCAGGTTTGTTCAAACCAAAGTGGATCCACCATTTTCCTGGCCAGGACCATCAGCAGGCTCCAGCAGCCGCTCCTGTACTTGCTCCTGCAAGCATCTCAGCACAAACTCTCTAGCGGGGACACAGCTTTGGCTTCCCCCATTTCCCATGAGCTATGAGACTTGCAGCAGTTGGAGCGTTGTTTTCCCCTTGTTTTACAGTGGCTCCCCTTTGATGTTAATTGTTTGCAGGCAAAGCTTAGTGGAGAGCATAGCTGTTCTCTGGTCCGTCTGCTGGTTACTACTGAGCCGCCCAGACCAGTGAAGAAAATGCTTTGATGTTAATGAGCTGCAGACAATTTCACTTAACACCGAGCAGGGCCTGGCTTCTCAGAGGTAAGACTTTCAAGGCAGATCCTACAGCAAGTCTCTCCAACATCCGTTTTGCCATAAGAACAGAAAATACTCAGAAAGACATTTGAGCAGAAACCTGTCTTCTCACAAAGTCTTGCACCACACCCAATGTCATTACAGCCCCAGAGATGCCAGAGGCGGGGAAATAGTGAGAGTTAAAAATGGCCCTATAGAATCGCATGACCTTTATGGGACTCAGTATAGAAGCATGATTTACCTCCTTGCCCCATTAATTGCCTGGTTCTGTGGTCATGCAGAAGGAATACAGAGGAATGGGAGAAGGGGATAGACTAAATTGCTGATTTGCTACAGACTGGTTCCTGTGTGGCTGGTGTTCAAGGCAACCCCATTCTGAACATGGCACCTTCTCCATCAGCACAGATGTCTGAATGAAATGGGCCAGCTACAGTAAAGTGAGACTTGCACAAGCAGCCTTGGACTATCTTCTTTCTTAAGTGGATATTTCAGCAAAACCTTTTCTGTCAATCTGCTCCAGGCAGCAGCACGCTGCCAAGTGCTCGCAAACGTACAGGTCAGTGATGGACCTCTCAGAGACAGGGTACAAAAGAGTCCGTGGACATGTTGTAGCTTCCTTGGCTTCAGCCGGCCCTTGTTGTGGGCCCCAGACCGGGAGGTTGGGATTTCTCCCTAGAGTAACACCTCATGTACTGGAGAGGGCCCAGATTAGGCAGAGCTCCTGCTGTGGAGAGATAGCGTGGGAAGCACAGAAAGGTGAGAAAGATATCTGTCCAGTGGAAATGTGAGGTACCACAGTCTCAGGAAGGAAGCACTGAACCGCATGTATGAACAAAGACAAGTGAGAAAAAGGCACAAATTCAATTTTGTAACCCTCTGCCCATCATCAGCAAAGTATATTTATCGTATCACACAAACTCTGCTTCTATCCGGACTCTGCGAGCTTTTGAATGAAGAGTGACCCAGTCCTCTGAGAAGCCCCAGCCAAGCAGAAGCAAACACAGACTACGTCCCATCAAGTGGAGCAACAAATGAGACCTCACTGAAAGTTAAGGACAAACATACCTTCTTCTGAGGAATGTGGCATAATTCCAATATGTTGCCTTTGTTAAATGATTTATAGCAATGAGAGAGAGAGAGATACTAACTCTTCAGTTTTCTCACCAGGACAGGATTATTCCCTGCAGCAAACTGGATTCACAGTTCAAGTAATGCAAGCCAAGTCCAAATGCTTGTGCCATGCCCATTGCAGGGAGGAGCTCACACAAATGTATGCAAGCCTACACTGAAATAAAACCTAACAAGGTAAAAAGTGACATCATGGAGGAGGCTGTGACTGATCACAGGCCAAGTAGACTGTCCAGCAAAAAGAACACTGCACTTTGGAAAGTCTACCCAAGTCAGCAAGAAGACAGCATTTGACAACATATTCAGCATTTTCTGAGCACCAAAAGTCACTCCATCCAAGCAAAGTTTGTAGGCCCTGTTTTGACACAATGAATATAACTGTACATCCTGCAAGAGGTGAAACTGGCAGACAAGAGGCCATTGACAACAGCACGGAGCGACACATACAGTGATCCACATACAGCAGTAAGGGAAACACTGTGATTTATACTGCTGGGCAGGAGCCTGAGAAGCACTATGGAGTGTGTGTGGGATGGATGAAGAGGGAAGCAATTTGATCCTTTTTTCAAAGGGATTTATCGTCACATGCAATAGCAGCTTCACTAGAGATGGACAGACTATCAACCTGAAAGCAAGAGATATTCATTAAGTTTAGGGTGGATTTCAGTGCACAAGAGACAATGCGTTGTCAGAAATTGTAATATTAATATGAATAGAAAGCAATAGATTTGTAAGGTGGATGGGAATAATCTGGGGTTTACAGCAGGGAGTTTATCCCCATTAAAGGAAAGCTGGACAGTTGAATAAATGGACTAAAAAAGATCACCTTTGTAATAAAAGGAAGGGTGATGCAGCAAGGTGAACACTAGGTCAGCTTGTAACTGTTTCTAGGGGATGAGGAAACGTTCACCTGAAATCAGGGTAGAGCTGTAAAGCCAAGTTGTCTGCAACATGTTTGACTTGAAAGTGCAGCATAACTTGAGACAGTTTCCATGCTCTGCATGCATTGCTCCAGTGCCACTGTTCCTGGCACACATGAAGCATATATTCTCTGTGTGACACATCCATGTGAGGCAGCACCGTTGGTCATACATGTGCATGGCGGATGAGCCATTTTGCTGCCAAAGGAACAGATAACCACTGGGTTCTGCTTTTCCCCCACTTAAGGTAACAGGATCAGCTATTTTTTTGTCTGTGCCACTGCTGACAGTCAGGAAATTCATAGGAACTTAATCAACTTTGGTCTGATTCTATGAAATTTACAAGAATGGTGGCAAATCGCAGTATAGTTCCAAAGCTCTTAGCAGAGTGATTAGCAGACAACAGCATCTTTGTGTGTGTCAGCTCATGAAAGAGCTTGGCCAAAACTATAAATGCTGTAGAAACAGGAAACAACAAAACATTAATTCAACTAAGCATGCAGGTAACTCTGAGGAAGGCTTGGTGCATCCTAAGAGACAGGCAAGTGGAACAAGCAGTTGCACCTTACAAGCTTTCCATGCCAGCAACCTGAGAGGTGCAGTGTCCCCAAAACGAAGGGTGCAAAGAGTTTGAAAATTTTAAGTTGCTCATCATAAAACCCCTCTCTATACATATACACTACAAGAATGAAGGCAGTGCTCAAAATGGCTTCAGATGTTCATGTCCTGCACTCGCAGCCACACTCAAAACTCTGCTCAGTGTTAAATGTGTTTGTGGTCACCGTGAAGGCGTGAGGGAGGTGCTGGAGGCTCAGTGACAAGTGACTAATCAAGAACTTTAAAGCCTTTCACAAATGAAACTACTAACTTATTTGATGCAATGTACTACGGTCTGCTTAAGCTGGCTCTCATAATCAAGAAGTGAAAAGTGGCAAATGCACTGCAGTTTCTGTATGGAGATTGAGGAAATTAGGAAATGATCACCATAACCATCACCCTGGGAAGAACAGTATGGTTATAAAAAATCTGAAAGTCTTCATACACAGTAGGCTGAAAGCAATGACCATAAAATGCTTCTTGCATTACAGAAGAGGTGGGGGACTGCATGCAGATAGAAAATATCTCCGCCCTTCTCCAAGGTGATAAAAGTTTTCCTGCAAGTTACAAATGTACATTCAGCAAACTGAAAAACAGCTGGTGAAAGAAGACATTTTCATGGAGCAAAGACCAGAGCTAGACATCAAACATGTGAATTTTATTTTAAAAAAGCAACAACAGTAAAAGAAACAAAACAAAAAAAAACACCCAAGCCAATGTAAAGTCTTGTCTCATTTCAGTAGGAAAATGATTGCAAGAGTAGCAGCTCAAGATGTGAAGCCACAGAAAATGATTCAGGCTAGTAGCAGAGTATTTGTCCAGATTCCAGAAAGAAAAGAAAAGAAAGAGGAAAAGGGGAAAAAAAATGAGGGGGAAAAAAAAGCACACCTGGGATATTGTTTAAACTAATAGAGAACAACTATGCATTGACATGTGCCTAAGTGATACTGAGCATACACTATTGACCACCTGATTAGGATAGTGGAATGAAAAGCAGCTGGAGGACTTTAAGAGGTTGTCAGGGGAGAAAACATAATGATAATGAGAGACATTAATTACCCCCATATGGACTGGGTAGACACCATGTCAAAGAATGATGCAAAGACTGCATTTTTAGCCCTCATAAATGGATATTTCTTAGAATGACCACTCAGAGGAGCCAAGTAGAGGATGAACTCTTGATTTAGTCTCAAGTAGTACATAGGAGGGAGTTTGAAATGTAATAATGAAGAGTCACCTTGTCTTTAGGAACACAATGTGCTCAAATCCAATATTATGGCAGGAGAGGAAAAAGCAACAGAAAAGTACACTGCAGTGCAATGTAACTTAAAAGGGAGATGAGCATATTCTCCTTCTAAAGGGAATAAGTGTAGAAGTCAGCAGAGTAACTAAGAAGGATTTTTAAGTAGCTGATGAAAGGACAAATGCTTGCAATGACATTGAGACCCTTCATTTAAAGCTTTAAATACGGCATCACTTGAAGTATCTTAACAACAACATAAAATAATAAATAACCCCAAGTCTGGCACAGTTAATCGGTAGAACAACGATGACATTTAGAAGCAAAAAAAAAAAAAAAACAAACCCCAAAACAAAACAAACAAAACAACAACAACAGAAAAACCTTCAAAAAGAATAATCATGGCCAAAGAAGAAATACAGAAAATCCCAAATTCTGCCAAGTTAAATAAATAAATAAATAATGAAACCCCGCAACCCAACATATTTAAGCCAGCCAAATTAATTTTCAAAGAGCAGCTTTCTAAAAACATGAAGATTACTAATAAAGACGTGTTTTACACAGTAGGAGGAAGCCTACAGGGACTCGGGGGCCCAACAGTGAGCTTTAACGGAAGAACAGTGAAGAAAAATGACCTTGACTAGAGGCTACTATCACCAAGTACAGTTGTGCACATCCAAACATTTTTTAGCTGTGGTTTAAAAGCAATGGGTATATGTAAAATTTTTACTAAAGTTTGGGTCCAGCCTTGTAATTGCCTCACTCCAACACGTGTCTTCCAGCATGCTGAGGGAAATATTGCTGAAATAATAAGGTGGTGGCTGAGGGTCCCAGACCAGGTTTCAGTCCCTGTTAATTTACACACATTCATTAATAGATAGCTCTGAAGTGAATAGTCAAATGGGAAGCACTGAGGTCTGAGGAATTAGTCACTAGTCAAAGCACCAGGAGAGAGAGAAAACAAAGACAAAACTGAACCCAGCTTATGGATCTGGGAGGGGTTACTGGTTCACCAACCTTGCTATCACATGGAGATGTTTAGAGATGTTGACAGAGATGGGGATTAAGAGAACAGCTGTCCATAGCAGTAAGTGGTGTTGGCTGCTGTCCCCTCTTTCCCTGGTTGCTATTGGCACTCCAGAGATCCTGTCCTGCTCTGACCTATTCCTTTTATCCAGGCCATTAATAGCATTGCCTTCTCTGAAGTCTGCCTCCACCAGCATCCGGAGAAGTCTGATTTATTCATTTTCCTCCAGTGGCAGCTACAATTCATGAGCAGATACATCCTGCAGATGAAGATACATCTTCACTCACCTGAAACTGTAAGTAGAACTCGTTCTTGTCCACTGGTGGAAATGGATCACAGTGAGGTCTAACTGTCCCTTAGCCAGGCTTCAAAGCCTATAAAACCCCAAATTTAGCCTGAAGCAGTTCCTCATTCATTGTACCAGGTGTTTCCCCAAACATTACGATCATGTCTTATTCACTTAATGTGCATTTTTATAACAATATAAGTGCTTAGCCTACATGCTAAGTGCAATCCCAGGTCTTGGAAGTTCTGATATACAGACATTGCCCAGTCTCCACATCTTCACTGCACCACACCGTCAGTGTTCTTTGTGCACTTCACAAGTCCTTTGATGGGCGATAGACGTCATGCTCCAGGCCATTTGAATGATGCTATCAAGAATGTATGCTCTGGGTTGCGTGGCTAGAGCTGATAAAAGTCCTGTTTCCTGAGTTTATGCAGCATTGCTCTAGTGAATGAGTGGGATTCAGGAATCACTTTACCCCCAGGTACTTGAAGGAGAGCTGCTTTACATAGGGACAAGCTCCAACTGTCTCTTGGTAACTGAGAAAGTGTATTTTCTGCTACTTCTCTATATACTTCCTGCCTCTAAAAATATGCTATTTGAAGATGCAGCTTCTAATACTCACGAGTTCACCTGGGAACAGAGCTTGTATGCTATATTGATACCATACACAATTTCACAACTTTGTAATTCACCCATTGACTACCTTCCAGTCACACTCAATTTACCTTGTTTAGCATTTTCACATGGACTTGTGGGTCTCCTTTGGATTAAGCTGAGAAGTGTTAAATCCATTTGTCCTACTAGCATTATCTCCTAAGGGTCTGTCATCACCTAGCCAGAATCTTTTGAGGTTAAACTGGAAGCACCATGTCCTTTATCTCCCTCATTCATTCCCAGTACAAGTTTTTTCTCCTTCTCAGATTTTGTGACAGCCTGTGCTACTGATTTTTGTAGGCTTCTCCCCAAGTTTTGCCATTTGCTGTGGCCACATCAGGCAAGTCAGACTGTTGGCATACTGGAAAGGTGCTGAGCCAGAGGCTAGTGCATCCCAGCATGCGTTGGAATGCTTGGCGCAGGCAGAGTGTGCCACCTGGAACAAAGCCGCAGAGATAAGCAGGAGTGGAAGCTGGCTGGCAGCACCTGGTTGGTAGGAGGAGAGCAGGAAGTCGTGAAGCACTGCTAGTAAATCAGGTCATTGTAAGGACATAAAAGGGAATGACATGGATAAGATACGTCCTGAAGAAGTGTGTGAAAGGGTGGTAGAAAGGACCCTGCACAGTTATTCTCAGGGGCTGGCTACACACACACACCAGATGCAGCCTTGAGAATAAACTGTGCTGTCTTCAAAGCTACAAGACGAGTAAAGAGTAGGAATTGTGCAATTATAGGAGTCTTTAATTTCACAGTGAGTGCCAGGCAGTAAACAGTGCCAGAATAGCAGTGCTCAGATATCCTCTGACAAGACAGAAAGCAAATTTCTGTATCGATTCAGTGTAACGTAAAACACAACATCATTTCAGACACGGCTTCAGTGAATGGTGAGCCTGCTCCATCAGTCAGGGAACAGACCTGCAGGGAGGAGCAGACACTGAATGCAGAACTGTAAGGAGAGGGGTGAGGGGAGAGGAGAAATGAACCAGCTGCAATCAAACCCCTAAAGTGGGTTTAACTCTGTTTCAGTAAAGGTGATGAGGGGAACATGGGGAATGAGGAGATACCTAAGGAAACAGGAACAACACAGTAGAAATAATCCCTTAGATGAGGCTGCCAGTTTCTTAGACTAAGGCACTCAGTTCAGAGTTAAGGATGATGCGCTGCAAACCAGAAGAAACTGCTGCTAAAGGTGAAGATCAGTCCCAAGGTTGGAGAGGAGATACAGGAGAAGCTGTCCAGGCTGTATTGGACACAAGCATTACCAGGCTTCAGGACTGATATTAACCACATACTCTGAGAATAAATTCAGGCTAGTAAATCCATTGGTAATTTCAGAAGAGCCAAGTGCAAGCTCCCAAAATGCAGAGGCAGCAGAGGGTTGGGAGGTACTGCAAGTGCTTAGAGTAGTAGTTCCTCATAGGGGAAGAAGGGAACCTTGACCTTGTCAAGGGATGAGGGAAGTAAGGTGAAATTTAATGGCAGAAAGGGCAGATTAAACACTTGGGGACCAGCAGCAAGGACATTTGCTATAAACTGATGAAATGAAGGCTACAAAGGAATAAAAAGACCTTACTGCACTGAAGGATGAATATGAAGCAGCAGCATGATGCTTCTGTGAAAAAGGAATGGCACTATGCTAGGATGCATCAGACAAGTTATTTTTAGCAGAGACAGAAACATTATTGCCATTGCGCAAGGCATTGTGAGACTTCCTCCAGAAAATCCTTGCAGCTCTATATCCAGGAAGGATAAATTTCCACTGCACAGAGAAAAACTATTTGGATGCTGAGACGAACAAACACAAGCTGATTAAGAATCTGCTAAAAGAGTTTCGTTTGTTCTGGCCAGACAGGGGGCTGAGAAGGGGCAGATGTATTTCTGAAGAACCACTGAAAGAAAATTGCAAATTAAAAAATGTTAAGAAAATATGTAAGATGTACAATAATGGTGAAAAATATTTAGTAAGTTTAGATGGTGAATTAGAGAGTTTATACCCCTGCCAGGATTGATGTTCTGGACCAGCCTTCCAAGAAGGGTAATGAGGCAGAAAAACCTGGATCAATTTAACACGAAGTTTGATAGAATTCCCTCCAGTAATTCGTAAGTGAAGGAGCCCTGGAAATGGGCAGCTCAGCCTGAGATACACATCGTGGCTGGCCAAGGAGTCAGCAGTGCTAAGGCTGTTTGGAGGAGGTGTTGCTTTACTCCAGGCTTCCAGGTTTCCGCTGGTCATTGTGATGATGAAGAATAACCAATTTCCCTCTTAATTTGCTTCTAAAGGTACTGAGTTTTTCCTTCCTTTGGGAAACTAAAGGCAAGCTCTAGGTCTCATGCATTGGTGCTCCTAGCATTACAGTCCCAGAGGTCTGCTCACACATTAAGCTTAACGCTCTTGCCAGATTAGGGTCAGGAGGGAATTTTCCTGGATTGACAGAAAAATTGTGGTTGCAGTTTTTGTGTGGTTTTGATTGGGGCCTTTTCGTTTTATTTCGCTTCGCTTGGGGTTTTTACTTCCTCAAGTTCACATCTATTTTCTAGATCCTATGTAATTTTTTTTCATAAATTCTCTGCCATCACCAAGCTGCAGACCAATGGTCCCTTAATCTCCCTGCCTACTTCCTGTAGCATGTTACAGCTGCAGGTTTTTTCTGAGAGGAGTCTGAAAGCACTTGCAGCACTTGGTCTGTGGGGTGAGTGGAGCAGGTGTCCAGACTACAGGCACCAGCAGGACATGCAGCTGCATGTTTACTCCCAGCTGCAGACACTGGACTACAGGGTGACGCTGGAGGACTGCCCCAGTGCGAACACAAGCACACACAGTAACTGCAGCAGCCGCTGTAAGAGGGAACAGGGGCATTAACCCAGGCTCTCAGCTGTACAGACACAGATTTAAAGGACACAAAACCACTGTCTGGCCTCCAGGGCTTACTTGCAGGCACGCAGGGATTTGGGATAAGGGGTGTGTAAGAGAGCAGAGTAGGCGTGGTGAGGGTGAGGGAGCCCCAAACCTGCAGGTGCTGCATGCCAAAGTGGGATGAGCACCTCTCCCAGCTCTCTGTGGGGCTCCTCTGAGCCTGCCTGCAGCAATCCCAGCACCAGACTGCCATGGCCACTCTCAGCAGGCACCCTGGAGCTGGGTACCCCTGTGAGGCTCCCGGTGGAGGGAAGCCAAGTTGGGGAGGCACAGATATGCCACAGCAGCAACCTCTGCTTTGGGTCAGGAGCTCTGAGCCCTTGGGTGTGCTGAGTAAGTCTGAATCTCGACGACTGGTGGTCCCAGAGACTGGAATGGGTGTCAACATCAAGGACCATAGCCAGGTTCCTGCCTGGCACCTCTGCCCACTGGGGTCCAAGTCAGCTTTGAGGATGAGTATGCTGAACATCTTAAGCATGAATATCCTAAGTGTGGGAAAGCATACCCGTCTCACAGCAATGTGGGTGCTCCGCACCTGGCAGCACCCAGCTTCACAGTCCCAGAATAACCTGTCCTGAGGATAAGGGACTGCTGTTGCTGAGGAAATGTTGAGCTCTGCAAAGCAATGAGGACAAGGGCTGTGCAGCCTTCAGCCCCGAGCAGAGGTGTGCAAGGAGTGCTGCTGTCAGACTCTCCTGCTGCCCCACTGCCTTCTGCATATGGGGTCCAAACCAGCTTATGCACAGAGCACAAGCCCCTCATCTTGCAGGTTTTACCCACTATGAAAGACCAATCTGGATGCCCTTCTAGCTGCTTTCTTGCTTGGAGATCATGTTCAGAACATACTAATGCATGAGAGAATGAAAAGGGAAAGGGAGAAGGAAGATGTGAAATCAGCACCAATCCCTTAGAGATTTGTTCCAGAAGAAGACTGTAGATAGCGGGGCCTGGTGCAGGAAGGGACAAATGCTGGAGATTGGAGTCTGTAGCAGGAACAGAAGGGGGAAGGCTGAGAGTGCCTTGAAAAGAAACAGGGTGAAAACTCCAGCTCTGCTTAGTGGCAAACACCCTCTGTGTGGTTCCCAGCCATGGGCTGCTGCACCTTGGGGCAGAGCCACTCACACAGGCAGCACAGGACGCTGCTGCTTGCAGGAGGAAGGTTCGCTGTCCTGTGGTGAAGCGAATTTGTTTCCAAGAGAACTGGGGTTCCTATAAAGCCTCAGCTTTGCTCCTCACCTCTAGCTTGCCTGCCAGGGTGAGGCACGTGCTCCAAGTGCTGCTCCTTGCCACTGTCCCCAGTTCTCTCCAGACAGCTCCCGCCAGGCACCCATGCTTCCAGAGAGCCAGCTGTGCACTGCTTTCCACGCTCCTGCCTCCTCTTTGCAACAGTGCCTTTGCCACTGGCTGGGCCGCAGGAAAACACCTTTCTGCAGCTCTCACACCCTCCACGACAAACCTTAAATCAATAACCAAGAACACAGGGACAGGTTATTGCTAACGGAAACCATTAAACTGTAACACAGGGGGATAAAGCCAACCTCTAACACTCAGAAGATTTATAGAGCACAACAGCAGGGTGTTAATTCTTTTGGCAATGCAAACGCTTTCACACTCCCTGCCTTTCCTCACCTGCAGGAGCAGTGGCAGGAGAGCGGACCATGTGCAGCCCAGCCGTAGGAACACAAGAACACAGCCTTGTTCACACAACAATCAGCAGCACACATATTTGGGGTGACGCCACGCTCACAGGGCTGCCCAAAAGCACACACCTAAGGTCCATGGAATAGCATATGCCCAGGGGTTCCCAGGGTTGTTGACAGCAGACACCCCCTATGCCCAGCTCCACCTTGCCTGTAACACTCCCCACTCCTGCCTGCCTCTTCAGCTGCACCACAGTTTCAAGGAAAGGCTGTAAAGAAACTTTCAGATCACCTAAAGTGTTTGTAGAAACAAGCCCAGCTCTAAGGCACACAAGCCCTTCCTCAGGCCTGAATCACCTAACAGCTTGAGAGTATTTTCGCAGCTGGCGTAACAGACACTCTCCCTGTAACACCTGCTTAGATCCACATGCCCTCACTACTGCTGTGGCAGGTCTGAGACCAGGGAGATGCTGGTCAGCACCACCATCGGCTCAGCAGTTCTGGGCAGGAGAGGGGCTGCAGGTGTGCGCAGCCACAGGGCTTTGCATGAACTCACATAAAGGGACACACATCCTCCCCACAAGACCCCACTGGGCTCTGGCTGTCACCCCCTCCTTCAATGTCCCTGGAAGAACTGCATTACTGATTAATAGCCCCCTGCCTGCCTCCCCCAATCCTGCTCACACCCTTGCCTGCAGCTGCCTCCTTGGACCCTCCCTTGTGCAAAGTCCAAGGCCAGGCAGGAGAGGACAGGGTGGGAGCTCGCTCAGGGCCCACTTGCAGGCAGCCTCACTGTACCCCACATCCCTGAGTACTGCGGAGGCCTCCCTGGGCTGAGCAGTGGAGCAGCACAAGTCACCCAGTGCGCAGGCAGGAGCACCTCTCTCCATCTCGGGGGGCAGTGAGGGAAGAGGTGGGCTCCAGCCACGGTGCCAGACCATAAGATTGCTGCAATACACCCAAGCACAGCCACAAAGGGCTCAGAGCCTTGAACATGATCCAAGTGGCAACATCACCATCAGCTTGGCTGAACCCCCCACCTTGGGTTTATTGCCCGTATTCCCCTCCCTGCTCTCACACTATTGGAGTGGGTGCTGCCTCCATCAAGTAGGGGATCTGAAGGGACTTTGACCAGCCCCCTGCCACCCCAAACACCGTGAGGAACCCTGGGAGTGGCATGGGGGTCCATCTCCTGCCCGTTGCTTCTCTCCACACCCTCCCAGCTCTGCACTGCCCAGGTGGGCAGCTGCAGGCTTCCCTAACCCAGGGTGTGCCAAGAGGGGGCTCAAAGGGGCACCACTGCACCCTGCCCAAGCCTGTCCCAGTCCTGAAGCCAGGGTACTTGATGCCATCTCAGGGTTCCCAGTCAGCATTGCCATCTGCAAGGGACCAGCCCCACCTGCACGGGACCCCCAAGCTTGTCCCAGTCCAGGAGCAGTCCAAGGCAGGGCTTTTCTCTGACTGCCAGCACAAGAGCAGGGTGCAGGAAAGATGCTTGGCAGCAGGCCCAAGCATACTCCCTTGGGGGCTGCCTGTGAGCACTCTTCTCCTCCATGAGCTGCAATGCACTGAGAGGGCCTAGACAGGCATCATCCATCCCTCCCTGCCACTGTCCATTCTTTCCTGCCAAGCACCATCCCACTGCACACAGCTGTAACCTCTCTGCAGTCACACAGACACCTCTCTCTCGAGGGAAACCCAGAGATGAGATGTCACCCCTCTCCTTCTGGCAAGCCAGAGCAAAGCCAAGCAGCAGGCTCGAAAGGGACAGGCAGACAGGGCAGTGGGCTCGGAGCAAGCGCAGCCCTGCCCGAGCTGTGGCCAAGGGCTACAGCCCGTTCCCAGCTCGTTCCCAGCCCACTAACGGGAGCGGCGGTGGGGGATCTTGCACTGCCCCCCCGTGGCCATGGCGGGAGGTGCAGGTGGCCCCAAAACGGCTGAGAGCCTCGGGGTGCCAAGCCCTGCAGCCAGCAGAGCCCAAGAGACGGACAGAGGGGTCCTCAGAGAGGCCTTCACCCCGTGCCAGGCCATTGCGGGCTGCCACAGTGACAGTCATACGCTTGGTGACCTCAGTCCTGCCTCACTCTTGTGCCCAGTCCACAACCTGTGCATTATTTCATGGGGCCCTACCACAGCAGAGTCCCTGGGGTCCTGAGGGGGGCACAGCCTGAGCCCACACCTGAGAATAGCCCATGGAAAGGAGGAGACAAGGCAGTGCTGCTGTTTGGGCATCCGCATTTATTAGAGGTCTGGGGCAAGCCCAGGGCTGCCACTTGCCTGGACCGCTCCAGTTGAAGGCCAATGACCCGTCCTCCTTAAATATTGGTTATAAAACAAATTTCTTTTTTTCCTTTTTCTTTTTATTAAAAACCTCATCTCTCTCTCCATACTTTTTTTGCCTTTTGTATTTGAGTATAAAAGGGGGGGGCGGGTGCTCCGCCTTGCCTGTCGCTACCTCCGCAGGCTGCGCTGTGCCTGCCGCAGCAGAGTGTCGAAGTCCAGAGAGTCAAACTTGCTCTTGACAGGAGCTGGGTCGAAATCCTCCCGGTTTGAATCTGGAAGAGATGGGGAGAGGACTGTCTTGAGCCCATGGAAACACTGGCACAGTTCTGGCCATTCCCACAGCAAATTTCTTATCTTGTTTCACATGCCAGCCTCTAGACCCAGAGTTGGGCCGGCCTCCAACACTGGTGGAGAGACAGGGAGCCCCCGTTCAACCTCCCTTCAGGGCAGGACCTTTCCTGGATGTGGCTCTGCTGCCAACCCTGACTGACCCCAAGGATGGGGACTCCTATGCCTCTGGAAAGGAGAGAAGGACCCAGGGTGCCAATCCCCCAACTTGGAGGCTGCACAACTCACCCAAGTCGGCGTAGTTCCTCCTGCAGAACTGCCTGCGGCCACCAAAACACAGGTCAAAGGGCTGCTCGTCTGGGCGCCGCAGCTTGTGTCCACTCTCGATGGCGGCAAAGGCTTCCTCGGCATAGCGGTAGGTGACAAAGCCATAGTTATCCCTGACACCAGAGGAGATCAGCAGCAACAGTTACACTTCCCCCCTTGGTCTGCACCATCCCCTTGAGGGGAAAAGGGCCAAGAGGAGTCATCCCTGGGAATGGACTGACCCGTCTCCCCACAGCGCTTACCCCTCGGAGCGGAAATGCAGGGTACACTCCTCAATGTCCCCAAACACAGAGAAGCGGTGCCGCAGCTCCGACCGTGTCATCCTGCTGGGGATCTTGCCGATAAACACAACCCGTCGCTCCTCCTGCGGGCAGAGATGCCTTGTCCATGAGCAGGACCTTTTGCACAGAGCACCCTCCCTGCATGGCCACCCACCATACTGTGCCCCGGCCAGGGCCTCCCAGCAATGCTGCTGGCAAGGCTACACCCCTGTGGCTTTCTGAAGTGACAGAGGGGCTGTGGACCCCCAAATTTCCAGCTCCAGATTCCCAGCCCTCCATCACTCACTATTGCACGTTCCTTCTGGAGGATCCTTTGCCTTTGGTAGTGGTCCTGTGCGTCATAACTGTATCTGTCAGGGCAGAAACCAGATACATGAGCTACGGAATCATGGGGGTGTCAGAAGAGTGATTCCAAAGACAAGGGAGATCTTGAACGAGTGGGTCAATCCCTCCTCCACAGGATGCTGGGAGGTGGGTTGAGGAGAGCTCACACCCCTGCAGGGTGGCCACACTCACCTTCTCCACCTGTTACTCCTCCTGTGGGGTGAGGGAGAGCGGGACTGGCTGCGGGACATGGACCTGGACGAGTAGGAGGATGTTGATGATGAGGAGGATGAGGACCTGTCCCGGGACCTGCCACATGACCCACAGCTGGAGCGAGAGGAGGAGCTGTGGGAACATCTTGAGCGGTACCTGGGGGAAGGAGAGACACAGCTGAGCCCTCCCTTTGTCCAGCACCATGAGGCTTCAAAGTAGGAAAAGACCTCCATCGTCCCCAGGGTATCCAGCATCCCACTCAGATAGAACTCATCCCCAGGATGGGGCAGCCTCTGCCCCAGATTGCCAGGGCAGTAACAACACTACAGAAATGTTGCTCCACTTGGCTCCCAATGCCACAGAGAAAAGAGAGCAGGCTCACAGGAGGCACAGCTTCTGAAGAGCAAGAAATAGTCATGCGGGAGCTGTGAAGCACAGGGAGGGCCCAGGAAGGGCCGGGACTTCTGTGCTGAGCCCCACACGATGCACAGGACAACACTGGAGCCATCGCATCCACATCACGCTTAACAGTCATGTGAACGGAGACTGCAAGAGCTTCTCCAGCACAGCCAGGGAAAGCTTAAGGACAGCAGGACCGGAACACCTCTGGGATTAAGCTGTGCTGCCTCCAGCCAGGAGCGCAGTCCTTCTCCAGACATGCTGGCCATAGGTGGTCCCTGCCATGGGCAAACCCAGGCCTGGAAGGGCATGCTGCCTGGCTCTGCTACATATTCTCGTGGAGGACAGCAAGTCAGGATGGCACGGTACATGGGGACATCTTCCAGCACAAGACCAGCTGATTTGCTGGAAAGCCAGACACATTGCTTGACAGTCCCCAAGGTGCACATCCATGGAACACGGCACTTACATACCTCCTCTTTCCAGCTCCAGCCTCTGCATTTACTGGCCATTTATGGAGGGGTCTTGGTTGGACAGGCCCCTCATGCCCAGAGACATCTCCAGAACTGGCTGAACATCAGGAGAATGACAGAAAGAGAAACCCTTCACCAGCTCCAGTGCCTCCCAGCCCAGCTGGGACAGGCTGCACATCACTCAGATGCACAAGGACTCCGAAAGAAATGCATCCCACAGAGACCAAGGTGTCCCACTTTCCTACGCGGCCATCTCCATAAGGAGAACAGGGAGCCCCTGAGGCTGCCAAGCCAGACAGGTTTTTCCCTGCTTGCCTCCAGCAGCTCCCTGGAGAACTCCACTGTGGCTCCTCTCATTTCTACACCAAGGGCTGCAGCAGCCCCACAGCACAAATATGAACACCTGACATAATACCCCAGAAAAAGTATCCAAAAGCAAAGATGCAGCCAAGGACTTGTAACACAGACTAGGTGTTCCAGAAGGAGTAAGGAAGCCTGGCTCAGTGGTGGCTTTGCAGGCACACCAGCCCAGACATGAGCTTCAGCCAGACATGGATGTGCAGGATGTTGCCACAGCTCCCCCAGCCTCTGTGAGTCAAGCATCTCTTCAGAAGGGCCACAAGGACAAAAAGATCAAATCCAGCCATCTAGTAGGACCATAAAGATGTGTCTGGGCACCTGCAGAAGACCACCCACTGGACAACTGCCCCAAGAGCAAGCAACAATCCGTGGCTTACCTTCGCCACCGCTTTGAGGGTGGGGAGAGGGACCGTGACCGGGAACGGGAGGACGAGGATGAAGACGAAGACGAGGACTCGCTAGCTCCATCTGAACTGGAGCTGAAAGAACGGCTGGCACGGCTCCGGCCAGCCCTCCAGCTGTCAGCAGAGGGGCTGGGTGAGTCCCGGGGTCTCCGGTAGCAGCGCAGGGACCTCTTGGCAGCAGCATGGCTGGGCTGGGCACTGGGAGTCCGCACCTCCTGGTCCCGGCAGGGGGATGCAGCTGGAGACAGGAGCACTGAGGTGGGGGGACTGCTGCACCCAGTGGTGGCCTTGTTGAGGATGGTAGTCCGATAATCCAGGGGAGCTAGGCAGGCCATCCCCAGGGGCTCCTGGCTGTGCCCCATGGTGGTGTTAGGGGCTGGTGGGGTGGGCTCAGGTTGGTTCAGCGTCCGTTTGGTTAAGGAGGAGATGGGTTTGATAGCGATGTCCCGGTGGTGTTTGACATTCCAGCGGGAGCCACCCTCGGCAGGGGACTGTGTGCCAGGGATATTGCTGCTCTCGGGCCGTGGTGTACCCAGGATGCAGTAGTCATGGTCTCCTGAGCAGACGTGGCTGGGGGCTGTGCCGGCAGGGGCTGGCACCATGCTCTTCACCTGGATCTTGTTTGGGGGCAGTGGCTTGGCTTTCATCAGCTTGCTTGTCTTCTGGGTCCCTTCCTGAGGCACGGACCCAGGTGACTTGGTCTTGGCCAGAAGTGAGACAGCAGGCAAAGGCTTCCAGAGCTGGTGGGGAGGTGTCGCTGGGGGTGTGAGGCCTGGCAGAACACCAAAATGCTTACAAGAGCAGCCCTTTGCTGCAACCCACCCAGCTGCAGCTCCCTCATGTCCCGGCCCCCCTCACTCCCCAGGGTGTCCCCCAGACACACAACAGCCCTGCCAGGACATGGAAGACTCGCATGCCTCGCTCCAAGTATTCATTACCTGCCACATTGGCCAGCTCAGAGGCCTGCAGGCCATCCGGGAGCTTCCTGTCCTGCTGGGTTGGTGCATCTTGCTGGGTCGGTGCATCTTGCTGGGTCTCAGGCCTGAGAATGGGAAAGGAGCTTTATCAAACAGCAGGCAAAGGCCAGCCCCACTCCCCACACCTGGGGCACCCAATCTGCCACACTGGCCAGTTCACAAGGACAGAAGATCCAAGAGAGCTGCAAGAATAAAACTTGTACAGCCTGGTCATGCCCATCACTGCTTCTCCCAATTTTTCCCCCTCAATGCCAGCTCTGTCCCAGTTCAGCGACAAACTCAGCCCCTCCTGAGCCAATGGACACAGCCCCAGCACACTTCAAACCCTGCCACGACTGAAAGCTGCCCTGTGCCCTTGCTCTGCTGGGCTCCACACTGGGCAACAGCTGCCAAGGTCTTGGTACTCACCCAGAGCTCCCCATCAGCTGCCTTTCCTCAGGGGGCTGTACAGGAGTTTCCTCCTTCTTGGCTGAAAAGAGAACAGGTAGGTGAGAGTTGCAACAAGTGGAGCTGAAGAACAGGGGCCACAGAGCACCCCAGGAACAGCTCGGAAGCGGTTTCACAGCACCTAAAACCCAGCTCCCTGAAGACAGGAGCTGCACATCCCTTTTCCTTCACAGACTCTTCACCACCCCCTTGGTTGCCCTGGGGACCCCCAGGCGTTTCCACAGGCCAAGGAGATGGAGGCAGAGACAGCCCCAGGACAAAACACCTGGGCAGGGTAACACGAACCCACAGGCAGCAGCATCACAGCCCTCCCACTACCACCCTGCCACAGGGAGCATGGACAGCCCAGAGAGGCCAGCATGGCATGGAGGGAGCCCTGTGGGGGACAGCACGCCAGATCCGCACCTTCAGACTTCTCAAACTGCTCCAGCAGGCTGGACAGGTCGGTGGCTTCAATCCCTGGGCCGGGGAGAAAGCACAGCAAGTCATATCAGCTAGAATTCTCCCAGCACCGCAATGATGCGCCCCGACCCCATTCTTCCCCTGCATCAGCCTCCCTGGATGACGGGGCAAGCACTGGGGAGGAGAAGCAGTAACAGAGCCTGCAGCAGCTCTGTGTCTCCCGCAGCAAGGACAGGAACACCCAGCTCTGCAGTCCCAGAAGGGAGTAGTTTCAGGACAGCCAGCCCAGACCATCCACTGGAGGCAACATCCTAGCAGAGTACTCAGAAGAGACTGCAAGCTTGTGGGCATAGCTTTGCCACCCTCACCCCCAGAAGTGCCAGGAACTGGTCCTGCTACCCGGGTTGCCGGCAGCACCACAGCCTTGCTGGCTGGTGACACTTAACCCAGCATTCTGCAGCCCTCCCACTCACCGATCTCACTGATGAAGGCTTGCACGATGTCCTTGCTGCTGTCGCTGCGCTGGGCTGGGCTGAGGAGCGGCTGGTGCCTCCAGGGCCGCACAGTGGATGCCTTGGTGGGAAGGCTGCTCTCTCGACCTGCTTTCAGTGGCGGTGCCACAGCCTGGGAGGTGGATTTTCGGCCGGGCAACTCCTGCCCAGCAGCTGCCTTGGGCTCCAGCAGGGCTTTCTCCACTGCCTCTTTGCCTGGCCCTGCAGCCTTCTCCATGGCATGGGTGCCAGGGGATGCCACAACAGGGGCAGGAGACACCTCTCCTGGGCAGCAGATGGCAGCCAGGGGGGCCTTTAGTAGCTGGCTGGGAGTTGCAGCTTGGGGCTCCTCCAGAGGCTGGGTGGGGACAGCCTGGGGGACTGGCACTGCAGGAGGGACCCTGCTGGGTTGGGCAGTGGCAGCTGAGGGGGCTGGCAGGGGCTGGGCTGGGGCTGGAGCCAGAGGGGCCTTGGGGAGAGAGCTCTCTCCTGCCAGCCGTGCCTGCCTCCTGGGGTCTGACACCCTGCCAGTCGCTGGCCTGACTGGGCCACCTGCAGCCCCTGTCTCGCTGGCTGGGGCAGCAGGAGACTGGGCAGGGAAGGCTGCTGGCTCCGGGCAGCTGAGCATAGGAGTGGCAGGAGGCTGCCCATGCAGAAGGGCTGTGCCAGGGTGGCTGCCAGCTGGGAAGGCAGTGGCGGCCTGCACTGCTGCTCCAGGGTCCCTGTACGCAAGGGAAGGCATCGGAGGCGGCATGGGGATTCCTGGCCAGTAGGATGGCGGTGCCCACCCAACTGGGGCATAGGGGCCACCTGGGCCAAAGGGAGGTGGGGGTGGCACAGGTGGAGGGGGCCAGGCCATGGCTGGAGGCGGGAGGCCAGGCACCACGTGAAATGTACTGGAGGAGCTGGCACTGGGTGGTGGGGGCAAACCATGGCAGCCCACGGGCTGTGGGGTGAAGCAGGGCCAGGAAGGCACTGGTGGGTAAAGGGCATAAGCACCGGCAGAGGCTGGCGGCATCCCAGTGGGGGCCACCCCAGAAGCTGGGGGCACATTTGGTGCGACAAAAGGCATTGGTGTTGATGGTGGTGGTGGAGCCATGGCGGGTGCTGGGGCTGAAGTCAGAGCAGTGGGAGCTTCGCCAGCAGAAGGAGGGACAGCAGAAGGGCTGGTGGGTTTGTCTGGCCCCTTCTGAGCACCGTCTGCCTCAGAGACGGAGCGCGTGGGTGACACCAGGCAGGGGATCTCCGCCAGCTCTGTCGGAGGCTCAGGGACACTGGGCCACTTGCTGGCCGCTTGCTTCTTGCCTTCCTGGCTGCCACCCGTGCTGGGCTGACGGTGCAGCATGCGGATGCGGTACTCCCGCAGGCTCAGGGCCTTGGGTTTGGCTTCCTTAGGCAGGCCCTCACTCGGCTCTGCTGCTGGCAGGCTCTGGGCAGGCTCCAGCCCCACACCTTGCTCTGGGGGCTGAGAGGCAGCCTCCGAGACCCCACTGCTCTGTTCGGCAGATGGCTGTGCATCTCCCTGGCCCTCAGCCTGGTCTGTCAGGCTGGAACATGCAGCTGCTGGCTGCCCCTCCATACTTGGTGCAGTCTTTTCCAGGGGCACCAGAGTCTTGTTCTTCCCCAGGGCCGCATTCACCATTTCTGGTGCTGGCTCTTTCTGCAGCTCCTGCTTCACCTTCTTGGGCAGGAAGGCCCCTGCTGTGCTCCGAGGCCTGCCCCGGGGCCGCGGTGCCCGCTCGGCATGCAGCTCCATCTGCCCCTCCTTCCGGGCTCGTTCCAGCTGCTGTGCCAGGAAGTCTGAGACCTGAACAGAGGGACACGCTGCCCGCTGCCGGCTGATGGCTGGCTGGACATGGGGCTGTCCAGAGCCAGCAGAACGGAGCCGGTGGGCTACACAGTCTCTACCAGGCCTGGCCTGCTTGCTTTGGTCCTCCTCTGTTTTCTTTTTCCGACTCTTCCTTGCTCTCTCACGGCCCCGTCCCTTCTCAGAGCATTCACGTTTTCCACCCACTGGGGCCTCTGTGCTGTGCCAGGAGCTGCTGTTGGGACGCGAGGCTCCATGTGCTGCTGTCTCCGGTGGGGAGGTGCCCTCTGGGGTAGCGCATGAAGGCTCTTTCCCAGGCAGTTTCTCCTCCTCCTCCTCTTCCACCCCATTTTCTTGGGTTGGAGCTTCTGGCAGCTCCCCTCGATCTTCTGGGATTGACTCCCTAGTACTCTCCTCTGCTCCCAGGAGCTGGGGCTCCAGCTCATGGGAGCTGGGAGTGAAGGGCTGCAGGACCACAGGGATCTCCACACTCTCTCCCTCGCCAGGCACAATTTCCAGCAAGACAGGACTGCTCAGAAGTTCCTTGGCTACAGGCTCAGTGTCAGGGTCCAGGCACACAGTGAAGGTGGGCAGGCAGTAGGGGTGCATGGACTTCACGAGCTCACTCAGGGACACGTCACCTGTGTTGATGATGCAGGGGTCTTCACGCTCCTCCAGCACCGCCCCAGCCTCGCTCACACAGAAATCCACAGCCTCCATGCTGCTGTCTAGCTCCAGGCTCAAGGCAGCCTCCTCCTCTTCTTCCTCCCCATCACTGCGCTGTGGCAGGGGCTGCTCTCGGGCTCGGTGCCAGCCCACCTTCCGCTCCACCCTCGGGGTGCTGCAGACTTGCTTCTTTGGCAGCACTGGGTCCTCCAGGCCATGAGCAGCACGGTCCCAGGCCAGTTCTGTGTCAGTCTGGGAAGGGGGACCACAGCAAACATCAGTTCCTGGGCTTTTACCAGCGCTCCCCCAGGACAGCCAACTGTGTGTCTGCTGCAACTCTACAGCAAAGCCCCACGGCAGCAAAAAGCTGGGACACATTTGACCTGCCCAGTAAGACACAACAGAGCTGGAAGCCCGACACTCCTACGGGAGCACCTCCAGTCCCTGGCGCCCACCACCTGAGGCAGACCCTGCTCCCGCTGCCACTGGTGCCTTGCAAAAGCATCACTTCTGGGAAAGGATGCCTGTGCCAGGAGGGAAGGCTGGGGGCTGCAGCACGGACAGTTATCCCAGCACCACCCCAACACTGCTGCCTCAGCTTCCCCTGCTCAGCTGCTCACCTTCCCAACCACAGAAACACTGCTGCTGCTGCTGCTGCTGAGAGGCCTGAGAGCCTTAGGCTGTTCCAGGGTAGAGCTCTCACACTCCAGCAATGGGCGGGATAAGGTGAGAAATTTCTGAAACTGGAAAGATGGACAGAAGATGAGACAGTGGCAGGTCTATGTTGCTGGAGGGGACAGGCCACACCCGGCCCCACAGTGCCCATGCACTTCACCCCACAGAGCCCAAGAGGAAACAGCCGTTTCACCCACAGTGCACACAGCTCCCACTGGGGATGTGCTGCTCCCCAAAGCCTCTGGCACATCTCTGGCTCTACATAAAGACCCAAGGCGAAGGCATGGTCCCCCAAAGTCCTTCTCTGACACTGGGACCATCATGAGAGTACATCTCAGAGTACTGGGGACCAGGGTCCTACTATTTCAGGGCGCCCTCGTGCTAGGACCTAGCAGAGCCTTGCCTGAACATCTTCCCATGGGCTCTGGGGTCAGCCTGGATCTGCCCCCCAACTCACCGAGGGATTCTCCCGCTCACGAGGCGAGGTCAGCAGCTCGGCATCCATGATGGTGTCAAAGGGGGACAGGGTCTCATCATCTGTGCTGTCCAGGATCTCTGTGATGGCAGTCAGCAGGGACAGCTCGTTCTGTGCATCCAGGCAGGCCTTGCTCTGCTTCAAGGGTAGGGATGGTCTCAGAGGGCGATGGGATACAACCACAAGACTTGGACATGGAGGACACTGCCACCACCCCCACCCACGCCACAGCCAGGGCCAGCCTGGCCGCCACATCCCGCATCTGTGTGTGAGCTCTCACCTCACTCAGAGAAAGATCCTCAATGATGGAGATCACAGAGGAGTCGAGATAGTTCTGCATTGTTCCCAGGATCTCTTCAGCTTCTAAGATGGTTTCTGCATCCAACGATGTTAAATTCAGGTCACCCTCCTCGACGGAAAAGCACTGTCAAGGAGCATGGGGAGCCAGGTAAACACTTTGCACAGCCCCACTACCAGCACTGATTTCCTTGCAGTACACACGGCTCCCGACAGCCTGCGCTGCAAACAGTGGCTGGGCACCCCCAGCACCCCGAAAATGCAGGGGAAGCAGGTGGGACACAGCTGCAGGTCAGAAGGTGGCACAGGGGACCTTCCCCCTTGCTTTCAGGAGAGTCCACTGCACAAAGCCCTGTGCTGCTATCAGCTCGAGACCCTTCCGATTACCCAGGACGCCTCCACACCAAAAATTTCTCCATGATTCACTCTGCAGCTGCACGACTGGGAAAGATGAATGGATAAAACCTCAGGCTCTGTCCAACACCACACACTGGTCGTGCGGGACAGGGAGGGGACAGGCAGGCTCCCGCCGCCTCATGGACTGTCACGCGCTCCTCCAATTCCGGCTGTTGGCGCTTCAGATAAGCCCAAAATCATTACGAAATTCATAACAAAAGTGCAGGAGTCAGCAACAGGGGTGCAGCCAGCTGCCACTGCCGGAGCCCTGCCTCAATACCTCTGCTGCAGGCTACAAGAGGACATGGTCTGCGCTTGCAATCCAGAACCAAATCAGCTTTGTTACTCTTCCTCCTTCAAATTCCCAACCCCACATCCTTTCCAGTTCTCCAGCGACCTCCAGGGATGCTTGGGTAATTCTGAGTAACTTCAAAAAAGTATTTGCACTGCACTCCAGGGTGCCACACAGCCATGCTGCAGGACGGCCAGACGCTGGATGAGAGCAGGGGCTGCAGCCCCCAGTTGAACAGAGCTGCAGGACATACGGAGCACAGCAGCAGCACAGACGTGTTACCGGCACGAGACAGGATGCAAATTCCTGTTTGTAGATGGGCTTAGGCAGAGAGATAATGGAGACTGGGAAGATAAGGCCACCAAGGACAGAGCCCTGGGAGAGTACACCTCCCTCCCAAAGCTAGCTGGGAGCAGGCTGCGACCCATCTTCCTGCCCTTGGAGCAGCACCAGCACCATGAGAATACGGCTGAACCTTGGGGGATGCACATCTGATGCAGCTCACCTGTGTTTCACATAGGTACCACAGCTTGCATGGGCCTGTGCCCATGCAGAACAAAATGTACCTTGTCCCTATAGAGAACCTGCTAATACTTTGAAATCCTCTTCTAGCAAGCAGTAAACTGCACCAGAGAGACAGCAGGCATTTCATTAAATAGGTGTTTCTAAAATATGACAGCACCAAAGCCACATGCCCAAACCCCTGGTCTCTGAGGCTCTTCAGACACCTGCTCCAATAAGACAGAGCAGGCATCTCTGGCCACAGCACAGCCAGGAACCCTGTGCAACCCCAGAACACAGGCATCCCAAGACCAGGCTGGGAATCAAAGCCAGAACACCCATAGCAATGCCCTGAAGCTACCCATCCCAAATTCCCCCAGTGTGTGACATGGCAGCCCTAAAGACCAGGAGTCTGCAGTGCTTTGGGCCTCAGCAGGCAGCTTGGCAGCCCAGACCAGCCTCTCCCAGGGCCCTCTGCCTGGAAGTGGAGCCCACCAGTGACACCAGGTCACCACTCCACCCCACCATGCAGATCAGGCTATCGAGCAGTTTTAGAGCAGTTTTACCGCTCAGCATCTCCAGTCCCCTCCCTCGCTGGTGCTGGCTGTCGGTCAGAGCACGGCGAAGAGCCTGCTGGCAGCCCTCTAAGCGCAGCCTGGCTGCGATTCCCAGCCAGTCCTCACGCAGATACTGGGAGGACATCCAGGCACACACGCCCAGCCCCGGCGTGCAACCCTGAGTCAGCGGTGACCGGCAGGCAGAGGCTCCGGGGCCACCGGAGGAGCATCAGCAGCCCAGGGACGCGGGGACCATCTGACCCCTGCCTGCTGATGGCAAACGGATCTCGGGGACACCCCGGGGCTGCTCAGCCCTGCCCATCTGGCCACAGGGCTGGCTCTCCCCAAAGAAAGCATGTAATAAGAGGTTTCCAGCTGTGATCAGCGCTGGACATTTGGAGGGAGGGAAGTAAAACCCTCCCACTCAAATGGCCTCTTCCTGCGGCTCCTGCTCGCAGCCCGGGAGGGAGGGAGGGCAATCTCACATGCGTTCCTCCACTCCCTTGACTCAGCGCCTTGCAACAAGGAGTCCCACAGCCGTGAGTCACCGGCCTGGGCTGTGTTCCCCCAGGATTCCCTTTGATCCACCTGGAGACGGGCACCTCCTGCAGCCCTCAGCGCTTGAGCATCGCTTGTGCGTCGGGGCGGGGGTACGAACCAGCCCAGCCTGCTCCCGTGTCCCTGCCCGCTCTCCTCCCTGCCAGAGACCCCTGTCACTCCTCACTCGAAGGAGAGGGGAGAACCCCCCGCGCCTTCCCAGCTCCCTGTGTTTGCTTCACAGCAGCGCAGCAGAGAAGAGGGTCACGGGAATGTTCAAGGACAGGCTTCGGCTCTGGCCACGCTGTGCCCAAGCAACTAGCACTGCCGGGGAGAAGGGAGGACCCCAACAGCCCCAGAGTGGGCTTTGGGCACGCGAGGTGCTGGGATTGGAGCTAACTGCTTGCAATGGACGCAGTCTAAGTGTGGTCACCAGCTCTTGCGGCACCCACTCGGCGCAGGGTACACTGCGCTCGCTGCTCTGGTCCCCGGAAGGGACAACGGAGGCTCCCGCAGGCCGCTGGTGACACGTGTGCCCGGCGTGCTACGGCTACGCCCCGAGCACAGGGCGGCCATGGTCCCCGGCTGAGTGCCAAGGCCGCTCTTACAGCGCCGGAGCTGCCGGCAAGGGCGCGGGGTGAGCCCGGGAGGCCGGGGGGCTCCGCCCGGCCAGCACGGCACAGCCAGAGGATGCTCCGTGGATTCCTCTACTGCTTTCGGAAAACATCAGGCGGGAACACACCTCTCTTCCCCCATACGCAGCCCACTCTGTTCGCGTCGGGGAGGGGCGAGACGGGGTCGACATCCTCCAGCCCGGGCTCGGGATGGGGTGGGGGGGTCTCCCCCGCAGCCCCTCGGCCACGCAGGAGGACCCTGGCGGAGGCAGAAGCCTTCGGCTTCCCCCAAAAAATCCCGACAAACGCACAGCGCAGGTGCCCCTGGGTCCCCTCCTGGGGTGCTGCATCCCCGTGCTCCCCGTCCAGACAACAGCGCACTCGAACCCAGCCCAGCGCCGGCAGGGCCCACTGAGGCCGGTGACAGAGGCAGCACTGCTCCCCACACCTGCCCCGGCGCGGGAGCCTCTTGCTATGGGATAAAGCCCCGCTTCCCGTGGAGAAGCCCCCGGTACAGCTCGGGGAACCTCCCCCGGCACGGAGCGGGCCACGTTCTGGATCCAGAGCTCCTGCTACCGAAACCGGCGGGTGTCCGTATCCCAAACCGCGCCAGCCCAAGCTCCCCACGGCCGCAGGGGGCAGAGGGCGGCGCCGAGATGGAGGAACCGTGGGGGAATGACTCGGGCGGCATCCCCCTGGCCCCCACTACCCAAGGCCGGGGTGTCACCTCCCGCAGGGGACACCAAGCCACCCGTCCCGCCGAGTCCCGTGGCGCTGCCCCCCTGACCCAGAATCTCCCCGCGCCCACACCCCACCCCGGCGAGAGAGCTCCGGGCACCCCATTCCCCCACCCTCAGAAAGG
>VZTD01002416.1:734354-748687 GCA_013397725.1 Rhagologus leucostigma | reverse complement strand
CCCTTCCTGTGGTCCCCCCCTCTCCCCTGGCTCCCCTTTCTATCCACCAGGTATTGGCTTTTGGAGCGGCACCCCCAGCCTGGTGGGGTGCTGCCAGCAGCCCCCATGTCCTGCTGTGCCCTGCTCCATCCCAGCCCGCAGCTCCCTTTGTTCTTCTCCGGGTTCCTTCCCCTGCCGAAGCCCCTTGACAGCTGCCCCACGCCCTCCCGGTCCCCCTGCGTGTGCTGTCACGGGGTCTGCGGGGCCAGTGCCTGGCTCTAGGGGCTGCTCACCGGCCGCACCTCATTGCTTGCTGCAACTTCATCCTTGCTCACAGCTCAGAGGGTCCCGCCAGCCTCCCACGGGTGCCTCAAATGGAATAAAAGGTGCAAGGGGTGCAAACGCATGAGGGCCACGCACCTTCCCTCAGAAGCTGCCTTGCCAGGTGTCCAAGCTCAGGGGGCCATGGGCACAGGGAGCTCATCCTCCCTGGCAGACAAAGCACCAGCTTGACCAGGGCCAGCCAGAACTGGGGACCAGGCTGAGGGTGAGTGCAGCATCCTCGGCAGTGGGGAAGACTCAGCAGCTCCAGTTTAGGAGTCAGCATGCATGCCACAGCTGCAGAGGGGTGTCTTAGCTGAGAGGGTGTTTTCTTGGAGCCCTTTTGGCAGATCCTGCTGTGGTAGGCTGCCCTGATCTCGGGTGGCTGGCCTCCGGCAGTCCCTGCCAGCCCGCCTTCTTGGGATGGGTGATAAGCGCCCCGGGGCAGCGCTACTGGGGCTCCCTTGGGTTGGGCAGCCTCCAGTCCCATCTCTGCAGCCCTGGATGGCAGAAGCCAGGCACTGTGGCAGGAACCTGCTGAGCAACTGCCAGCCGTAGCCAAAGCCAGTGCCCCAGCAGGAGCCAAAACCAGAGGTGTCAGCCACTCCCAGGGTGAGGTGTGAGCAAAGAGTTCCAAGGCTGTGGGGTCTAACAGAAACTCACCTTCTGGGGGCACACAGTGTACACTTACGCCACGCTGCAAACCCTCACCTGCTTTCTTCTCATCAGGAGGGTCTGAGGCTGCTCGAGGCTGGGCCAGGCAGGTGTAAGAACAAACACCCCTTCCCAGGGTCTTCCCAGTTGTTCTCCACATGCTTTCGATACGGTAGCACCTTGTCTGAGCAGTTTTGCAGCGACTCCTCCAGTGCTGGTCAGGTATCAGCTCTTACTGCTTCTGTTGCAAGTTCGGGTAAATATCGGTGTCCTTGTTCCTTCTTTAAAGCCTTAAGTTTTGGAGTTCTCGTTGTGGGGGAATTGTGGTTTTCACTGAAGTAGAACTGAATGTGGCCTTTCCACTCCTGATGCTGTAGAAATCCCAGGTTTGTGATCTGAGCACCCCTTAAAGACTGAGAAGTGCTGAGCAGAATGACACATAAGTTGTGTTGCTTCAAAGAGGAAGACTTGTGATCCAAGGAGGACAGGCTGGTGCTGGAAGGTTTGGTGACACAAAGGTTTTGCTGTCGTTTGGTGGGGACTTTTCCCCTCACCAGGAGTAGATCACAATCCATGTAAGATAGGAAAAGGGCAGTGAAAAGCCACAGAAGTTCGCTTCAAGCAAAGGTGCCCCAGGCTGGGGACCTGGAGCCTCTTTCAGCTTCGTTTCAGAGAGCAGTGATAGCTGGCGGCCCTGAGCTTGCCCAGCCCCTGAGGATGCGGGAGCAGAGGGTGACATGGACCAGTCCAGCCCCAGGGCTCCTTCCCTGTCCCATGGCTGGCAGAGTGGTAGCAGTGCTTGTCCCAGAGTGGACTCTCTCAGCGTTCCATCTTTCGTGTGCTTGTAGCTCTGCACTGGCGTGAGCTTGACATCTGCATTAATACGGACCTGAAGTCCAGTGTGGTGGCAGAGCAGGACACCAGTTCTCCTGGCCCTCTCCCTTGGAAACCTCCCGTCCTCTGAGTGATCTGGGGACAGAGTGCTCCTGCTGTTGTTTGCTCCGGGTGTGTGTGTCTGTGGGTTGTGACACTTGCCGCAGTGAGGTTTGCTGCCCCACGGGCTGCTGTTGTTTCGAGTGGAGTTGTAACCAGGGATGCGGGGGTGAGAGGGTTTCCCTGGGGTTGGGTTCCTCATGCCTTCAGGAGCACCAGGCAGGTGTGCTTGACCATACCCTGTCCTTTCACTTCCTGGGGTTTTGGCCCCATCCTGCACTGGTTGTCCAAAGGCCTGACACCAGTGGCAGCACGTGCTGCCGGCGCAGCAGTGCGAGTCCAGCAAACACTGCATTTGCTCTGTCCCCAGTGCTGCCGGCAGCCTGCCTGTCCCTCGTTCAGCCGCTCCCATGTCGCCTCCTAACCGAGTACTGAGGAGAGAGAAGTTCTGCCTGAGCTGGAGGGCAGAGGCTTGCCCTGGCAGCTCGAAGAAGCAATGGAGGTGCTTTGTAAGCTGCACTGAGTAGGTTCCCGCCACGCTCACACTATCTCTCCTCTCCGTGGGCATCTGTGAGTGGTCCAGACCTTGGGGCAGGCGCTGCACCCCAGCGTCATGGTGTGCCCCCGGGCACATGCTGCCCCAGCGAGGCCAGCCGGATCCTCGCGGCGGGAATTATCCAGCTTTTTCTCCCGCTCCGGAACGGGCGTCTGGCCGGCTGCCAGGGCTGCGGGGCTCCACCTAGGAGGCAACATGGAGCAAGGCGGCCGGCGGCGGTGGGGCCGCCGTCTCCGGAGACTACTCGTCCCAGCGTGCAGCTCTCGGCGCCGTTGGCAGCGGCAGGGAGCGAGAGGAGCGTTGCATCCCGGGATCGCAGATCTCCATGCGCCACGTGGGGGCTGACAGCGTCCTGCGCTCCGAGGCAGCGGCACCGGGGGTCCTGCCGGCCTGGGGGATCGCTGTGGATCCCCCTCTGTCACTGTAGGGACAGACCTCAGCCTCTTGCCGCCACTTCCCTGCACTGTGGCTCTTGGCTCCAGCTCTCCCGGGCAGATCTTGTCCCTGTGGAGAGCTGCCCTGAGCAACAACCCCACAATACCACGCAGAGCTGTGTAGTTTTGCTCCACCATGTTCATGGCAGGCAGGCAGCCTTGAGCAGGGATGTTGGCTTCATGTTCTGCAGGGCCATCGGCATGGTTAGCTATGACTGAATTTTTCTGTGTTGCCGCAGAGCCTAGAAAACCTTTGATGATGAAAATCCTAGTTTGTCAGGAGGCTTTTATTCTGGGTGTGCTGACAGGGTTTTTTTTCCAGCCCCATGGTTCCCACACCACATTGTTCATTTGTTTGCCAGTGCCACACGGATGCGTGCTGCAGGAGGGATGTGAGCCTGGTCGCTGCAGGGCGGCAGGGCCCTGGGGTGAAGGGGTCTGGGAGAGAGGGAAAGTGTCTGACAATGTGAAAGGTGCATTCCTGAGGCTGAAACCGGCAGCGTTTGATTATGGATCGTCTTTGAGACAGTGAACTGAAAGGAGTAATTAGGGACAGTGGGATATTTCCCTGAGAGTTGCAGGAAATGACTGCCTCGTGGTAAGTTGATAGTAGTGGAGCTGAAACTGGGTTATCTGTGGGATTGCATCTGGGGCTTGCAGCCTTGGACGTGATTCAATTTTCTGGCTGTTTGCAATTGGCAGGGTGCGCTTTTCTCCCTTTTTCCCTCCTGGAGAATTCCCCGTCTACATGTCTGAATCATCTGAAGAACAAAATGGGAAAGGGGAGACTCCTGCCATCCCTAGGTACTGCAGGGCAATGCAGTCCCCTGGGGCCCCAAGCTGAATGTCCAGCTGCACAGGACGATGCCTTCCTGGGAGACCCTGGACTCTGGCAGAGCTGGGGCTATGGGCCTAGGCTGAGCCCTCACCTGCAAATCCACATCCCAGCCAGGCTCTCCTCACCTGGTGCTTTTCAGATAGCACTGCTTTGCAGCCTACATCAAGATTGTACTTTTGTAATAATTAGCTGCAGGTAATTATCCCTTCTCTGGCTGTCCCCCTAAATTTGTGACCTGATCTGCAGAAAAGAGCATGGGTTCAGATGCTTTGTGTGCTGCCGTGGGGGACTTTTGCACTAATATTGCAGGATGTGACCTGGAGCTGGGACACCACGCACAGCCACGTGGTGTGGTGTGGTGTGGGCAGGGAGGCAGCTTGTGGTCCAGATAAGCTCTGTGGATGGCTCCGATGTTGCAGCTTGGGAAAAGTGAGAGGGTAATCCCTGCACGCAGCAGGGCGGGCAGCGATGCGGGTTTTGCCTCCGGACAGGTCAGGGCCAGGCGGTGTCCTGGCTGGGGTCAGCCTCTGGATGCCACTGAGTCCGTGGCACATGGTCTCCTCCAAAAGTGGTATCTTCTCTTCCCTGGAGAGCCCAGCCTCCTGGGAGCTTCATCAGTTCTGCATTTTAAAGCAAACAGGGTTTCTGCAAGTTGATATTGTCACTGATAATGTCTCAGGCCATGTCTTAGTGTGTTCCACCTGGGTTCCTGTGGGTTTAATAACAGCACTGGGGTTTGCAACTGGCCTTGCTCCATCCCCTCTATTCCAAAGAAAAGGAGAAAAAAGAGGTGAAGGCAGGCTTGTGGGGGCAGACCATGGACTGCTCCATGTGTTTCTGCCTGTCCTAGTCACTCTGAATACTTCTCCGTGTTTGCCTCCCAGCCCTGCCAACTTCCTGGACACCAGTCACCGTCACCGGGCAAAACCACGTGAATTATTTGAGACGCTGCCCTGCACCCAGCCCCAGATAGCACCCTCCTGCCAGCTATGCCAGCGGGACTGGCCTGGGAAGATGCATTTCTTGCCGCTGTCGGGGCTCCCACACCCCATCGAGGCAGCCCTGCGAAACAATGCCGCTATTTACACTTTAAAGCCTCGTTAGGCAGCCAGGAAGCAGGCACGGAGCATGCCGGGAAGCACCGGCTGCCTTTAGCGAAGGCTGGCCTCTCTTCTTCCCGGGCTGCTGGGAGGAGCAGGATGCTCCCCCGGCTGAGCTGTAACCCTGCAGCCCCTTTCAAGCCCCACTTCTTCATTTACTTTTATCATTTATGTTTTTAGCCTCTGCCTTGTTGCTGAGCTTTGCTGCTTGCACAGAGAGCGCACTGGCTGCCCAGGCAGGGATGGCTCCTCTCTGGTAGAGGAGCACCAATTCCTTCCAGCAGCCACAGGTATAGGAGGAACAAGATGTCGATGCTGCTTTGCCTTTGTCCTCAGCAGTTCTTTGCTCTTTGATGGTGAACTGAAGTGATGGGAGTTCAAGCAGGGGCTTTTCTCCCTGCTTTCCACGTGCCCTGCCTATGCAGCCAGCTCTGTGGCTGGTGCTGCTCTCGGCTCATGGTGCCCTGCTATTTCCTGGCTGTGTTGGCTCTGCAAGGTGTCCACCGTGCTTTTGGTGCCTTGGGAAATCTGATGTTCCCCAGTTCTGTGAGTTTGGTTAGGATGTGAGTCATTCCTGCTCCAGAAAACCCACCAGGCAGTGCACCAGAAGAGCTTTCCCCATAGGCCTGATAGCTCGAAAGCAGGGACAGCAGAGGAGAAGGCGTGTGGAGGGTTGGGCAGTGCTGGGCTGTACATGAGTCATGGGCAGAGCACCTGCCTTCCCTTCTCTGGGTGCCTGCCCACCTGGAGCTGTTTACTTGCCCATGCTTTTGTGGCTAGTCCGTGGACCTGTCTTCGGCAGAGGATGCTGAGCCATGACATCCCTTCACAGGGTTCCCTTCTCCCGCGCCTCCACGCTGAGGAGGAGCCGTGGAGCTGCCCACCTGGCCACGAGCACTGCACTGTTTGCCCAGACCTGCCAGGGCTGGTAGCTCACCAGCTGCAGCATCAGCCTGATTTTTTCCCTTGCTGAATGTTTTTGTATTGCTGGGCCAGCACCTGTGAGCGGCCACAGGAAGCATCTCCGGTTGGCTCAGGTTCCACAGGGGAGTTGCATGCTCAGCCACCAAGCAGCATCCCTGTTTGCACCAAGCCTGCCTGGATCACCAAACCTGCCCAGATCCTCTGTGCTCCAAGCAGGAGGCAGAGCAGGAGCCTGCGGAAACACCAGCTAGGGCCAAGCTCTGGGCTTGGCTTGGGAAGGGCCACATCCTGCAGGTCTGTGTCACTGCATGTGGCTGGACAGGGCTTGCAGGCAGCTGGAGCAGCCTGAAGGAAAGAGGTAGTGATGGAGGGATGTCCCAGACCAGGTGGCATGACCTTTGTGTGAGTAAAAGTTGGTGTTCCTGCTGCTGTAAAGTAACTGTGTTATTTCATGTAACTTGTGTAGTGTGTCTACAGTGAATGTAGAATTTGGACAGCTTGTATCAAGTCCTAAGGCTGTTGTTAGTGTTATTTCAAACCATTGAATCCAGTGACATATTTTACGCTGCATTAAAAATAGTACTTGGTCGGGATGCCGGTCTTGCTGAGGTCACATAACAGGCTCCTCTCCACTCCTCTAGATCCTGACATAGGTCACTCAGTAGAGCTCCAAAAGCAGGTCATGTCTATTAACCTGCTGGGAAAGGCCCAGGATGGAAATGGAAGCTTGGGTAGGAGTGATGGCCCCGCTCATCTGCTGTCCTACCTCCAGCAGCAGGGAGCTAGGGAGGAGCATGAGAAGCACAATGGATGGAGAATGATGTGTCTCCCTGGTCTCACCACCCTGGGAGACCTTCCTGCACCCTGAGAAACAAGATGGGGACTGAGGACAGCAAAAGGCCTTGGGAATTTAATCCTCCCATGTCTCCTCAGTGAATAAAAACAAAGAATTGAAGGATGAGACCTGCTGGATCCGATTTTTTTCTCCCCCTAAGGACATGATGACCATAAACAAGCAGTGCTCCAGCCACTTAAACTGCCTAATGAATCGGTTTGTTTTCATTAGAAGTTTGGGAGTTTTGGGAAGTTTCCTATGCATTGAACATGCTTCAATGTCATGTTGTGTAACAACAGAATGTAGGAAATAGAAATGCTGTGTTGCTAGTACAGTTTGGGCTGAATTATTATTTCTGTTAGGCACAAGTTGATGTGAATAAAGCAGAAAGCATAAATTCCTCTGCAGCAACTGACCAGCACCGAACTCCCTATTAAAAATTTTTTTATCTGTGAAAGCAATCAGTAAGAGCAAGGGGCCGACATTGTTAGCAGCCATATGAGAAATTGTGCCATGTCCCACTTATCCTCACTGCAGGCGGGCAGGAGTGGGAACAGCGAGCCACAGCTGAGTGGCTGGGCTGGCTCCAGCCCCACAGGACTGGTAGATCCTGGTGGGTGCTGGAGGGAGGCTGGGTTCAGCTGCTGTGGGGAAACATGATGAAAATGCCCCAAGAAAATCAAGAAGTAAAACACATCTTTCCCCTGTTGCAAGTTGGATTTAATGCTGGGGAGGTGACCCCCTCTATTTTTGACCAGCCCTTGCTCAGCAGTGTGTGCAATCCCTGCGACTGCTGACTTGGGGTCCCAGATGGCTTGGCAGGGGTGAAAGGTCATTTGCCTGTGTTGGCTAACAAGCTCCTTGTTGCAACGAGCTGGACATCTTGGGTCCCTGTGCTGATGGCACCGCTTTCCTTGACCCTGGTGCTTTTTGCTCTCCTCCTGTATCCGTCATGGCCGAGCTGCTGCTCCGATCCTGTCCCTGCACCCCTCCGCACAGCCTGGCCGTGAAGTGGAGCCCAGAAGGGCAGCGGTGTGTCTGGCGCCTCCGGGACGCTTCCCTCCGCTGCTGGGTTTGCTTTCTGCAGTAGCGGGTGGCAATCCTGGCAGTTCGTGGGCGTTGAGAAGTGCCCGTCCCAGGGCTGCGTGCGGGCGGGCAGGCGACGGGGATCCCGCCTCGGCCCCGGCTGCAGCGGCAGCCCGGCACGGCCGGCTCCGGGCCTCCGCCTGCGGCGGGACGGGGGGAGACGTGTCTGTGCGGCAGGGCCGGCTGAGCCGGTGGAGCCGGAGCTGCCTGGCAGCTCGCCCACCGCTGCGCCCCATCCAGGTCAGCCCGTCTGCCCGCCTGCCTGCCGGGAGGGAGCCGCGTGCCTCGGCAGCATCCTGGCGCAGCGTGCCGGGTCCTGCCAGCCGCGGGGTGTGCCGGGGCTGCCGCGGGGCTCGGGAGGGGCGCTGGCAGCCACCGCTCCCGGGAACCTGCCCTTATGGTGGGAGTGGGCTGGTGAGCGTGGCAGCCCCTGGCTGCCTCTAAGGAGCCTGGATGGGGCTGGCTGTGCCTGGCAACCCTAATGCCTGCTGTTGGCAGGTCTGGGGGTCCCCAGGCTGCTTTCAGGATGTGGGCTGGTTTCACACATTATGTGCTCCGTTGCGGACCCCATCGCACCCCATGCCCTCTGTGAGGTCCTTGTCCTTTGCCCTGGTGCTGTAGTGGGCAGTGAGGCTTTGGGGTGGTTTGATCAAGCTGGGGGCTGGCGTGTGGGATCTCTCCGCCTGGATCCGGGTGGCCACTGGCCTGCCTGAGCAGCAGATGGTGGCTGCCTGGGGACCCACTGTCCGTCCCTCTGGGCGATTATTCACTCGTCACCATGACGATAGAAAGGTCAGCAAAAAGATCCTGTGTGATTCCTGGGTCGGTCGGTGGGATTAGGAGCACTGCAGGAGGGAGGGCTAGAGCCCAGCCAGCCCCTCCTCAGGCTCACCAGCTGGACTGTCCCCCTCGGGCACATCCCCAGAGCCCAGCCAGCTGAGAATTGACAAACTTTGGGCACCAGTGAGAAATCCTTGGGATGGCGTTGGGCCCACTGGCTGCTGGTCCTGAGAGCTCAGCCCTGACCCTGTGAGTTCCGTCCTGCACAGGGGAGGCCTGGAGCCGTGTGTGGGATGAAGGGAGTAAGATGACATGGGGGGGAAGCAGAAGAGGGATGGGGCTGTGCTGATGGAGACTTGACTGGTCCTGCATCCTTCCACCTCCTCCTCCTCCTCCTCCTCTTCCTCTTCCTCCTCCTCCTCCTCCATCTCACAGCAGCAGCAGCAGGGCATCTCTTCTCGCAGGGTGCCCCCGACTGACCCGTGTCCCCTCTCTCTCTCTCNGGAGTAAGATGACATGGGGGGGAAGCAGAAGAGGGATGGGGCTGTGCTGATGGAGACTTGACTGGTCCTGCATNGCTGTACTCGCCAAAGGAGCCCCCGAACGGCAACGCCTTCCCCCCCTTCCACCCAGGCACCATGCTGGATCGAGATGTGGGGTGAGCTGGGGCTCAGGGAGGGATCTGCAATGTTGAGGACGCTCTGCAGTTTGCACCCCAGGGTCTCTGTGTTAGGCTTCCCAGCAGCAAAGAGACTGTGGTGCATGGAGTTCAGTTAGCGCAAGAGCAAAGAGGGAATTGGAGCAGGCACAGGTGATAGTGGGTTGAGAAAGAGTGATATTCAGAATGAAGGAAGCCCCCAGGTCCTGAGCTCTCTCAGGCCAAACCCTTTGTTAGGCCAAGCCTCTGGGATCACAGGGAGCACTCCCAGCTCCTGCTAAAACAGCCCCTTCTTCAACATCTGTCCTGCCTGGCACAGTCACTGCTGTAGAGGAGCTGGCTATGTCCCCAAGGAGTAGTTGGCTAGGTCCCAGGGGTGGAGCAGCCAGTGATGTGGGATCAGAGCCCACTTTTGGGCTACAGGTCGCCCCATGGGCCTGTCAGATACTGTCAGCCAGGGTGCAGTCTGCACTGTGGGGAGGGTCTCACCTCCAGTGAGCCCGACTGCCTGCTGTAGCCAGGGAAGGATGAGCTGTGGTGAGCAGAGAGATCCCTGCTAGCACTGACCTGCCTGCATCTCTTTCCACTGCTAGACCTACTCCTATGTACCCACCGACGTACCTGGAGCCTGGAATCGGGTAAGCATGGGGGGCTGGTGTGGACCCTGCTTGGGGGGGAGCTTGTGCCTGTGGTGGGGGTGCCTCAGCTGGGCCAGCATGCTGGCTGGCTGGGGCCTGTCAGAGGATTGCTCAGACTCTGCCAGTCCTGGAGGGGCTGTATATGTTCCCATTGTGGGCTCAGGACCCCTCCACACCTGTGGCTGCCTTCCCCTCTGATGGCTTGCTGTGCTCTCTGGGCAGGAGGCACACGCCGTACGGGAACCAGACCGACTACAGGATATTTGAGCTCAACAAGCGGCTGCAGAACTGGACAGAGGTAGGGAGCTGGGAGAGCGAGGGTTGGCCAGGGCAGTGTTTTGGCAGTGGGGGCCCCCACCGCCTTCTCCCACATGTGGCTGTGGGACAGGGCTTAAGCACCCCCATCTCCAAGTGCTCAGCTCAGAGCGCAGCCCTCCATGGGTTGAGCACGTGGCTGCTGTGCCTGGCAGCCACTGTCTGTCTGTCTGTCTGTCTGTCTGTCTCTCTCCTCCCCATAACTTAGCATCTCTCTGCCATCCCCAGGAATGTGACAATCTGTGGTGGGACGCCTTCACCACAGAGTTCTTTGAGGATGACGCCATGTTAACAATCACTTTCTGCTTGGAGGATGGACCAAAGAGATACAGTGAGTACCATCTTGAGCTCTCCTTTCTAAGGGCATTGCCCTTCAGCAGGAGACAGTTGTGTGCTCAGGGGGATGTGGGTAGGGTGTCGGAGCTCAGCTGTTTTCAGCCAGAAGGTATGGGGGGACTCTCTTCATGTACATCCCAAGGAATGTCTGGATGAGCCAGGTTTACTGACCTTATTTTCCTGCTTCTCCTGTTGCAGCGATTGGCCGGACTCTGATTCCCCGTTACTTCCGCAGCATCTTTGAAGGGGGGGCCACAGAGCTCTACTACGTGCTCAAGCACCCCAAGGAGTCCTTCCACAACAACTTTGTCTCGCTGGACTGTGACCAGTGCACCATGGTCACCCAGCACGGCAAGCCCATGTTCACCCAGGTACTGCCTGCGCCCGCAGCTTCTGCTGCCCCTCCTGCCTTGGTTTTTTGTGCCCTCTTGGTGGCTACAGTCCCACGGGGCTGTGCATTTTGGGCTTGTGGGTATGGCTTCTGCTGAGCTTCCCCGGAGGCAGAGGCAAACCACTAAGGGAGTGTTCCAGTGTGCAGCAGTGGGTTCCCGGGGGATCTGGGCTGGGGGAAGCTGGGGCAACCTGCCTGACCCTTTGCCCTGCCCAGGTGTGTGTGGAGGGGCGGCTCTACCTGGAGTTCATGTTCGATGACATGATGAGGATAAAGACGTGGCATTTCAGCATCCGCCAGCATCGAGAACTCATTCCCCGCAGCATCCTTGCCATGCATGTGAGTACAGCTCCAGGAGCTCCCCTGGGCATGAATGACTCCTCACAGCTCCTCAGGCTGCTGCGCAGCTTGGGGGGACCTCAACCCAGTCCCGCATCGCAGGCCGGGGCACGGGAGGGCTGTTCCCAGCCTGGATGCAGCCGAGCCGTCTGTCCCTCTCACTCCTAGGCACAGGATCCCCAGATGCTGGACCAGTTATCCAAGAACATCACACGCTGTGGGCTCTCAAACTCCACACTCAACTACCTCCGAGTAAGTGTGCGAGAAGAGGGGGGATGCAGTTCTGCCGTGTCTTGTGCTCTCAGCTGTCTGATGCCTGGCTGCCCTGGGGTGTGGGTAGGCTGCAAGGCTGGCTTTGCAAAAGGGATCTTACGGAAGGGCTGTAGAGAGCTGTGGGGCAGTGGGTCTGCCAAATCCCACAAGCTCACAGTGTGGCTTGGGTCAGTGCAGCACAGACGCCTGCCTGTAGAGTTGTTAGGGTTAGGGTTAGGGTTATGGGTTATCTGTTACCTGTTATGCTGGGGCTCAGAGCATTGCAATCTAACCCAGAGCCTGTCTGCTCCCTGCAGCTCTGTGTAATCCTAGAACCAATGCAGGAGCTTATGTCACGGCACAAGACCTACAGCCTCAGTCCCCGGGACTGCCTGAAGACTTGCCTCTTCCAGAAGTGGCAGCGGATGGTCGCTCCGCCCGGTGAGTCTCACACTGCCTGCTGTGCTGCCTGGGGGTCTCTGGGACTGCCTGGTCAGGCCCTGCCCTCGGTGCAGGCTTCTCCCAGCCCCAGAGCTGTTCTTGGCCTCATTTCGTGAGGCTGGGGGTGGTGAACCAGGCATTTGGCTTCCTCCTATGCTGGTCTGCCTTCCCAGAGGGGCAGAGCAGGGCTGCAGGCAGCCAGTGCTCCCTGCCTGGGTGCTGCCAGCTGCTTGTGGGAAACAAAGCAGGGATGAAAATCGTCCTGCCCCTTTTCCTGTCCCATGGTCTGGGAGGACAGCAGAGCTGTGGAAGCGAGGAGGGTGGTTATGCTGTCTGGAGGGGGAATGGGGTTCTTGAAGAAGTGGGGTTTGCATAAAAGGGGCTGGGGGGCACCAGCTTCCTCTTGTTGGGACTGACCGTGTATGTCTCTGTCCTCCACCAGCGGAGCCAGCACGGCAGCAGCCCAGCAAGCGCCGGAAAAGGAAGATGTCGGGGGGCAGCACCATGAGCTCTGGGGGGGGAAACACCAACAACAGCAACAGCAAGAAGAAGAGCCCAGCCAGCACCTTTGCCCTGTCCAGTCAGGTACCTGTAAGCATCCCGTTTCCATTTTCTCTTCCTCCTCTGGGGTGGAGGGGAGGGTTCTCTGCCCCTGCTCCTGGGAGCTGCTAGGGGGAGGCCCCCAGGGACTGCCTATCTGAGCCTCCCTGTTTCTTCCCATGTGATGGGGAAAAGAAGGAGGGGGTGTCCTAGCTGCCTTCCCTGAGCCCCTTTGCTCTTCTGCAAGGGAGTGAGGATGTGTTTGCCTCACTCAGTGCCCAAGCTCGGGTTCTGCGGTGGAGATGAGGAAGTGGCCCTACAGCTGGGGAAAGGGGCTGCGCTGATGAGAGGGGGGTCTAGCGGCCCAGGCTCCCCCCACCTCGATTATGTTTCGGGACCGTCTCCCCTTTCAGGATGTGATGGTGGTAGGCGAGCCCACGCTGATGGGGGGGGAGTTTGGGGACGAGGACGAGCGGCTCATCACCCGGCTGGAGAACACGCAGTTTGACGCCGCCAATGGCATCGACGACGAGGACAGCTTCAACAACTCGCCGGCGCTGGGGGCCAACAGCCCCTGGAACAGCAAACCGCCCTCCAGCCAGGAGAGCAAGTCAGAGAACCCCACGTCGCAGGCGTCGCAGTAACGGCCCCCCCGCCGCCCCGTGGACTCAGTCCCAACCAATCTACCTGTACATTTGCAACGGAGAGTGACTGGGAAGCGGCGAGGTACTGGGGGCGGATCAGCGCCACACGGATGATGGGGTGCACGGCCTGGGGTGCACACCAGGCAGGCAGCCCCCAGCTGTCACCCCCGCCGCCTCCCCGCACCCCCACGCCTGCCTCCCCGACGGACCCCAGGGCAGGGGTGGGTTTCTGGGGCCGTAGCTTCATTATTCCCCCTTCTCTCTTCTTTCCTGCTTCTTGCCCAGAGAGCTTCTCATCCCCGCCCCAACGTGCCCAACCCCTCCCTGCCGAGCGGGGGGAATTAGTGGGGAGGTGTTGGCAGTGGCTGGCATGACCAGATGCCACATGTTGGGGTCTGGCACAGCCCAGAGACCCTCTTCCTCCTTGGGTCCTATGGCTGGTGTTTGCTGAGCAGCCCACCTGCATTGGGGTTGCACATCCCTAGTCCAACCTGGGGCTGGCTGTTGGGGGGGCAGTGATGGAAAGCTTTCCCTGTGCCTCAGGCTCTGCCACGGAGCCGCCTCCGGCCAGGGTCAGGTCCTGCAGCGCTGGGATGGTGTTGAGGATATGGCCCTGTCGCATTTTCCCACTCTCCTGCACCCTCCCCTTCCCCTCGCTCCCCAGAGCGAGAGCACAGCACGGCCATGGGGGGACTCTGTATATAGGAAGTGCGTGGTGGGGGGCTGGAGGGGCACGGAGGACCCGCGGCTCTGCTGGAGCAGCCGGTGCCCTTGTTCCCTGCCTGCAGCCCCTGTGTTTCCCTCCACCCTGCGTGAGTCTGCCTGGGGCCCCTTTGCAACCCCTGGCTCCTGGTACCTCCTACTTTTGTCTTTTTTTAAGAAAAAAAAAATAATATTATTAAATTGTAAGTTTAAAAAAAAGAAAGAAAAAAAAATAATGGGAAAAGACCCCCTCAGCCCCCTTGCCCATTCCCCCCTCCTGTCCTGAGCCCTCTCACCCTGTCCTGACTTTTGTACAGGCTTCTTCTCTTGGAAGTCTCGTTTTATATCCAGTTCGGAGAGCTTCAAACCAAGGAAAGACTTTGCAGACTTCCTTTCTAATCCCTCCAGAGGTCGGGGGGGGCCATCCCCCCGCCTCCCTTCTCAATGTAAATCTTGTGTGCTGTTGTCCCTGCTCCCCCCCTCGGGTTCGTGTACCTCGTGCTTGTACATTTCCGCGCTGTAGACAGTGTGTACGATACTGTTCTTTCAATGTGTTATCACTAGAGCAGGTGCCTCCATTGATGTTAGGGGAAACGATGAAAAAAATAATAATTTTTGGGGGGTTTTTTTGGTTTAA
>VZTD01002416.1:714568-734316 GCA_013397725.1 Rhagologus leucostigma | reverse complement strand
AAAAAAAGAGAAAAAAAAATAATCCCTTCCAAGGCTTCTTCCAAGGAGAAGATGGGAGGTGCCGGGGGAGGGTGTTTGTGCTAACTAACCAGTTCACCCCAGCAGCCTTGGAGTGGGGTTTTGGGGGAAGACGGGAGTCCGGGCTGCCCTTGGGAACCCCCTGGCATGCCCCGTGGTGGGGTTGCAGCAAGTGCTGCCATGGGGGAGACTGCCCTAGTGGGGGTGTACGTGTGCGTAAGAGTGTGTGCGCGAGAGGTTTGTGTGTCTGTCTGTGTGCGTAAGGGAGCCTGGGGCAGGTGGAGCAGCCCTGAAGTTTCGGGGAGTGAGGGGTGCACTCCATTCTCTCCGTCAGACACCCCTTCAGCTCCCTGCCGGAGATCGCACGGTCCGTGTCCCGCTGCCCCGTGGGGCTTGGGGCTGGCAGGTGTCACTGAGGGGCTGCCTGTGCCCGGGGGCTCTGGCTGATGCGGGGGTCCTACTAGCACCCCATGCCTTGCCCACTCGTGGCTGAGACTGCAGGAGGCTGCTGAGATGGGATGGGGGACACCCTGTGTGTCCTTCTGCTCTCCCTGTGGCTGGACAGGGAAACAGAGCTTTGAGTCAGCCCTGGTCTGATCTCAAGCTGAAGATCCCCGGAGAGGTGCCTGCGTTGGCTCCTGGGCCCCTCCATGGGCAGACCGGAGGTGGAGGGCTCGGGCCCTCAGACCCCCAGGCACCGGGGTCCCCACGGCCCCTTTGCAGATGGGGGTGGGATCCCAGGGTGGGAGCCCGGTGTGGCAGGGAGGGGGGCTCTGCATTGCAATTAAGGTACGATTCTCCACGCCGTGCCGCAGGGCTGCTGTGGAGGGTGCAGAGCCCTCACTGCCACGGGCACACAGTAATGCCTNTTTTTTTTTTTTTTCTTCCTTCCTCCCCTCCATAGTTTGTGCCATTTATGAGTCATGTATGGTACCAATAAAATGACTTTTCGGTTTGAAGCTGTCCTGATCACTTTTATCTGAGCATGGGACCAGGCTGATGTGGGCAAGGCAGAGGGGGGTCCCCTCATGTCCCTGGTGCCCTGGCAGGGGGTGCGGGCACCGGGCTCACTGTGCTCCCGGGATGATGGTGGCTCGCCTCTCCCTGCTGGTTCCCAGGCAAGCCACAGCTGGCTCCCTGCCATGCCATGGAAAGCAGAAATCTCAGCAAGAGTAAGGTACAGGGCTGCTGGGAAATGGCCCAGTCCGCAAGCCAGAGCAAACAAGCAGCTCGAGGCCTGCCCGGACAGCAAGGTGATGGGCACCTTCCCTGGGGAGCAGTGGGGGCAGTGCTGCTGTGGGAACAGGGCAGGAGCAGCTGAGCAGCATGGAGGTGTCCTGGGGGGGCAGAGGAGGGACAGTGGGCCAACAGAGGGCCAGCCTCCATGGAGACTATGCCCGTCTCCTTCCAGAAGCTGGGGTGCCCTGTGCCAGCTTTATTAGGGATCTGGGGGAAACTCATAAAAAGGCTTATAAAAAGGGCTGATGCAGCAGAGGGTGAGGGCAGGATGGGCCTGCATCTTCAGAGTAGGGGCAGGAGTTGGGTTGACATCTGCAGTGAGGGATGCCACCAGGCTATCCTTTCCCCTGACAGGGCTGAGGTCAGGGGGGCTGCAGGATACAGGTGCTGTGGTGGGAGCTCGTGGCTGGGCGGGTGAGGGCAGGGTGGCCCCGGTGAGCCCGTGGTGTGGCAGCCAGAGCTGAGGCATCAGTACCCTTGCTCCTGACATGCCCCGAGCTCTGGCAGGCTTGGTGGGATGCCCTGGGCTGGAGGGGAGCAATGCCCTGCAGGAGCAGATCCTGCCATCTGTGAAGGATCCTGCATATGCCTGGCTGGATCCTGCACGTGCACCCGAGAGCTGCTGGACAGCCCCAAGGCAACACCTCGGGGTTAAGGTCTGACCTGGAAAGCCCAAGGGTACCTGTAAAGCCCCCAAACCTCCTTCCCCACATCAGCTCCAGTGCTGTGAGAAACTCGCTAGTTGTTGCTTTTTTTTTCCCCTCCTTTTTTGGTGGGATGAATCCGTGTCCTCTGCTGCCGTGCCCCAGTGCCAGTGCTGTGCCAGAGGGTCCCACATGACACTCTGGCACCCGGCATGGGCCAGACCAGGGAGAAACCCTGAAGTAGGGCTGCCCTCCTCCCCGTGCCACCTTCACCCGAGGTCACGGAGTGCAGTGATGCCTGCTTGTGCCAAGGAAAATTAAGCAGTACCTGGAAGATGGCGATGAGCAAGCCATGGGTGCTGGAGGGGCCAAGGAGCCCACCATGCAAAGGTCATTCAGGTGCAGCTCACCCGGAGTTCCTGCTGGTGCCTGTCCAAAAGCCCGCGGTGCCCCATGCAGTGACAGAGGGCAGGAGCCAAGGACCATGCTGGGGGCTCCAGCTACCCTGGGGCAGGAGGTGGGGGGTGCAGGGCACAGCTGAGGGCTGGCATAGGGGCAAGGTGGACAGCAGGAGGGAGCTCACGGCAAGGGGGCTGTGGCAGGGTGGGCAGCTGGAGGGGCCAGCAGTGGCTCTGGCGGTGTGGGGTGAGCGCCGGTGCTCTTAGGCAAGGAGGGAGCATCCCCGGGGCACGGGCAGAGGGCCTGTGGGCGGCGGGACAGGGCAGGGGCCGGGGTCTCCGGGGCAGATGCAGGATGTCAGCGTGGGCTGGGGCCAGGAGCAGGGGTGGGCCCCGGGTGGAGGAGGAGTGCCAAGGTGCAGCGGGGAGGGGTGGGGCGGAGGGATCCCCATCGGCAGAGGAGAGGGCCGGCGCGGCCGCACGCCTCGGACAGACCCCGGCGGACCGGGGCGGAAGGGGCGGCTCTGTCCGGCCCTTCCCGCACCTCCCGGGGCCGCCCGCGCCGCGGGCTCGGTGCGGAGCCAAGGCGAGCTGTACCGAGCTGTACCGAACTGGGGAGCTCCGCCCGCCGCCCCTCGCCGGGACGCGACCCCCCGGGGCACCTGCCCCGCGTCCACCGGGTGCGTCCGCGGCACAAGCGGGAGCAACCCCCGGCCCCTCCCCGCTCCTGCCCCCGGTTGCGGCTGCCGGAGCTCCGGCGGCAGGGCGGGGGATGGAGCCACGCGGCGTGGGAAAGCTCTGCGGGGAGCGGGGATGGAGCCGAGCGAGCGCCCAGCCTTGGAGAAAAAATGCTGCCCGGGGGCCCCTGAGGCTGTTCCCCGCTTGGGGGGACCGGGACGCGTGTGAAAAATGCCGGGTTTGCCGCAGTGCCCCATTTCGGAAGGTTTTCAGATGCAAAACCTGCTTCTGTGGCTTGAGCTGGTTTGTGTCGAAACTGTGAACGGCTCAACGCACCCCATCCCGCTGGGATGCAGATGGTGTGGGACGGAGCGGGCGGGACGGCTGCCCTCGGGATCATCCCAGGCCACCCAACTCCTGGGTCGGGACAGGAGGAAACCAGCATGGGCGCGGGAGCTTAGCGGAGGGCGAGGAGAGAGGCTCTTCCCGGTGCCTGGGTCGGGACAGGTCGGTGGTGACCCTGACCCCGGTATGGAGAGGCGGCCCGAGGTGGCCGGGTGCCAAGAGCTGTAAGGGGCGGGGTGGGGCGATGCCGGTATCGCCGCTTGCCCGGCAAACAGCTTGTCAGCAATCATCGCTGAAACTTGAACAAACCACAGACCTGGGCGCTGGCTCGGTGCGGCCGGACCCTGCGGCAGCTGTGGGTGCAGAGAGGTGTCAGAGGACAGGGTGAGTGCTCTGAATCCGCTTCATCCCCCGCAGCCCCTCTGGTCTCTCGTGGGCACCTCCTGCCTGGCTTCCCACCCCACTGCCCACAGGGACTCCCTATCCTTTCTCGGTGCTCTCCCGCAGCTCTTTCCTTCCGGGCAGGAGCTGGCAGGTGCCTGATTTTTTCTCCCTGCATTTCCTGGTCGGAGGCAGGAGGCAGGGCAGGCTGGGTGGTCCCGTGCCCCGACGACACCAGCAGCTCCTCTCTGTGCCCAGGTGTCCGCTGGAGCTGCTGCGATGGAGCTGGGGAACATCTCGAAGCCCACGTACGGCCCTGGCCCCGAGGCGCCGGCGAGCAGCATGCCGGGGCTAGTGACAATGGCACACGGCTTCCTGCGGCTGGTGCAGCCCAACCCGCTGCCCGTAGGTGGGTACATGGCGGCGGGGGGCTGGCAGCGGTCTGGGGGGGCTGCTTGGGGCTGCAGGGTCCCCACTGAGCATGAGCCCTCCTGCAGCGGTGATTGTCCAACCAGCATTTAAACACTGGGTACTGGGTAAGGAGGGAAATGGCTGGGGCAATCAGGACTGGGATCCCAAGGACTGCCAGCTGTGTCCTGCTCAGGCACCAGAACAACTGTGGGGCTATCTCAGCTGGGCCCCAGGACAGGCATTAGTGGTAGTGCCACCTTGCAGACTCCTGCCCCATCCTCTCTCCAGGTATCTTAATCCTAGGCCCCCAAAAATGTGCAGAGCAAACCCCACTCTGCCTGAAGGGTCTTTGCCTGTCTTGCAGCCCTCTGTGCTTGCTGGCCACCAAGAGCAGTGTGTCCCAGTGCCAATGCCCGCATGGCAGCACTGTGTGAGCTCCCTGTGCGCTGCCCTGCTTGCCAGCACTTGCCCTTGCTCCTGTCCCTGTCACAGCTCTGTCCCGAAGCAGCTGCAGGCTTGCACGGGTGATACCAGGACCCTGCAGCTGCTTGGTATTTGTGGGGCGAGTGCTGCCCACCTGGAGGGAGATGCCACTCTGGCTCCTGGCACTTGTGCTTCCTCCTTCACTGGGTTCAGCCGTTGCTCACCATCAATGTCCTGGCAAAGGTGTGGCTGGCACACACCTCGATGGCTTTGTGGACTTCTGTCACATAGATACCAGGGTACAATCAGTGGCCCCATGTGCCATCATGGCTTGAAATGAGGGCATGGGGCACAGCAGGGAGAGCCCTGGGAATGAAAGTGGCAGCATGGCAGTCGGCCTTTGCCCCAGCACTCATTCCACACTGGCAGTGCCCTTGGGCATCTGTGTGGGGCTGGGCTGCAGGAGGGCAGCCCCAGGACAGTGTCCCTTATGCCCACTGGGGTGAGGAACCCCCTTGTTCTGTGGATCCCTGAGAGCCTGGGGGCTGGCAGCACTTTTCCCGGGTGCAAAAATGCTGCATGATGTGATGGCTGGGGAGGGCAGCTGGAAGGGAGAAAAATGCCAGACTCAGAGCTGGTCTGAGCTGCAGGTGATGCCTGGGGCTGGGAGCCCCTCTCTGGGGTGAGCAGGGTCTGGGGCCCTCCTGGAGAGCCTCCCAGGGCCCAGCACCTGCTCATGGCCATCTGTGCTTCTTGTCCCCCAGAGCTGTTTAATTTTGGGCAGTTCCAGAGTGAGTTCAAGCAGGAGGACATCCGCGAGGTGAGCAGGCGGCTGGGGCAGGGAGCCGGCAGTCCCAGACCACCGTGGACTGGGGTATGCTGGTGGGTCCTGCTCTGAGGCTCAGCCCTGGATGCCGGGCAGCAGCAAGGGGAGATGTTCTGCTCCCTGGGGGGACCCATTTTGTCTGTTTGGGTCTGGACAGGGCGCTCAGAGCTGAGGAGCCTTCAGGGGCACCAGTGTTACGCTGCCTCTCATTCTTCCTATCCCAGCTGCTGCTCTACGAACTGGGTTTCCTGGTCTGCGCGGCCATTGGAATCCTCTTCATCATCCTCGTGCCGCTGGTGGGATGCTGCTTCTGCTGCTGCCGCTGCTGTGGGAACTGCGGCGGCCGCATGTACCAGAAGCAGGGCCGGCGGATGGGCTGCCGGCGCCGGGCGCTCTGGGCCTCTGTCCTGCTGGTCTCCGCTCTCCTCCTGTGAGTGCGCTGGCCGGGAGGCTCCGGATGGAACCCAGGGGTGGCTGGAAATGCCGGCGCTTGGCGGCCGTGCCAGGAAACTGCCATTGTTCTCGAGTAGATCGCGGCACGGCGGGACAAAGGAGAGGAAGCGGCGGCGGTGGGAAGCTGGCCCCGGGGGGCTGCGCACTGGCACGGTGCAGACCTTTCCCGACAGCTTCCCCACGGTGCACTGGGCTCCACCGTGCCTCAGTTTCCCGCGTCCCTCCTCTCTGGTCCCTCAGTGCAGGGCACTTGCTGGGACGCACTGGAAGCAGGGTTCACTGGTGTGCTCCGGACCCTGCCGGCGGGGGTCTGTGTGGGTGGATTTGGAGGGTACCGGGGGGACCACTGGGACTGAGCTCCCCACGTGCTGACCCTGCCGCCCTTCCCTTGTAGGGCTGGTGGTGTCTGTGCCTTCATCAGCAATGCCCGTTTCTCCCAGGCTGTGAAGAGCACCTTCCCCAGTGTGAACAACACTCTGGACAACGTCCACACCTACCTGGCCTCAATTCCCCAGGCACGCATGGTCCCCCTGCCATGTCTTGGGGGGCGGGGGGCCAGGTGGGAGGAGCAGCCCAAATAGCCCCCTGGGGAAGGGCAACAGTGAGGCTGGCAGCAGAGAAGGGTCCCCACCCTCACTGACACCACATCTCTGTCCCTACAGCAAGTTGATTTTATCATCAAGACGAGCGACATCCCACTGGACTATGCCAACCACAGCCTTCATGGTGAGGGTGTGGAGCATCCCCATGGCCATGTGGCGAGCTGCTCCAGGGCTGGGGGTTCTTGGGCAGTGGGGGTGTTGTGTGGGTTTGCCTTTCTGCCCTGTGAGTGGTTGCTGACCCTGCAGGCCACTGGGCTGGTTCTTAATGGGGATGTCTAAAGGAACCGTGTCTGCAGGCTCCTCCAAGCTCCAGCTCTGCTCCACTTGCTGCTTTTCCCCACCCAGGGGGAATCCTCCTCTCTGGGAAGGGTGATGCAGGTGGTGGAAGAGTGGGAATATCCCCACTGCCCCCTGCCTGGGAGGTGGGTGAGGGAGAGGTGCTGGTGGTGTCAGTGTTTTCACCAGCTTTCCTGCAAGCCCTAGGACCTTGCAGGAGTCCTGTCATTGACACCACCTCTCCCATCTCTGCAGACACTGGGCCCAAATTGGGCAGCATGATCACCTCACGCATCAGGAACAGCACGGATGGAGCTCTGGGATCTCTCCAGAGCCTCTTGCAAGGTACTGGCCCCATCCCTGGGAGACTGGCAGGGGCCTCAGGGGGATACTGGAACCAAGAGCTAGGGTAGGTGCATGTTTGGGTAAGGCTCCCAGGGAGGTGGATCCCTCTGGCCTCCCAGCCACACCCTGGGGCAAGTGCCGTGACTTTGGGGGTGCCCCTATGTTGCATTTTTTCACGGGTTCCCGAGGCTCAGCTGGGTGAGAACAAGTCCCTGCCACACTGGCAGGATGAGGCCCTGAGCTCCCCGCTGTCTCCCCAGGGATGGAGATGCTGAATGACACTTTTGGCAGCATTGCCACCAGTCGCTCAGACCTCAAGGAGCTGCAGAGCAACTACAGCCAGCAGCTGGCCAGCCTGCGGGACAGGCTCAACCGGACCCTGCAGAGCTGTGGCCAGCCCTGCAGCCGAGTGTCCCTGGACGGGCTCGCCTTCACCACCAACTTCAGCATGGTGAGGAGGGGCAAGGTGTGGGTGAGGGGCCCCAGCAGCCCCTGCCCCAGCCCCACAGCTCCCTCACCCCAGGCTCTTCCCCGCAGATCCCAGGTGTGGAGCAGCAGCTGGAGGCACTGCGTGAGGTCTCTGACTCCAACATAAAGACTGATTTAGAGGAGGTAAGGGGTGTCCCCTTCACCCAGGCACAAAGCTGGGTGCTCCTGCAACGGCTGGGGCTGTGCTGACAGGGAGTGGGTTGGGAAGAGCTCTGTCAGGAATTCAGTGTGTGACATGGAGGGAAGGGCTGGCCAGAGGTCTGCGTGCTGTCCCAACCATCCCTGCACACTGGTAGGGTGGACTGGGTGCTGTGTGGAGACTGGCTGTCCTGTGCTGCTAGGATCTGGGGCATGGGGATGTGCTGCTCGGCCCTGGATTGCAGGCAGGAATGTGAGTTGTATGCTGTGCTCCCCTGGATGCAGGTTAACAGAACGCTGGGCATGATCCCTGACAAGGTGCAAGAGCAGTCCCAGGAAGTGGTGGCAAGTAAGCAGGGCTTTGTGTGCCGATTTCTCCATCTCCTAGGGCTCTCTCCTCCCTTCTCAAGCCATTCTTTCCTGGAGGCCTTTCCTGCAGCCCTGGCTGTCCCCAGGTGCCATGATGCCAATGTCATCCTTGTCCATGACTGCCCTTTTCCTATCCTTTCTGAGTCCCCATTGCCCTGCAGAACCTGGGCAGCAGCTCGCAGTGCCAGCGTGTCGCCTTTCCTTGCAGAGAGCCAGGACCAGCTGGGCCTCATCAGGCAGGAGATCAGAAGACTGCAGGAAGAGTTGCCACTCCTGGATGTGGAGGAGAAAGTTGGGGCCTTTCTGAACAATGCCACGTCTATGCTGGAGGAGTACAGGAAGCCAATCATTGCCTGGGATAGGCTCAGGTGGGTGAGGGGCTGCATCCCCAGCTCCGTTGTCTGGAGAGTTTTAAGGCTTCTGCTCCTCCAGCTGCTGGAGGTGGGGGCTTGCTGGGTGGTGGGCTTGTGGGTGCAGGGTAGTCAGAGCTGTACCTTGCAGACACACTTGCCCCTTCCCTGCTGTGGTGCCTGGGACCTTTTTTCCTCCCCATGAAGGCAGCTGGTGGGCTGGCTGCTGGGGTGCCAGGTCCTGCTGCCTGACTCCTGCCCTTTGTCTTGCCCCAGGTTGATCGTGTGTGCCCTCCTGTGCAGCATGGTGCTGCTGGTGGTCCTCTGCAACGTTTTTGGGCTGCTGCTGGGGCCCCTGGGGCTGAAGGAAGGCGTGCTGCCCACACAGCGCAGCAGCCTCTCTGATGCTGGCGGGAACTTCTTAATGGCGTGAGGCTCAAGTGGCTGCCAAGGACGTGTCTGGGAGCGGTGGGATGGGTGGGCAGGGCTGGCCTGGGAATGCTCAAGCTCCTAAATTATCATATTACTGCAGCTTAAAGGCCTGCCCCATGGTGACTCCCCATGCGGGTGGTAAATTGAAGGTAAAACATGGTGCTGGTGAGAGGCATTCGAGGGGGGCCCGTTTGCCCCATGATGGTGAAAGCTGGCACTGTGTGCGTGGTCCTGCAGCTCTGCGGGGGAGTGCTGGCTTGTAAAGCTGTGGGAAGCTATTCTGGAATCCAAGCTCCAGGGAACAGCCTGGTCATGCTCTGGGGGCTGAAGGCAGAACAGAGACATGTTTGTGGGACGGGTGGTGTTCCTGCAATTGTAGGGGGTGAGGGGTGTGCAGCCCCTGGGCTCTGCGAGCTGGGGGCAATGCCAGCATCAGTGCTGGGCTGCAGGGCTGCGGGTGCTGATGGCATTTCTGTCCCGGCAGAGGGGTTGGCTTCAGTTTCATCTTCTCCTGGCTGCTCATGCTGCTGGTGACGATCATCTTCGTGCTGGGGGGGAACATCTACATGTTCTTCTGTGAGTCCTGGCACAACCAGCAGCTCTTCCAGGTAAGCTTGCTGTGGGGAGACAGCCCTGCCTGGAGCCACCGGTGCTGAATGAGGGCTGCTGGTGGAGCAGAGGAAGCACTGGCCATTTGGGATGCTCTTCCAAGGTGTCCTGCAATGCACTATGTCTAGTTTCTCCTAGACATAGGAGAAATTCTTCATCTGTTTCCTTGCTCTTAGCTCCTGGACACCCCTGGCCTGATCCCTAACTTCAACCTCTCGGAGCTGCTGGGCCTGGAGGGTGACACAGCAAACTTCTCAGAGATATACAGGTGGGTCCCAGTTCTGACACTGTGTCTGTGGGGGGAGTAGAGCTGCTCAATACCCTCAGGTGCTCTCCAGGAGCGGGGCAGCTTGCCCTACCTGCCCTGGCTGTGGGTAGGCACTGATCACAAGGAAGGAGCAAAGTGTAACCTACGTGCACAGGCGAGGACATGCTCCTGGGAGGGGGTGGCCCTCGCCTGCCCTGTTTTTAACCTTGTGCCCCCATCCTGCAGGCAGTGCCAGCAAGATGCTTCCCTGTGGCAAACTCTGCACTTGGACCAGAGCGTGCCCCTGGATGAGCTCTTGAATATCAACCAGGTGAGCATGGGGGTGCCAGGTTCTTGAGGGCAGGGATCCAGACCCAGGGCTGAGGGGACAGTGAGGGGCCAGCACATGTCCCATCACGGCCCCCTTTGCTCTGGCAGTACACAGGAAACATCTCCACAGCTTTCGAGAAGATGAACATCACCCTCAGCCCCATCTCCCTGCTCAGCCAGCGCCAGAAAGACCTGCTGTTGAATGCCAGTCAGGCTGCACAGCCCCCCAACTTCACCCTCACCTTGGAGCAGGTGTGCTGGATGCAGCCTGGTGTTGGGATTGGGGGGAGCTGGATGTGGGTTGAGGAGGTCCACTGCTCTCTCCTTTTTGCTGCTGTGGGAGTCCTCTGCCATCTGTGTAACCCATTAGAGTAACAAGGCACATCCTCTGTCTCAAAGGCCCTGGCTCCACTCTTCCCCACAAAGAAGGGGTATGGCTTCCCTCATGAGCCCCATTCCTCATTCTCATGGCTCTGTTTCTGCCTTTTCCAGTTGGATCAGAATATGACCCAGGGAAGCCTCCTGGATCTGGCTGCAGAGTTGGAGCAGCTGGCAGAAAAAGCGGTGAGAGACCATGACACCGCAGGGCCGTGGCCACCCTGTCCCCAAAGCCACTGGTTGCAGGGTCTCCTCTGTGCCTGCCTGGGTGTTGAGGGGAGGCCCTTCACTCTTGCCCAGCTCTTTTCCCCAGCCTGGCCCATCAGCTGGCTGTGGTGAGGCACAGAGCTGGGCACTGCTGACTGCAGCTCTTCCAGGGCACGGACGTGAAGAAGGACCTGGAAGATAGTGCTCGCGAACTGAGGGAGCTGGACAAGGGAATGCAGGCGAGCTTCTCTGGGCCACTGGTGAGCAATGCTGGGGGATGTCCTGGGGATGCTGGGTTGGGCTTCCCCAGAGCTCAGAGCCTGCTGGCTGGGTCTTGTCTGAGCTGTGGGGTCTGCACCTCTGACCCCCCTCTCTCCATCCCCAGCAAAGTCTGAAGGAGAACATCCACTCAGTGCAGAGTGGGGCTGCCCAGCTAGAGGTAAGCTGCACAAAGGGAATGCATGCCAGTCCGGGGCATGCACTGTAAATGTGTCCGAGTCCTGCAAAGCACCCTCGAGGTCCTGCAGTGGAGGTGGTGGGGCTAACCTGCAGTCTGGGGGGCTGGTGGCTGCTGTGGGACTCTTCACATGCTGCAGGGGCTGTTCATGGGGTAGAGGGAGGGAGGCCATCTACCCTGCCAGGCGCAGGCTCCCTCCACCTGAGGTACTTGGCTCTACCAGCATGTGACAGCTGGGAACACCACAGCTCAGAGAGGCTGTGCCCCAGGGATTGCTGCTGTGCAGGGTCAGTGAAGTGCAGGGACCCCGCTTAGATCATGCTGCTGAGAGCATCTTTCATCTCAGGGACAGACAACAGCTGCACTGGACAAAGTCAGCAAAACTCAGGAGTTCCTGGAGAGGGAGACACCAAACATCATCAAGAACGTGAGCTTGCATTACCCTGCTGCTAGGCCACACGGACCAGACCCCCTCACCAAGACTTCCCTCTATGCAGGGAAGCCAAACCTCTTCTGGCTGCTCATCCTGCCTTCCTTCACTGGGTATCTCCTGCATCCCTGGGTGCCCCCTTCCCTTATGGCATTCCTGGCAAGGGACTGGGGTGGGGTGAAGCACTGAGCCCTATTGCTCCTGGCCTGAGGCGGTCTGAGAGCCCTGATCCTGACATGGAGGGGACATGGGACATGGAGGGGGCTGGTGGTGCAGCATCTCCACTCTGTGCTTGCCCCTCCAGGAGACATGGGCTTTCCTGGAGCAGCTGTTGGATTTCTTTGAGACCTACATTTCATGGGCCAAGAGCAGGGTAAGCTGAGCCTTCTTCAGTGAGGTGGAGAGGAGGGGAGGATGAGCTGCAGGGCTTTGAGGATGCTGACATATGCTGTCCCCACCATGTCGCCAGCTGACAGAAGATGTGGCACGTTGCAAGCCCATAGCTCAGTCCTTGGATAATGTGGAGGTCATTGGCTGTGACTACATCATGGACTCTGTGGTGAGTGGGGCAGCCATGTGTAGAGTGACACACGTGTGTGGGGTGGCAGTGAGGTCCTCTTGTCCTCGTGCACAGGGCGAGGGATGCAGGGAAGGATGGGGGATCCACAGGAAGCTTCTCCCCAGCAAATTGCAGTGGCTAAGAGCAAAGGCCAGGCTCTGAGAAGGAGTGGGTGGTCCCTGGGGAGCCCTGGGAGCAAAAGAGATGCTCCCAGTCGCTGTCTGGACCTAATGGCTCTTCCTCCACCCTACGCAGAATGCCTTCTGGTTCAGCCTGGGCTGGTGCACCTTGTTCCTGCTGCCCAGCATCATCCTGGCTGTCAGACTTGCCAAGTTCTACCGCCGCATGGATATTGCTGACGTGTACAGGTGAGGAGCAGCCCCACCCCCTGTGACCACACTGGGTGTAGGGTCCCCCTGCCACCTGTCCCTTCATGTCCTGTGGTAGCCTGTGGGGCTGATGCTAAAGTAACGTGGGCTGGGGAGGACCTGAGAGGTGGCTTGGGGCCCTCAGCCTCTGAGCATGGAGATGTTCTGGAGAAGAGCTTTTCTCTGCCTGCTCTGAACCTCCCCTTTGCGCAGACAAAGGTGCATCCCCTTTGGGGGAAGGAGCCTGGCAGGGCTGCGGCCCCAGCCCGGCTCAAGTCCACCACCTGACTTGCTCTGTTTTGCACCATTTTTGTGCTGGAGCATTGGCAGGGGAGCACAGCTGGATGCTGTGCAGAATGCAACGTGCTGTGTGGTTGGTGGCATTGCCATGAGGGTGCAGTGCTTGCTCACACACCTGTGGCTGCCGGTGTCCCGGGGCTTCCCCCCAGCCCTCTGGGACCCTCTGCCCGGCAGCTCCACCACCAGCACAGGCACTGACCCCTGAGGGTAGTGAGCAGTTTCCAGTTGAATTTCCAAATTGTGGGGGCTACATCGTGGCCCTGCGGTGCAGCTGGTGTGCTGGGGCTTCCCCAGCCCCCCACCTGCCACTCCTCTGAGCTGGCTGGAGACATGGGCTCAGCTGCCCAGGAACCTCAGGGAACTGAAGTTGTGGCATAGGGAGCTGGCTGGAGGGGACCATAGCACCCTGAAGGCCACGTGTTCTCCTTTTGTGACCCATGGGAGACCTTGTCCCACCATGAGATGCTGGGCTGTCCCACAAGGCTTCTTCTTGCCCCACTAACACTGTTCCCTCTTTTTTCTCCCCTGCAGGAATGAAGACTTTGAGATGTAAGCTATTTACACTGCCAGGTCCCTGTGTGGGGTGGGGGGCAGCCCCTGTGGTATGAGGGGGATCAGGGCACAGAGGGAGAGAGATGGGGACCAGGGTGAGTGCAGACCAAGGAGTGTGCTGGTACCAGGGGATGGTTGTGAAGGTGGGACTTCCGTAGTGCACACAGCTGAGGGGGTCCCCTATCATCTTCCCACACTCCTAAGTTTGGAGGTGCTGCTGGTCCCAGTCTCCCCAGCTAGTGGGTTTGGGGAAGCTGTCTCCACACCCTGTTTCCTGTGGGGCTGGGTGACAGGAGTGGGATGATATTTGACCATCCCAGTGCATCCTGAGCTGTCCCTTGCACTCCTCCGTGGCTGGGGGTGACATAGGTGACCTTGGTTTTGCAGGCCACCCACATTCAACTCCTACAAAATCCCCAGGCCTTCCACAAGGCATTAGCCCCCGTAACCGCAGATGGAGGAGGAAATGGACAGACACCCTCACTTGAAAAATGTGACTATTTATTTTTGCAGGGAATCTGCCTCTTTCCAAGGCTGTAATTTTTGGTGTCAAACAATAAATGGTGTGTTTGTGTGCATTGTGGGATGTGACTGCGCTCCTCAGGTCTAGCTGAGATGGAAGTACACAGGGGTAGGGGCGTGGAGGGTTCCCCACTGCTGGCACAAGCTGAGGCTGTGCCTGGGACCAGAGGGCTCTTTCTGGTGTTTCCAAGCGTGCTCTGCCCACAGCCAGCCCATGGGTCGATACAAGACCACTGCTCAGCATCACCAAGACTGGGTGATGTTCCCCTCACTGGGCAGCCCTTTGCACCTCTGACTGGGTAAGTACCAGGTCCCTCCCTGGGAAAAGCCACACAAAGAGCCTCCTGTCCATGAAGTGCCCCCCCAAGCTGTCCCCAGTGTGTGAGCACTTCCCTCTGGCAACCCTGGTATGTATCATCTGTGGGTTTCCAGTGATTTTATGGGGTGCCTGCTGCCCACACTTCCTTCCCTCTGCAGGATATGGTGGCATGGGTACATTCTGTGCCCACCCCTGCACACCCAATGCTCTGCACGGAAAGAGCTGCATGCACAGATGAACCAAGGGTGACTTGGTCTAGAGCCTTGGGGCAAATTCAGGTGTTGCTTTGTGCTGCTCCTCAGTGCAAGCGCAGGGACCATCCCAAAAGCCGTGTCAGGCACAGGGGATATACGTGAGCAGCTTGACTCATTTCCTTTGTTGCAAAGTCCAAGTTTCTCTGGAGCAGAGTGAGAGGGCCAGGCCAGCCAGCTCCCCCTCCAATACGTGCATCCGCTTTATTGCTTTTTCCACCTGCCTTCAGATCTAATTGCTACTTTTTCCTTTGGGCGTTATCTGAAGCTGCACCAGCCTTACCTCCTGCTGTCTCCCCTCAGCAGAGTCCGGCCGCAGAGAGACTGGTGCTTGCCCATCACTCAGCTGAATCGGTCCTTCAGATTGCTTTGGCCCCTGCTTCCCCCAGGGATGCCCACTCTTCCTGGTCCTTGGAGTGAGATATCCAACACCCCCTTGGAAAGCATTCTGCTCAGTTTTGTCTCTTTGTTTTCCTCTGCCCTGAACCCTCAGCCTCCAGAATTCTGACAACTTCCTGCTTGTCTAGGGCCCACAAGTGCAGGCTTCTGCCCCCAAGCCTCAGGCTGTCCCTACTGCATCGTGTTCTCTGCTTCCTCTTCCCTTGCTGTGCCTCAGGGATGCCAGCGCACACAGGACTGCTGCTGGCTTCAGTTTCCACTTGCTGGCTTTGAGGGTATTGCTTCTTCCCTGCTCTACCTTCTCTGCAGAGCCAGTGCTGGAAGGCAGGGAGCTTGACCCTCATTTACCATGTCACTGTGGCCACCTGCACCCAAACCCAGCCCTGGCAAGGACAATGTCCCCCCCAAATGACTGCACAGCCTTCGCCAAGGTGTGGGGCTTGCTCTCAGCAGCTCCCCATTCAGTGCTGCTCCAAGGCAGTGTTCCCATCCCTGAAGCCCTTGGCTCTAAGAGGTGCTTGGGTCCATCCATCATCCTCCTCCCAAGCAGCCCTGGGAGGTGGGTGAGAGCAGCGTCAGGCAAGGCCAGCAGCTGCAGGGAGAGGAGGCAAGGACAGCTCATTACAAAATGCCCACAGCAGATGCCACCAGCTCTCCTTTCAGGCCACGCTCCCTCCGCTCATGTGCACAGCAGCTGCCAGAATCGAGGTGGCTCCACTGTGTGAGAAGGAAACTCACAGCACCCCATGGATACAGCACAAGGCCCCCCAGCACAAGGAAGGTCTCATCAATAACCAGCCAGTCTCTAGAGAACCACTGCAGCAGTTCCTCTTCCTCTTTGCCAGGCCTTTTTCCACCACAGGGACTTTCCACAGCCAAGCCCTTGTCTGGGGGAGACCCTGCCACATCTTTACAGTGGTTTCACAAACAAGAATCTCTCCAACGGCAGCTCTGACACTTTGTGCCTGGCAGCAGGATTTTGCTGGGCCAGCGAGGTGCTCTCTGTTGCTAGTTTTCCTAAAAAATAGACAATTTGCAGCTCTTGAGAAAAAAATCCTCCCTTCCTCAATTGTCTGTGAGCCCAGCCACAGCCATGCACAGCCTGGATGGCCCTTCCCTGTGGCACATGTGCTCCAGCCTGCCTGTGCGGACTCCTGCCTCCATGGCTTCATACTGGTAAGCAGCTGAGTACCACAGAGGGAATGGACTGTCTGGGCATGCTTTCCGAGCCCAGCTGTACCAGCGGTGAGCCACGCTGGGCAGCACCAGAGAGATGAGCCTGGCCACTTTTCACCAGAAGCAAAACAAAATCGCCCTCCTCCTGAGGGTGTGTACCCTCATAACATCCACCACCAACTCAGCACTGCTTTAGTAACCTTTATTTTTAAAAGGAGTCTGTCTTCCACACTTAAGACCACTCTCAAGAGGATTAATGCAGGTGAATTTCCCACAGCCCAACAAGGCAACAGACAGCTCCCTTACACCACAGTCCAGAATGCAGGGGCAAAGCCACAGCCACGGTCTCCCTCCTGGTGGAGGAGACCAGGCACAGGGCACGCGAGAGAGGCTCGAACCTGGATCTTCCTGCACAACTGCTCTCAAGTTACACTGATTTTGCAAACAGAGGCACAATATGAGCCAGACAACCCTGACAAAGCCCCTTTGTATGCAAAGGGCAAAGGTAGAGGAGATGGGAACAGAGGGCCTGGGTGTCCTGCAGCATAATCTAAGCTTCCACAAAGGAAAAGGAAAGGCAGGGCCAGCCCCAAGCTCACACAGGCTGCTGCAAGCTTCTCAGCTCAGAAGAGAGTTTGGGTACTGTCTGGGACAGAGAGATAAGGGAATTAGGCTGCTCTTTTCAGCTAAGTAGCTGCAATCAGTCACAGCTATAGGACTGATCCCAGAGGAATTGTGGCAAGACAACATGTGGAGTGCTGCAGCTGCCAGCATGTGTGCTGGGACCCCCAGTGCCATGGAGCTGTGCCACGCTGGCGTTTAGCATCTGACTGAGCGGCAGGACTCAGTGACCCAGCTGCAAGAAACATGCCCCGTTTCTCACAGGCAGAGCTTGGAGGTACCACCCAACTCACTGAGCAGAGAAGGGGGGGAAAGACTGTGGGTATCCCTGCCTATCACTCCACCACCAGTACTAGAGGATCAGGGAAGTAGAAGTTGAGTTAAAAAGGAACCAAAGAAGCCAAAAACAAAGTGCTTTGGGCAGGGAGCAGTTCTGTAGTCCTGTAGTGTAGCCAGTGTTTTCATCTGCAAATGCACCCGGCATTTGCTCCTCCACTGGCACACACACAATTGCACTTGCTAGGAACAGCCAGAAAACCTGCCCTGGTTCAGAGGAGATCCCCCAACCCCAGCCACCCAACAGGCTCTTTGAGATGCTGCTACAGAGAGGCTTCAGAAAGGAGCAGGCTTCCATACTGCCAGGACAGGTAGGATTTCCTAGGGTGGATGCAGCTTTCCCTTCCTTGTACACCCAGGGCTTGGGATCACAGCGTCCTTCTCCCCTTCACACACTGTCATCCTGTAGCAGTGCTGAGGGCGAGGAAGTCCTTGCCATGGGTGGCTGAGGAACATCATTGGCCACTGCTTTTGAGGAGATTTTGTGCTCTCGGGGTGGGGTGGGAGGGGGGAAGGTGGTGCTCTGCAGGGCATCAGAGTACATCTCCTCCTGGACACTGGGACACTGCACAACCCTTTGCAGCAGTGGCTTAAGCAAGCCCACAGTCAGCTGGTTCCCCTCATTGGAGAAAGGCACTGGGTCCTCCTGGGAGTGAGGGAGATGCTGCAGGACCATGGTGAGGATGTCTGAGGCAGTGAGCTCAGGAGGGCACAGCGGCCACAGCCTGTCCAGGTAAGGGTCCAGCTCCCGGTGCTGGGCCAACTCAGCCAGCAGTGTGGTGAATATCTCCTTGTTAAGCAAAGGGCTGAGTTTGGAGAACTTCTCTGCCACTTCCACCACTCGCTGCCACTGCTTCAGACGGATGAGAAGGTGCAGAGCTTGCAGCACGGCCTTAGGCCTCTTGCTGCAGAGCAGCAGTTCCAGCTCCATCTCGTCATCTGCCTCGCCGTGTTTGTTCTTTCGGGCCAGCACTCCCAGTGCTCTCTTATACAGTGGCACCCGGCCCTCTGGGCCCTCCTTGCTGCTGTATGACCACGAGTTGCTAACGTACTGCTGGGTCAGCTCTACGAAGCTGGGCAACCACTTGGGTTTGAACCTCAGGAAGGAGGCGCAAATGAGCTCAAAGAGTGGGACCATCCCATTCTGACCCACCTCCTCCAGTTGCGGCTGACACAGGACCTTCTTCCATACCTCTGGAGTGGCCCTGGCTACCAAGAGGCCATCCCCATTCTGCTGAAGCTGCAGGCAGCTCCTTGTGGCCTTCCAGGCAGCCTTGGGGAAGGAGGCAAAGACAGAGTTCAGATAAGCCAAGTTGTCCTTGTCCATGTCAGACTGCAGAATGCGGCTGATCTCCTGCTCCACCAGCTCCTTGCAGTAGCTTTCCACCTCACTCTCTGGGGCACACACTACACAAGTCTTGAGGAGCTCCAGGCTCATGTAGCTCTGCAGCTCCAGGCTCAGTGTGCTCAACAGCTTGGCATAAGTGTCTTGTAGGCCTTGGGCTGGCTTCTGCTTCTGGTGGAGGCTGTGCTGCAGGATGGCAGCAAGGACCACAGGAGCCTGGAATGTACCACCTTTCTTCAACTTCTCCACCGTCAGCTTGGAGCTGCTGAGGCTCCTCCTCTGGTAATATCTGCAGGCCTCCTCAAACACCATGTCCACCAGGCATGGCTCAGGCCTGCTGCTGCCCTCAGGTTTGGAGAAGCTACAGCTGTAGATGCCAGTTTGAGTGAGGAGCTGGATACTATCCTCCTCTCCCTGGGACTCCAGGAAATGCACCTCTTTCATGCTCAGGACTTCCTTTTCTATGAGCCTTCCACTGTTCTGGTCGACAAGGTACAGTACTCCAGCCAGCACACAGGCCAGGATGCTGCTGAAGGTCTTCAGCCGGACAGGACTCCCTTGGGCCAGGGGGCCCCCCTCCAGGTCAAAGATGTGCCTCTGTGTCCCATCCGGCTCCACAACACTCACAGAACCCTTTGTGCTCACCAGCAGCAGACCCCCACTGTTGGACATAGCGGAGGTGTGAATGTCCAGAGGTGCAAAACCCGAGAGAAGGCCCACAGAACCCAGCAGGAGTTTCCTGAAGTCTGACTCGCTGCTGGAGCGCAGCACCTTGCTGTGGATGAAGCCTCCAGAGGGGGCTGTGATGGTGAACTTTGCCTTCTCTGGATGCCAGATGAGGAGGAATTTGGAAGTGGTGGCAAAGCCGGCAGCAGCAGCAGGCACTAGGAAGACGTGTTGGGGGGAAGCCAGGACCTGGTACTCGGGGCTGTTGTGCAGGACTATCCTCACAGTGCCCAGCCGCACGCCTTGCTCCCCCACCTCGAGAGCACGGGCACAGACACAGAACCTGAAGGCACACTTGCTCATGTCCGAGTGAGCGCCCAGCGGCGGCCTCTCCTCACACCACACCAGGCTGGCTCCTTGGCTGCACACGGAGACGACTCGTGCCCGGGCACCCTGGCAGAGCTCCAGTGTCTGCAGCAGCTGCCAGCCCACGGCCACCACAAAGTGCCAGACCTCAGTCCGGCCATGTTCCCACACCACAGCCAGTACCCAGGAGCCCAGTACCACAGGGCTGTGCAGGAAGAGCAGTCCCACAGGGGCTGGCTGGGGCGGCTGCCAGGTCCTCTCCAAATCGGCTCCAGCGATGCTGTGGCGCTGGAAGGCCACCACCCGGGGCAGGGTGGGCGGCCGGCTCTTCTGCAGGAGCAGGAGATGCTGCCCGTCGGGGCTGGACTGGACGTGGCTGGGCTCTTCTCCGCGGCACAGCAACTCCCGCAGCCAGTGGCCTCGGCTGAAGTCACTCAAGTCGGAGACCTGCCGCAGCTTCATCCTGTCAGCGACAGCGTGCACCAGGGCGAGC
>VZTD01002416.1:562190-714040 GCA_013397725.1 Rhagologus leucostigma | reverse complement strand
CCCTCCGGCACCGGGGGCTCCGCCGCACCGGGGGCTCCGCGGGGCGAGCGCGCTCCTCGCCGCGAGGGGCCTCGCCGGGCACCGGCACCCCGTGCCAGGGCCGCTCGCCGCCCACCCCGGGTAGCCGCGGGAGCGGCCGTACGCAGACCGTGCAGCGGGAGCTGCTGCTCATCTCCCGCCGGTAACGCCGCGGTGCTCCGGTGCGTGCCCCGGGTGCCGGCCCCGAGGAGGCCTCGAGGCCTGCCGCAGCCCTTGGGCTGCTCGTGCGCCGCGCTGTCCCACGGCTGCCGGGTGGTTTGAGCTCGAGATAACTCCTTCTAGGAAAAGAACGAGCGCTCGCTGATCATTCCAATTACCTGGTTTACCTCAAGCTTCTCCGAACACTTACATGGGCAAAGCAAGGGGGAACAGCAAATAGTGGTAAAGCAGTGGTAGCTTGCAGTGTTTATTATGCTGAAGGCAGAGGCACTTGCTACATGAGCAAGCTGCGGCCTTGGTCAAACCCTGTTGCGTATGTCGCTGTAAGAAAGTTTGCTCCTCAGCAGAGACTGTAATCTGAATATATGATGAGAGCCAATTAGGGTGAGCATGTGGGTGGAATATGGAAAGCAGTGAGATAATTTGAAGCATTGCGATACGTGGTGATTGTAGTTCACCAGCTCTAGTAGGAAATGTGACAAAAATTCAGAAGAGGAATTTCGAGGTGGGGAAAGGACATCAGTTTGGCTTTCCAATAATAATAGGATGATCCACTGTGTCATTTATGGCACTTTTGCTGTGTGCAAAGAGATACTGTGGGCAGGTTATATACAGTGTAAAAATGTTAAACAGTTATTGGCTAGCATGCACAAAAGGAACAGTGAGGCTTTAATGAGCTGCTGGGCTAAGCATTTATCTGCTCCCTCCCCCTGCTCACACACCAGGCAGCCATGCAGACATCCTTAGGAGGGGAAGGGTCAGCCTGTGCTGCTCAGAGTTGCTATTTTCTGGCTCCCGAATTTTTTGTTTGTTTGTTTGTTTTTCAAGAACCTTTTCATGTTTGCATTTTAACTCCTGAGTACTTGTGCTGCTGATGGTCTGTATCTCAAAAATGTTACCTGCTCTGCAGCTCCACTTTTCTTATCTTGGCATGACTTTACTGTGCAGCTTCTTAGAACATAGCAGTTACCTCAGAAGTCAGAGCAGAGGTCATGCAGCTGCACTGTATTCAGCATGGGCCTTGGATCCGCACCACCAGCTGAAGCCATGGGAAAAGGGCAGGGGAAGGTTACAGGGAGAGTGTTTTTCTTCGGAAGGAAGGCATCTGAAAAGGTCTGCAAGTGACATGAGCTTTTAGGTGGGAGTGTAAAGGCAGTGCAGAATATTTCATGATAAACTATGTAGGGTGGGTTCTAAAGGGCTAAAAAGTGAAAACCCAAAGTCATTTTCTGACGTGAGAGAGCTGGTCATGATAGCCAGGAATACAGAGAGAAAGTGTGGTGAAATGAAAAAATTACCATGTATGAAAATGGTGTGAACAGGTGCTGGTGGAATCATGCAGTGTTTGTCTGCATGGACTTGACAGGAAGAAGTGTAGCTAGTTGGTGGTCTGAAGTTGATGGATTGGGTGTTATTTTAACTGGACAGATAGAAATTAAATGCAATTATGGATTAAGTGTTAAAATCATAGCTCAAATGTTACTCTTTTATATCATTACTAAAGCAGGTGCAATGGGAGGTAGTGTGTGGCTGTATTTGCATTAGGAAGCTGCTTTTCCTGTTTTTCAAGGGGGCAAAAATAGGTCAGAAGTGGTGTAACTTTAGACTGTACTATGTAGAAGCACGTACGCTGCTCTGCTCTGAGTGGGATGGAAGGAATTTCTAGTAAAAACATATATACTGTGACTGTGCTGGGGGTTGTTGCTTTGTACTGTAGAAAGAGAAGTAGGATCTCTATGTGTTTTTTGTCATCAGCACGCCATCAAAATATGTTTCTCATTACATACTGCCTGAAGGTACCTGGAAATTCGTGCCGCATGGATCCAAGGCTTGTACGCTGTGTTACTGTTTCCCTTGTTGGTGGGTTGAGCACCTTGCAGTTGTAGAGGAAAGCACAGTTTGAGCACTTTTTATTCCAATGGACAATATACCAATCAAGTTGTAAAGAATGGGTGGAATACAAAAGCAGTGTGGATGCACTTGCACAAGCCGTAACTGCCAATGCAAGAGTTTATGGAGAAAAAGCTGCAAAAGGGCTTACGGCAGAAATTTGGCCGTGATGGTTGCTAAAGCCTTGACAAAATCTAGCCCGAAGTTCTTCCTCTCTTTGTTTTCAACAGTGGCCTGCTGGGCTGATGATGGATGGTCCTGGGGGTTTTAATAGAGGATCTGGAACTGGGTCCAGGCGCTCCCTGTGCACTGGGATCCATAAACTCTTGTGCTGGGTGCAGGTTGTCTATTGCTTCCAGTGATGGATGAGCACTGGGACCTGTTGTAACTGCTTGTTGTTCACATCCAGTATTTACTCTCCAGAGTCATCACATGGATTAAGTGCAAATTTTTCCTGGTACTTCACTGAAGAATTTAATGAGTACTTAGCTTGTAACACATTGCTTTAGAAGCTGTGTGCTAACTTTTAGACAGGGGTTTATCCCTGCCTCTTGCGTGATTGAGGCAGTTTTTGAACAACTTTCTTTTAATCTTGAGTGATGTACCTGCAGAACACCTTGAGAGGCAAAGCATGATCACACTGAGTCCCAGGTGCATATACTCAGGGAGGGAGGAGGCAATTGCTGGCCTTGAAATGTTTGAACAGGTGAATCCAATCTTAGTAGCTCTGGCAAGTCAAGGGACATGGGGTTCTAAAAACAAAAGTATCTCAGTTTTTATTCAGGGTCTTTATAAATAGTGATTGAGGTTCAGAGCTTTGACATTAACAAACTAATACAGATCACATCATTTGCACAGCCTTTTCCAGGTAGGGAATAAATAGTCTGCCAAGTAAGTCACTATGTGAAAACACAGTTTTGTGTCATCTGTATTCTTTTTGTCTAGCCAAGAAGTGTTGCTGTATATTTTGTGAGGGCTCCACAATTAAAAGAAGACACTTAGTCCAGTGTGGTTGCATGTGGGGGTTTTGTATGTGCATCTATCATCTTGAAAACTTTCAAGTTTGTTAGCCAAGGCAGCTGAATGCAAAGTACTGTGCTTGATGGGCTGCATGCAAGATTACACAAGTTACAAGTTTTGGATCCTGATGGTGTAGATGTGCATTAGTGTTATCCTTTCTACAGTATTTTTGCTATTAAAAGACAGTCTATGGAATACTGATAAGTCTGTACAGGAGCTGAGTGACAATATGGAGCATTGTGCAGCAATTTTCAATGTGCACAAGTCTGAGTAAATCTCAGACTCAAAAGATCAGGTTCATTTTCCCTGTGGCTACTCTAACAAAAAGCTAACAGAGCTGTGTTCATCGGAATGTCATATGTTTGGCTGGAATCTCTTGTTACGAGTTCTGGAATGAAACAGAAAGGAGGTGGATGGTTGGATGTGCTCATCCCTTCCTGGCTGGATCAGCTGATCTTGGGGCTGATGAGAGATAAAGCAAGAGTCTGCCTGAACTTGTGTCTGCCATGGCTTTTATCTTCCTGCCTTTGAGCTGCCAAGACTCGTGCTCTGTCGAGTTTTCTTTTAGTTCCAGATGAAGCATCTTGGATCTTCTGCTGCACAGCAAAGTATTTGTTGTTCTAAAAATCCCCGTGCGTGTGCTTCTCTTGGCCCTGAGGGGCAGTTCTCCTGTGCAGTCAGTGAATACAGTAGGATTCACTTAGCAGCATGTGTTAATGGGAATGACCTATTGACAGAATAAATTATCCATTTGAACCTAAAATGTGGAAAATGCACTGATGCTTTTAAAATGTGATGTTTAAAGGAAAATTGTTAATTATATTCAGTGTTGTTGTTTTCATAAGCTGTCACGGCATCGTGATAATTTGACACCTCTACAACTTATTTATAAATGTTTTGTGCGTTTAACTGTTGTTTTCTGCAGCTGCCTGGAAGGTCTCCATTAGCAAAAGGCGGTTTTCTTTTTGTCTTTATGACATCTAGAAAATGTAATTGCATAAAGTGAAAAGAAAAAAACATTTGTATGGCCTGATCATCATAGGTCATGAAACAAACACAGCCTAATAAAGCGTTGGCATGAAAGGCAAGGTTTACGTTTCTCTCCTTGCTCCTCCATATGCTCATTTGTAGAATAGCAAATTATAAACAAGAACATTATTTAATCATTGCCTCTAGCAGTTGTCTTTGTATGTGCTCTGTGCAGCTTTGGTTGAGAGAATGTGAATCCTAAGTCCCATTTTGACAGAGACTAGAATTTTCACGTGATCATGCGATCCTTCTGGTGCTCACGCTTTGTGTCTTGAGGTATTTAGATTTTTCTGTCTTTCTGGAAATGTAGGAAAAGGGTTAAAATGCAGCTCTGAAAGTCCAGGGACTAAGCAGAGCTTATTGATCCCCTCCCATTCACGTACACATTTGATGTGAGAACGCTGACCTAGAAGCACGGAGAGTTAGTTTATTAGTTTTGACATTGGGATTTGTTAGCTGTAATTCAATTAGCTAGATGGATGTGTTTGTATGCTGGGGCTGGCAGCTGTTTTAGGTTCAGAAACTTAAAACTCTAGTAGGAAAATTGTTTTGTGCAGTCTTACCCAAGGTTTGTATTCCTAGGCTAAAAGTGACATCACTCTTGATTTGGCTTTTAATAGATTTCTCAGTGTTTCCAATTATGTTTCTAATTAGAATGATGTCTTATTTCCCATGACAGTTTAAAAATAATGCAAAGTCTGTAAAAGAGAAGCTATCAAGATGATTGAATAATATTTTCTTTTATGTTTGTTAGTTGGAAACTTTCTTCCATCTTAGTTGGGTACATAGACCTACTAGGCTACAGAAATAATTTTGGTGTTTACAGAAGGTTATGGTGCAGTAGTTGCCAAGCTTTTTTCTGTCAGTGTGTCCTGGGGCTCTTTACATTCTCACCCCAGCCCGTAACCAGCCAGCTGGTTCCCTTTCTAGTGGGAAGACAGAACACCTCTCTGCCTGTCTATGTAAATGTTAGCTTTTCACGTGTGAGATCTGCTGCTCTCTATCCTACCCTTTCCCATCCAGGCAAAGCTGCTTCCCTTCACACCTGAGGTAGGGGTCTTTTGCAGCAGCATTGTTTCTTCAGGCCTAAAAATGTTTTTCTGCTGCTTAGAACCAAGGCTTATGGCTAAAAGGGATGGATGTTTGAATAACTGACTGTGGAAGCCTGAGAGTCCTAGTTGAGAACATAGTTGTAAGTCAGCTAAAAATTGTCTGCAGTGGAAAAAATGTAAAAGAGATCTGGAACTGGTGTTCAGTAGTTGATGGAACTTGGTCTTTGACGGAAAGACAGATCAAAACCTGCTGTGGTTGTGGGAGGGGATTCAGGCAGTCTGGGATTGAGGCTACATCCAAAGTTACCTCCATGGCTGCCAGCTCAGAAAGCTCTAGGGTCCTAGATTTGAACAGTGAACTTACCTCTCTGTGCATAGTTTATCATGGTTGAGCCTACTACAAGAGCCTGCCCATGTTTTTGTGGAGCATGGCTTAAGTCAAGCCTCTGTATGTGATATGCTGTTGCCATGTGTGTAATTACCTTTGGAGGTACAGAAGAAAGGCTAGGAGCTCAGGGGTATGAGAAGGGATGGCTTTCCCTTTCAGCTGAGTACTTCTGACATGCTGCAGTGATGGAGGAGGTTAGAACAGTGCTAAAGCTGTGATGCTTGCCAGGAAAATCTGTGATTACAGATAAATGCGTATTTGCGAGGTCAGAGTAGTGCTGCACTTTGTAGCATCGCACATGAGGTTGAGAATATGTGGCAAGTTGTGTGTTCTGACTCAGCCCCTCGAGTGGGTTGTCTGTCGCAGAAGGACCACATTACTTCTTTTAATGGCTCATTTTGTAAATAGGATACTACTTTTTTTGAAATAGTATAATCAGTAAGGCACCAATTAATGATAGGAAAACTTCTTTGTGTTTTTAGAAAACCCTTTGCTGTCAAGTGGATCATGAAATTCATCTGGTTTAAAAAAAAAATCTCTGTAAAGCTTGTCCCTTGTCTTCCATCCTCCTCACAAAACCGAACCACATGGGATGCTTTTGAGGCTGGGGTTCCTCTCTGGCTTGATTTGCAGAGCAGCTGGCACAGATAAGGATGTTAAGATGGAGAGGTAGTTGTGAACAAGGGTGGCAGGAATGCTTTATGGAGGCTTTCATTGTGTTGGATGCCACCTCAGGGTACGAAAGCAGAATGTGAAGTGCTTTGGTAGGCAGCGAATTAAACGGGTAAGAGAAGACTTTCAAGTAGTTTCAGGAGCTTTTTGTCACCAGATGCCCTTGAGGCTTCACCAGCATCAAAGAAGACTGGGTACCTATTTGATATCAAGTATCACAATTCCTCCAATGAGATTAAAAAATACATACTTTACTTGTCTAGATGTAAACTGCATTGGTCTGGATCATGAATCAGTTTCTAATAGAGAAGAAATAAGAAAATTTATCCATAAGAGCTTATTCTATTTCTGCCTGTGTGTGGACTTTTGCATGTCTTTGAAAAGGGATATAGGACTAGATGGGTCCTTTGATCTGATTTCTTATCTGGCATGGTTATAAATGCCTCTACTTACAGCTTGTGAGAGACTGTTAGTATTTCAGTGCACTGAAAAAGTCTCATGGTTGAGGCAGGCCAGATATGCCTTGAAGAAAAGATCGAGTTTTCTGAGCCTTTTTTGTCTGTTCCTACCTTAAGGGTGTACAGCATGGCCCAAACAGAGAAGAAAGGTGGGCTGCTCCGGAAATCTTCAGCCTCCAAGAAGCCATTGAAAGAGAAAGTGGTGTTGATGTATGATGAAATTTTCACGGTAAGAAGTTGAGCATCTCTTCTTTCTAAAGTGCTGTGTTAAATTTTCTTGGTTTAGTTTATGCTGAGGGTTTTTTCAGTGGATTTCTTTCCTCAAGGTAAAGCCTGCACAGTGTAGGCACATGCTCCAGACTCTCCTACTGTCATGCAGAACTCTGTATTCTGCTCTCTTCCAAAATGTCTCCTTGTCCTGTTGCTTACCAGAACCATACCATCTATGGGAAGTCATGGCTTTCCCAGTATTTCTCACAAAACAATTCAGAAAATAAACAGAGGCATCCCAGTCGAGAGCTACTTCTGTTGGTCCTTCTTCTTTTGGGAATCTGTGTAGCCAGAGTTCTGCACTGTTGAGACTGCTTGGTCATCCAGCGGGTGCTGCTGACTGAGCTACCCATGAGATAGACTTTCTTTAAATTCTGCCTGAATGATGTATTTGCCCTCATGCCTGTTCCTTTTCCTTTCAGACAGAGGACCCCAGTAAATGCAACCCTAGGTTTTGGGAGGAGCTATTTCTGATGAAGGTAACAGAATGTGAACATCCTGTTGCTGTTCTGCCTATGAAGTGGCAGACTGTCAGTGCAAGGACTTCTGTTTCTAAGGTGTCGGTGATGGTGTAATGTGCATGAACTGCTTCTTAACCTGACAGGTCAACCTAGAGTATCTAGAAGGCAAGCTGGAGGCTCTGGATGGGGAAGAATTAATGAAGATAAAAGATAACATCAACTGCTTGTTTCAGCACTGCATCCAGGCCCTGGGTGAGGAGCACCCAATCAGAGTGGTGAATGCATTACAGGTACCACGCTGGGAGACAGGGAATGCTCTCTTCTGCTTCTGATGGGGCAATATATTTGTTGCTGGTATCAATCACCTCGTGCTCGTTTCTTTGCTACTGGAAGAAGTGATGTCTACAGAGCAGTTGCTGCTTATTGTCTGTGGAGGTTCCAAACATTCATAGTCTCTTTACTCTTGGCAGAGCAATAGAGGGTTTCAGAATTCAAGAGGATCTGATGATGGAGGATGAAGTTGATGGCAATGAGGAGACAAAGGGGCTTTTTCACATTGCAGGCTGTCCGTTTGGGGTCTCAGAAGGCTGTGACCTTTGTGTTTTAGGCTGTGTAGCTTTGTGTTTTACTTTCTCCTCTTCTCCCTCATTTCAGCTGCCTTTTTCAACTTCCATATGGGTCAAAAAAGAAATAAAGGTCTGGAGAAGTTAGTGTGAAATTTATGCAGGAAATTGCCCCAGCTGGACACTTCCTAATTGGAAGCTGTGAAGAATTATCACCCAGAATTAACAGCCATTTTTGTGCAAGTTGTTCCTTACCAAGCTCTGCTGTTCCATATCTTGTATGGGAGACTCCCCTCCTCAGTCTTTATATTTGATGTTACTAGTTCACAAGTTGATTCTTGCAGTTTGGTGAATGCATTTGCTTATCTCAGCTTTAGGAGTACAGGATATGAAATTGAGGTTTGGAGAAGTCATCTGTAGGAGACATTGGACCAGCAGTGAGCTGCGAAAAGTTGATTTAAAACAGAATATTTACATCTCTGACGTACAATCTTACATTGTTTTATTGTTATTTTTAGAATTAGTTTGAAAGGGTGCTATTAAAATTTTAGTTACAGCTACATAGACAGCTTAGACCAGCCCCGAATTACTAAACTTGTATCCAGACTCTTGGAAAAAGTTAGGGCGGGTCACAAGAATCCTGCTGTTTGCATGGTAGTAGGAACCAGGTAAGCTCGAACTGGGAGAATGTTCCCTTAATCAGACTGTGTTATGTGGAAAATGATCCAGAAGCCAAAACTTATTTAAGCAATCATTTTTTGAGAATGAGCATGGTGACCGAAGGTTTGTTTAGCCCAGTACCTGTTTCTGACAGTAACCAAAAAAGGATGTCTTCCTTACCTTTTTGCTTCTGTATGGTTCTAGAGGTCTGCTTAATTTCATCAGATCTGTTTTGTCTCCAGCTTTATCTGAAACTAATTACTTCTCACTGGTGAATTTAAGCTGGAATCTAAAACTGCAGTGGTTATGTTCCTGCTCATTCCTCTCTTCACAGGCCTGAGAGGTGCCTGATGACAAAAGTCACCCCAGACACTTCCCTCTCTTAGGACAAATGAATCATTTGCTGCCCATAAATTTTCCAGAGAGTCTGCTGGAAGCATAGTGTGCTGATACCTGTGTATTAGCAGTGATCTTCAAGAACTTGGTATGAAGCAGTAATTAAGCTGCCTAATAGACTTGGAGCCATTTTTTTTGTTTTGTTTTGTTTTGTTTGGTGGGGAGCTTGGTTCTTGTTGAGAAAGACACAGTTTATTAGTCTGACTTGGTATAGCACTGTGGTAACCAAACAGAAATTTGTGTTCAAACAAGAAAAATATGGATGAATATATTATTCTCCAATTTTTAATGAGTTTTCATCATCCAAGATCCTCTTTAGAAATGACAGGGCTGGAGGAGAGGTCAGACAAAATGTATGGCTTTCAGGCTGGTGGTATTAATTTCGGTATCTGCCAGTGCTAGGAGAGGGTCATGCAGTGGGTTTTGCTGTTGAGTTGGAGGTGTTGCCTTACATCTCACCTTCTGTTTTTTCCCTTTGCAGACTTTGTGTGCATTAATTCGAGGTGTCCATCAGAAGAACAAATCCACTTCTGGGTTTGACATCATCAACATGCTTGTGGGTTTTGATAAGGCCGAGCTGTGTATGAAGGTGAGGCCCTGGCAGTGCAGAGGAGCAGTTCGCAGAGCAGCTGTGTTGCAAGGGCAGTGATTTGTAGACAGGTGTGTCTACCAGGCAGCAGCTTTGGGGGGAGATATTTGAGCCACTTACTAAAAATAGCTGTCCTGAAGTTCTGTACCTGACAGTAGCACAGACATTTGGGGTCCCTGGGTTGGTTAATAATAGAGCATTTTCTTTTCCTTTAGTTCCACACTGTGCAGTCACTGTGGTTAAGAGACCTTAAAGCCAGAAAAGGCTGTCACGGGTGATTACTACCTAGTATTGAACCTCATAGCTTGTGCTTAATCTTTATTCGAGAGTCATACTGTGTTCTCACATTCCATCAGCACATGTACTGTTTGAAACTTACTAGGTGCTCTTCACTGTAAAGATGTTGAGTTTGGGAAATGACAAAGTAACCAGTGATAAAGCTGAATTCTTGTTGTATCTTTCATCTCTCTACAAGAGTAGCAATTTTTCTTCTCTATAAAATTGTAGTACATTTGGGGAAAACATTAAGTAGCATTTTGCCTATCAGGTTTTTAATCATAACTTACGTATGTATTGTTAATTGGAGGTGTGCTGCTGCATTTAGAGAAAACTCATAGAAAATGATCATGATGTTATGCCAGTAGTCATTAAACTGTAGTGAACACAAAACAGTGTTGAGAAGCAATAGGATGAATATGGCCTGTGTAGCAGTAGTAATGGCTCAGTTATTGATTTGGGAATAACATGGCTTTATGCTGGTGCTCTTTTACTGGAATCTTCCAGAAAGCTTTTTATAAAAAACATTTCAAGTAATTTAAAATACTGCTTTTCAATAATGTGACTATGGTTCTTTAGAATCTGATGGAGAGCTTGGACTCCCTCCTCTGTGCAGAAGGTTCTGAAAGCCTCAAAAGCCTGTGTCTGAAGCTACTTCTCTGCTTGGTGACAGTAAGTCCTTAACAGTTGTATAATAACTTAAGGGCTTATATGAGCCACATCTGAGGGATGGAACTGCTTCAAAACTTGAGTGGAATGCTGCAGTGTGAAGCTTAAGAAGGAGAAAGAAATTGTGAATAAGAGCAAGGGTCAGTCCAGAATACACATGATGGCTCTAACCAAGATGCCAATGCAGACTAGCAGACGCTTTTCCTCCTGTAAGATAGGTGTCCACTGGGGCAAAAGGGAAGAGGCAGGAGGAAGTGTCAGTTGGATTCACAGGTGTGGGGTTTTTTTAAGGAAAAAGATCTTAAGAAGTCTCAGATAAATGGAAAGAAAGGGAGAAGGGCTGAGGAAAGACAGAAAGTGTGGAGTAGGCCAGAGTGGTGAGGATGTGAAAAATGAGGAAGTTATAGTAAATGGCCACTCATCAGCTGTTGGAGATGGTCAACTGTGAACTGTTTTGACTGTGATAAGAGATAATTGAGAGTGGGGGAGGTCTTCAATGCCCTTTTCATGATAGGATCTCAGTGGAGCATATATGCCCTGTTTTTCATTCTCTGCCTCCTGTGTAGAGCCTGCAACAGCTGATGACTGTTGTCATTCATGCAGCTGTGTAAAATACCAGTGTGTGGAGGAACGGGGGAGCTCTTAGTCCGTGGGTAGTGCTTCTTGGCAGAGACAGGGCTGGGAGGCAGGACAGATTTCTTTTACTTCATGTCTAGCTCTACTGCTAGTCACACCTTAACTTGCTAAGTGTGAGATTCTGGATAAATGTGTCCATCTGGCAGCAGAACTCTCATGTTCCCAGTGTGTGCCAGAGGCAGCTACAGCATCCGTGGAGGCTTTGGATGAGATTTTAAAACTTGTGTTTGTACTCAGGTGACAGATAACATTAGCCAGAACACCATCCTGGAGTATGTGATGATTAACAGCATATTTGAAGCTATTTTACAGGTAAGGGTTCTTCCTTCTACTGTGGGGGCTCTTCGATAGTGAGAACTCTCAGTAATGTGTTTGCTTTTCAGCTTTTTCAGTGCAGTGTAGTTCACTGGCACTGTTGTTGCTTCCATTCATAGCTCAGTCATATATATATATTTTATAGTGCTCTTCTCCCTTTTACTCTAGTCTGCTGTTTTTAGTCACTACTGACTATTTAAAGTATTTTCACTTGAAACATTTATGTACAGTTAGAATCTGAACAGATTTCTGGGCTAATTTCACACAGAATTCCTGTACTGGAGAAACTTTTATTCAGAAGGCAGTGTGAATATATCAAGTTTTTTTTCTGCTCTTGGATAAATTATACTTTTTTCAGTGGAACTGAGCCTTGGAGAAACCCAGAACACTTGTGCAGGTAGTGCTGGTGATTCCCTGAGATACTGTCCAATGCTGTTGAGAAATATATTTGCCCTTTATGCCCTGAAAGCCTACATGCATCCCTTCTGTGATAAATAACCTTCTCTGTGTGCAGAACTTCCTTGAGGCACTGACACTGGCTTCACCCTAAATATCCTCTTTCAGATAGGACATAATTTGCTCTTACACGTACATTTCATGGCTCTGCTCTGAGTCACTGCAGGCTTCCTGAAGCAGGCCTGAACAGAACAGTGTGATTGTTTATTCCAGATCCTGTCCAGCCCTCTCAGTCGCAGGGAACATGGGTATGATGCTGTTGTCCTTCTGGCCTTGCTGGTCAACTACAGGAAGTATGAGGTAGGTGTTCTGGGTAACAGAAACATCACTTCTCTCTACTTTATTAATTTAGAGTGGCCTCTGGATTATGAAGGCAGCACAAAGTACAGTTTTTAGCAGTGCACGCTGTAGCATCAGGGTGTCAGCACGGAGCAGCAGAAGCTTTGCAAGGCAGCTCTGTTATGCTCCTTATGTCTGTCTCCGATGTATGTGTATAATCAAATGTGTATGATATTCCTACAGCTTGTTCCTTGCCAGCATGAAAGAAACTACCTAGTGAATTTGCGTTTCCTCAGTGGGAATAGTCTGAGGAAGGTCCTTTTGGAAGAGTTACTGTTGTGCCAAACCACGTCTGCCTCTGTGTATGTGTGTGAGTGTGTGGTTATACATAATCTCCAAAGTAAAATGAGCTGTCAGTCATCCTGGGCTTCAGACTGAATTTGTGATTCAGAACCTGACTAGCTGACTGAAAGAGCACAGATCCCCAGAAGAGATGATGAAGCTGTGACCAAAGAATGAATTGAAACATCACAGCTAGTATTTCCAAGAGAAGTCTCTCTCTGTCTCTTTGATGGATTCCTCTTTGAGGAACTTTATTCATCATCCTCTTTATGGTATATTCCCATTTTTTTCCATTATTCATCAGCTTGAAAAAGAAACATTTCGAATGTCAGAACAACACCTAATGTTGGCTTTTCTTGTATGAGGCATGATGCTTTAATGATCAGGGGTTTTTTTCTTCATAAATAGGAATATCTTAATATACTTCAGTAGGCAGGAAACAGGAAAGTTCTGGAATACCCCTCTTCAACAGAGTTACTAGGGAGGGAGCAGGTTTCAAAACCTACGTGGTTTTATAATAGGTCTTGTTCTGAATTATGAATAGACCTAGAGAATATGCAAGGACAGGAACTACACTTGGTGTCAAAGTAATGCCTATTAATTTCTCATTCCTGTCAATGATGTCAGAATCATGAGCTGCAGATTCTGTTCTGCATTCTGTGCTGTGGTAGCATGGAACAGGAACATGGAGTTTGATTTCAATATATGGCTATGATGGAAAACTGTTGGGAATTATTTAAGTAAGGTTACTTATGAGGGCAGACTGGGAAGACCAGAGGTCTCATTGCAACATTCAGACAAATGGTGGAGAACTGTGTAATCCCATTCCTGAGGCATGGATCGCTGTGGACTGTAGTTTATGTCCTTAGTAAGGTAGAATGCTGTGACTGCACGAGACTTGTCCTTGGCTCTTTGCAGTGGCTTTCTGGGGAGTATTGAGTTGGGTTTGAGTGCTTTGGAGAACACTGTCTGAGACGTCTTGAAACTGGGCACCCAAAGGAAGTTGTGCTGATGTTTGAAAAACGCAATCCATACAATCCAGCTGAAGCAGACGTGTAGCAAGGGGAGCTTCAGCTTGAGCAGCTCCTTTGGCAAGGCTGAAAGCTACTCCCACAAAGGTTTTATGTGACAAGTGCCCAACACTGCCCTTTGTAGCAGTGCTGCAAGCCAAGCCTGTAGTAATGCAGCCATAAACTTTGTCCTTGAGTACCTGCTTTCATGTGCTGTTCTTTAGCCCTTAGAGTCAATATGGTGGTTGTCTGGTTGTCAGTGAATTGTAGCACACTTTCATGCCTCAGGTGCTCTGGAGTTCTCTTTTTAGTTAACTGTGGTGCAGCTGAAAGGTTCTCTTTTGGTCTGATCTCCATTGGTTGCTAAGTTATGTTTCCAGCTGCTTAAGAAAATCTAATAAGGCTCAAAAGTCATTAGCTGACTATGATTTTGTGTCTGTTTTTAGTGTAAATACCAGTGTGTTTTGCATCAGGATGTTCTTTCATATTTTTGGGATGTGAATTTTGTAATCTCTCAAATTCTGTGGAGAGTATCTCTCCGTGTTGTTGTTACCAGTGTTGCTGAGATCTTGGCTTGCTTATTAACTTCTGTTCTAGGGATTTACATGTCTTTTACATGGAACCTTTAAAGGGATGTCCCTGATTGAAATCCTAATAATTTTCAGAAGTTGTTCCAACTATATACTTATTCAAGTGTTCAGCTATATTTTATGCTTTTTTTTTAATACTAGTCCTGATTTCAGAGAAAGTGCTTTTGCATTGATACTATGAGAAAGAAAATGCTGTGAGAAAAAAGTATTTATTTGATCACTTTCCCAGTGTTTTAAGGGATGGCTGATAGGATAGCAAGTTTAAAACATAAAATCAGGTAGTGACTTTTAAATACTTACTGTTTGATAACATCTAGGCAGAAGTTTATTTGCCTCATGTTCAACCTGCTAGAATTGCATATTGTGTCTTTTCTTAGAGGTGAAAGAAAGTAGTTAAGATGTGGGGTTTTCCCTTTGTGTGCTTGTCTGGCAGCATATCATGTATCCAACAGCCCTTCATGTCCAGTTTTGTGCACTTGTCTTTACTTGATATAGACAACTACAGGTGCTGAAGAGACACTTAAAACTTTGGAGAATCAGAAAGTTCATGTGTTTTTCTTTTTTTTTCCAGACATCTTGCATAACTCAAATTATTTTTTTAAAAAAATCTCTTTAACAAAAAAAGTAATTATTCAAGCTCCAATTGCCTGCAAAATGACCTGCCTGCAGATGAGACTTCTTCTGTGTCTTGGTTCAAAACCAGCTTTTTTAGCTTTGCACTGACACATATAAACCAGGAAAAATGTGCATTGCTAATCTAAAATGCTTTCTAAATTATTAGCATTTGTCTTTATAGATGGAGCCTGTGTGCTTTCTTCATCTAAGTTCAAGGCATTTATATTCTCCAGAGACTTCCAGCTCTTAGTGGTGTAAACAAAGTGTTGATCTCTAACCCAGCAGCAGATGAGTCTGTAACATTGTCCTGCCTTCCTGGGTGCTGCTTTAAGCAATCTTTGCAAGGTGTTGCAGAAGGGAGATAGCAGAGCACTAATGTTCCATCCCAGCTTCACTGCCTGTTCCTGCTGCAAAACTGTGTGTGTGTCACAGATAACAGGCTTGCAGAACAGCTGCTCCACTTTTCAGACTGACAGATGAGCTGGTGGAGGGACAGAAACTCCCTCTCTTCCCAATAAAATCAGGAGACTGCCTGGCCGAGCCAGTAAGGAGGTGTCCCAGGCATAGCAGTCTTAGCATGTGCTGTGACTCCTGCTTCTTTTTTATGTATTCTGTTTTATGGGACAGGACAGAGATTCTTCCCAGGTGGTTGGGTAAACTGGGAAACATAATAGTGGTTTTTTTCCCCAAAGACTGAACTTAAAATAATTTTTCTTTCTTCCTTCTCCCCCCACCCTGAGCAGTCAGTGAATCCTTACATTGTGAAGCTCTCCATTGTGGATGATGAGGCCACACTCAATGTGAGTACTTGGCTTGATTCCTCTGTGCTGCTGGGGATGCTCTCTCGTGTGGGGTGTAGGGTAATGAATGCAAGCATGGTGTATGGTAGAAATCAGGTCTCAGAACAGTGCTGCTCTAAGGAACACCAGTACAGTGGTTGTTCAGCCCTGACTGTGCTCTTGCAATAGGTTAGGCAGCTCATGATTTGGACAGTTTGATCACCAGTTAAATGGTGGGGGTGCTTAAAAAGCTGGGTAGCAAGGAACATGCTAAAGTTGATCTGTTATGCATTCATGAACTATCTGTACACTATTTGCTGTCATGTGCCGAAGAGGCACAGGATGGTTTATGCCAAAGGGGATCTCATTTCCAGTGCTGTGTCACTTGATTTTACCAGTCCACAAGTGAATTCTTGTAACTCAGTGGAAGCTTGTATCTGAGTCAAGAGTCCTGCAACGTATTTTAGGTTGTAGCCACAGCCTGAGTTTTTAACTCAGGCCAGGATAAAAATTTACAGCAGACTGAGTAATGTGATTTCTGGACTTGGAAGCTGCTCTTTAGGCATGAAGTAAAAAGCAAGCTCCATGCTAAATAAAGGGTGAGAACTGTTATTCTGACTTAATTAAATTGGCTTGACAGAAAGGATGTTTAGTAGGTGGAGGCTGTTTGCAAGAAGTCAAAGGTTATTAGTGTCTATGACTCTTGCTTTGAATTTTTGGATGTCCTTCTGACACCAACTTCCTTCTAAATTTCTTGATGCTTTACTGAGGCTTCTTGAGTGAGAGCTCTATCTGGAGCTCCAAGGAGAGTAAACGTTCTCTGTTGAACTTAGTAATTAGATAAATAGCTTTAAATTTTGTTGTCTGGGCTTTTGTATTGTAATGTCGTTGTATCATAGCATGTCTTAATAGTTCAAGCAGCTTCAAGGGAAATCCTGCATAGCATGCTAGGTTATCTTGCAGGGTGGCAGCATTGCTATGTGTGTTCAGTGTGTGATTTTCTCCCTGGAGATTTTAATGTGAAGGTTTTTTTTAACGCTGTTTTTTCAGGGAATGGGACTTGTAATTGCCCAGGCTTTATCGGAATATAACAGGTAAAACCTGATTTGTGTCTTGTTTACCAATACGCGATAGTTGCTGTAGGTTTTCACAAACTTTTTTTTTTTTGTGTGTTGAAGCACTTGTTTATCACCTAACAGCCTTGATGCACCTGGAGAAGCAGGGAATAGTCTTATGCTTTGAGGTACTTTGGTTCAGTTGATGCTGTCATTGCAAGTCTCAATGCATCTGTACCAGCTGAGCTGATGTGCTTCAAGAGAGATCTTGCTGTAGGGAAAGATATCCACTGTATGTTTTTACTGTCATGGATTTTACCTCTGTATGAACTTTGCATAAAATGTTAGTCACAAGTGAGAAGATAATAGTTTGCTGAGCACTTCTCTGTTAAAAAATTGATTTAGCTGAAACCCTGCCTAATCAAACAAATGTATCCAGTGCTGTCCGCATGCCGGATCAGAGACGATGAGGAGATGTAAACTCTTCCAAAAGGTGGAAAGCTGTAGCTGCTGCTGAAGAAAGAGCCAGAAAGTCAGCAGAAAGGGTAGCATATTTTTAGCCTCTGCTTCATAAGCAGCAGCATAAAATATGTAAGTTTTCTTAAGAGGAAAGTGCTTTAGAAAATTTGGAAACTTGCAGCAATTTCACCTGAGAAACTCAAAAATTTTTTTTGTGCAGTAGGATTCTCAAAGTATCCAGAAAAATGTTTTAATTCCTTTGAAAGTCTGCTGTGATAGTTATGCAGGTGACTTGCAAGATCAGCAAATTATGTGGATGTATTTATGAGAGTAAATGATTAGAGTAAAGCAGAAAAAACTTCACCCACCCAACTTCCTTCATTCTGACAAAAGCTGTATCAGATCATGGCCTGTTTTGCTTTGCTCATTCCTTCCCCCTTTCCCAAGAATTTAGAGTTGCTTTCTTTGCATGTTACATTGTGTGTGATCAGATTCCTGTGACAGACAAAATAAATGGTCATGTGAGCTTTGCTAATCCCTTTGAGTGCCAGATAAAGCAGCGTAGCTTAAATCTGAGGTACCCAACCTATTTGTTGACTTCACTTGCTCTAGATCCAGTCTCTTCACTTGCTCCAGGAAAGTGGGATCAGGCAAGACCAGGCCATGAACCGTAATGGTCCTTGTGCTTTCTCCTGGCCATAGGGTGACCAACTCTGATTTCGTCTGTAGCGGATGATGATTGAAATGAAACTGTTCTGTGGTTACTGACTGTGTGCTCGTGTGGTCTATTGCTGTTTGTCCAGTGCAGGACAAAATTTCCTAAGCCACTTGATCCCTTTCCTTCAGCGTTAGCCCAAACTGCTTGTGTCCTCTGTAACAGCACAAGCATTGTTCGAGTTTCACATCTTTCAGCTGCTCCACTTCAACTCTACACAATTTACAAATATTTTAATACCCTTTTTCTCTTTATCTGTGAGCTCTTGAAAAGGGCTGTTGAAGTTTCCTCTATCTTATATTCTTATCAAATAAGACTAACTTGTAGGGATGTAGGTGAAGTAACCCTAGTTCCATTTCTAACCCTGAAACTTCATTCTTATTCCTTTTTTGTTCAGGCAATACAAAGATAAGGAAGAGGAGCATCAGACCGGTTTCTTCTCAGCCCTAACTAACATGGTAAGCAAGGAAGTGGTGTTTTTCTATACTTAAAAAGGTGCATTCATGCAAGTTCAGCAGGAGAGTGTTTCTAAAACACTGTAAACACACTACAACTTGGAATGTGGGTTCTGGAGGTAGAGATGGATTGAATGAATCAAAACTAAATACAACTAAAATGGTTGTATTCTGAGGAGTGTGTTGTCTGTCTGGGAAAGCTCTTTCAAAGGATGAGATCTCCATTCTTGTGCTGATAGCTGAAATTCTTTTCCTGCATCTTCTTCACTGTAGTTGACTTTATTTTAAAAATCACCTTATTTTAAACTTTTAATCATTTTTTTTAACTTCTTAATCCTTTTAAACAGCAATGTATTTTTAAAAACTAGTTGCTACTCTGATGACGTGGCCTCAAACATAGTGGCACATAGTCTTGTCTGTCACTAGTCTTTGAGGTTCTGTTTCTTTACTGTTTTGTTTCTTAAGCCTGGGTGCACTTCAGCTATGGAGTAAAGCTTGGATTCTGCAATGGGCACTCTGTATCTTTGGAGGGGTACCATTCAAAAACAATTGTGAATTTCTTCATTGTAAAGAGAATCCACTGTTCCCCTTGTTCATTTGGGCTTTGCTTTGGTCTGAGATTTGATTGTCTTCTGAGATCTAACTGACAGAAAAATTTCCTGTAAGTAAGGACAGTTCAGCTGTCTGTCAGGAGTGACTTGGGTAAACCTGCTGCCACCCTGGGGCAAGCAGATAGGAAATGATCCCTGTTGTCCTGTTTCAGAATGGCAAACTAATCCAGGCTGAGATTCAAGATCCAGTCATTTTTCTTTTTTTTTTGACTTTTTTGTGATTCGAAAAGTGAAGCGTTGGTCAGTGACAGTACGGCAAAATAAAATGTGTTTGTATCCGTGTGTTGTCTCTTGCTGTCTAACAGCTTTCCCACATTCCTGCTGTGCAATGCTCTCTCTTTCCATAGGTGGGCAGCATGTTCATAGCAGATGCTGACGAGAAGATCTCTGTCCAGTAAGTGCACAGATGTTATTTACACAATGAACTGGTCGCGCAGTCCGCTCTGTCATGGAGCTGTTGAATGTCACAAAGCAAACTAGAGGAGCAGGATCTCCTGTCAGTAAAATGCTACCACACCCCTGCAAACTGTGGATTTGCTCTTCCCTGAGAAGGGTACAGCAGGAGGAGACACAGCTGAATGGCTTGTAATGAAGTCTATAAAAAAAACCTCCAGTGGTTTTATGAGGCATTTATAACATATAGTAGGTGTGTCAGAGGTGGCACGTGGGAAGCGATGGTTTGTGCACTCTGGCCCCCACCAAAATATTTTCTAAATCAAGGGGGCAGGTGATAAATATGAGGGATTTTAGTGTCTTTAGGACCCTCTGCTCTTAAAAGAGAGGACTTTAAATGGAAAACACTGTTTGAGCAACTAGAGGCACCTTCAGCAGGAAGGCAGCAAAGACTGTAGTTGAGCTCCAAAAATAGCTATTTTTATGGATTGCTACTACTAGTAGTATTATTAGTACTACTAATAGTTGGAAGAAAAACTGGATTGCAGAGGCAGAGCTTTCCATAGTTGAAAGAAAATTATTCTTTTTTCACGTAGGCCATGCTTCTGAAAAACTTGATTCAGAATACCATATTCTGATCACTAACTGTGCCTTTGTCTGTATCCTTCCCACAGAACAAATGAAGCAATCCTTCTAGCCCTCTATGAAGCTGTTCACTTAAACCGGAATTTCATCACAGTTCTGGCACAAGTGAGTTTCAGTGGAATGTTTTCCCATTTCTTTGTAGTGGATGTCTTTGAAATCAGAGATCCAGAAATGGGATTGGTAAAAAGATGTTTTCTTTTTTTTTTCCCCGTTGTGTACTTGTCATAGGATCAGCATGAAAGATCAGAAGCTGGCCAGGGCCTGGGAAGAATTTTATGAAAGACTTCTTGCCTTGACAGTAAATGAGTAGAGTTTTGAGGTCACAGTTCATGTTGGGATGATTCATTTTTGCCAGTGAATGGAAAGGGCTGCATGGAGTGCCTTCTGTGCCCTGTTGATACTCCACTTAGGGGGAGGATGGAGTGAGCAAACTGGCTGCTGTAGCTCTCAGAGCAAATCATAGTTTTGTTAAGTTAGGGTTGAGAGAAAGAGACTGATTCAGCTCCCAAATTGGATGAATTGTCCTGTATGGGTGTGCACGGACTGCATCCTGTTGTTGCCTATTTGGGTATTCTTCACTTAGGGACTAACTGACATGGGACAGTTGTTTCAAATACTATTTTGTGTTCAGACTTCCTTGGAGAGCCCAGCCACTTTGGCATGGGAGCCAGTTGTTGGAGCATAGCACTTATCCTTGGGCTTTTTATGGTGGAGAAACAGCCTTCTGAGAGGCAGTGGGCTGCTCTGATCACAAATCTCCGGATGCTTTTCTAAATGCTATGTGAGTTTGCAGAGGTGGTTGCTGCTGGGAGGCAGATAATGAGCCTGTCTGATCCAGTGATCGTGCTGAAAGGGTAGCCTGATGTGTTTAGGAAAACCTTCAGATTCAGGCTTGTAATTTTGGTTTGTAGGTACTACTTGTAATCAGTGAGAAAAACAACATCAGCAAAACAGTTAACACCTTTCCCCAGATTATTCATGTCCTCAGAGTGCAGCCATACATCACAGGCTGGACACTTGGCATGACAGAGGAGACCTTTGTCGACTCCTGACAGTAGTAGTGATGGAAGAGCTCTGATAAGCAGATCTACAGCCTCTGAAAAAAGCTTCTGTTTCACGGAAGGTTAATTTGCTGAGGTTCCCTGCTTGTCTTTCCCCAGGTTAATAATTTCTACCACTTCTGAGAGACTTCTCCTCTTTCAGTTCTGTGTAATACCAACTCAGGCCTTTCTGTGGTCAAGATATTCTTGCGGGAGGAGAGGCATTTGGCAGGGAAAAGAGCAGAGCAGAAAACGATCAGCTAGAGTAAAAACTCTTAAAAGTAAAAGGATAGACTAGTTATTTGTGAAAGTGATAGTTGAAGCAGCCACTGATCAGTGGGTTGAATTGGAGAACTGATATTCTTGGGTGGATTGTGTGTAATCCTTCATTTAAGAGAGGGCAAAGTAGGTCATGTCATGTTGAAAAAACCTCATAAAAGCTGATGAATGCTCTTGCCTAAGCTGGTGTCCATTGCTTGGTGCTGCATGAATGGCTCCCTGCTGCTGTGTGGCACATGGGAAGAGCAGGGATTCAGTTGTGTGGCTATCTGAAGCATTAAGTGTATGCTCACCAGCTGTGGGTGCTCAGGTTTGCTGCTGGGTGGCACTCTTGCCTCTCAACTGCCAGTTTACTGTTCTGGAGAGAGAAGGTAAGCCCCCAAAACCTATGGAAGGTAACCTGGCTTATGTAAGACTTGCAGTGAAAAATTGTATTTTAAAGTTTAAGTTGGTAGCTGTAGGGATGTAAATTGTCTTTGAGTTGTATTATGTGTGTCTGTCCTTCCCATGAAATACATGCATTTGTAGTTGCTCATAAAATGAGATACTCAGAGGCAGTGTGGAGGATATCCACTTGTGAAAAATCCTGTGGAACTAACATCAAATCAGCAGTTCTGTATCCTTCTTTTATTTTGAAATTGTGCTGATATATTAAGGCAGATGATACATTTATGTAAAACTTGCCCTATGAAATGGACACTTTGCTTGGCAGCCAGACTCAAAAATAGCATGGCAGATTGCCTACGCTCTCACCAGTGTGGATAGGTCTGGAGGCTTGCAAAGAGTGAAGTCAAAGCAGTAATTAGGCAGGCAACTATTAGCCCAGATGAAATGGGGAGAGTAACGGGCTGATGGAAGCTGAGAGGATCGATAATGATAGTATTATTTATGTTATGCACTGTTTTCCTGCAGTGCCTGGGCTTTACAGTGAGACAGGAAAATAATAAATTGCCATCATCTTTGAATATGAACAGGTGGGGGGCAGGAACGAGGAGAATTTGCTCTTAGAAAGAGAAGCGAAAGGATCTTGGAGGAAGACTTCAAATGCACTTCCTTGAGTTATTTTAGGAGGAATTAGAAGCTATTAACATTGTAGGCTTTTGCAAACCTTTTCCCATTCTCCATTAGGGAAAGGCATTTTTTCTGTCTGCTGGGGAGAGCCACCACTTTCTGATGTATTTTTGTGTTTTGTGGAGTAGAGAAATTGATGTACAGTTTAATTGTTAGACATCCAAGGTCAGGAACCATGGACTGGCTCTTTGAAGAAGAGGTTGAAGTTTCTTGAGACTTCTTTAGTCATGTCTATTGTGCAAGAGCATGGAACAGTACAAGTAGTGGTCTGTGTTTCTAGTGCCTGGGGAAGCAGTTGACCTGTGCCATTTGTGTTTTCTCTCAGAGCCATCCTGAAATGGGCCTGATGACAACACCAACGAGCCCAATTCCAACAACACCTGTGACTCCACTTGGAACCACCCCGCCTTCTTCAGATGGTAAGAGATGTAATTTCTTAATTTTTCTGAGGAAAAATAATTTAAAACTGTAAAATAACTAGCAAACTATTTTCTGAAGATTGCAACTAATGAGATCTGTCTGGAGCAGATGTAACTTGGTGTTCTCTTTCTGGAGTGACTTGCCTTACTGAATAAGAGCAAGATTCTTTGACTCAAATTTATTTTTATTTTGCCTTGTGTGTTTCTCAATGAAATTACGCTGATATTCCTTCTGAAAACAGTACTGCCCCAATATCTGCATGAAGGTACATCCAGCCCATTAGTTATTCTATGTAGGCTTTTACTTACGAATGTTTCTAGTGTCAGGTCTTTTGCTTGGGATTATTTGTCATTGGAACAGATTTACAGAGAATCGCTGTGGATTCCTGCTTGTCGTTAATGCACTTGTCCTCAGCTTTGAATTAATTGGGATTTGAATTTGGTCTGGGTGTGGAAGTATTCCTCCCTCTTATTATTGCCTTTTCTTTGATAGGCTTTGTAAAGGACTGCTTACCCTGAGATATTTCTTCTAAATGTGATGTTATGTGTCCACATAAATATGCTTTGAAATCATTTAAGATAAAACCCTTTCATTTTAAGGTATGGATAGATATAGCCTAGTTTAAGAGAAGAAATGCAATGGCTGTTTTCACATACTTTAATGGCATCTGAGCTGAGGAATGTTTAATGAGGGAACAGAGTCAATTTGAATAGAGCACAGTTTGAAAATATTTCTGGGGAAAAGCAGCCTGGGTTACTCAGTTATATCAGCTATTCAGGTCATTTGATACTCTAGTTAAGGATGATCCTCCTCATGGATGAATTCTATCTTGTTGCCATGGATAACAAAAGCTTCAGATAAAAAGTCCCCTATGTCTCAAGTCTATGTGCATATAGCATAAAATGTGGAGGGATGGGCATTTTGTGGGCTTCTGTTCAACGTGTTCATTTCACATGTATCCGCCCCCACACCATATTATACAACTGACAGAGTTTGTGCTTACCTACATCTACAGCTTGCTTGCACTTTTTTTTCCTTTTTTTTTATTTACCACAAGACAAAACAAAATCAAAACAAAACCTCCATCCTGCTTTCGGCAGAGGCAGTGATCTTGTGAAGTTTGAGGCTTCTTGCGGCTTGTAAGGTTACTAAATTTAAGAAGAGGATCTGATCTTAATGTGCAGCAATTGCGTTGGGAAGCTTGCTTTATTTTTGTCTGCTGTCACCTTCCTGATCCCTGCTCTGTGACTCTTTGGGGTTTTTTTTGTGGCCCTTGGCTTGGTTTAGTTTGGTGGTGCTTGAGTACTGCTGTTTTAAAGATATGTCAGAATTTTACTCGTTTACTAAGGTCTTGCAACTCAGCTGTAAAATTTACCCATGGCTGCCAGTTAGCGAGACACTTTTGGCTTTGGAATGAGAAGATTGCTTTCTTTTTCCTGCATTTAAAAATGTGTAATTGAACTGTTTTCAAGTTACAGTAACATGTAGAAGTTCATCTATGAGTTTCAGGTGCTTTTCTTCTATGCTGTCTGGGATAAAAAATGGGTTCATATTCTGGTTTGAAATTTCTCTGGCTGTTAACCTATAGTGTGAATTAAGACCTTGTAAAGTTTCAAAATGTGTGGTAAAAAAAGGTCTGTATCATGAATCAGGATAAGCAGTGATGTGTTCTTCAGAGTGATTTCTTCCTTTTTTTTTTTCTTTTTTTCCAGAAATGAGGCTTTTGCTAGAAACTGTTTATCCATAATATGTAAATCAAGTGTGCCTGTCACCATAGTTATCTAAATGTCAGTTTGCTTACTGTTGTTAAATATTCACTACGTTCATTGTAACAGCTCAAGAAGGATCCACTGGGGATATAAATACATTTTCCAGACTTTTAGCTAAATCTTTGAGCTATTCATAATATTGGGAGTGAAAAAGCTTCCAGTCTCATTGCACAGACTTTGCCAATAGACCTGGCATGTTAGCAACACGTCAGGAGCCTCAGGTCTTCAAGACTGAATGAACAAAACCAGCTCACGCTTGGGAATGTGCAACCTTTGTGGCCTAAAAGCCCCGTTATGATTTTTTTTATGTGATTTGAACAGTGAAGTTACATTGATCTATTTGACCAGTTGTTTCCAAGGGCTACAGTTGTGTATTGAAGGTGATTGTATAATCCTGAGTTCCACGAGAAGCTCTGCTGTACTCTGGGCCTCTCAGTGCATGGTTTGAAGAATCCTGCATGTTACTGTTGGCTTGTCTCCTTCATCCTTCTGTGCCTGCCCTTGCCCCCGTTGAAGCCTTACTTGCCTTATTACAGGGTTGAGATACAAGCCTTGAATTGTGAAAGGTGTTTTATATTAAAGCAGACTTTTCCCTGAACCAAAATACGGTTGTGTACAGGATCAAATTACTTCCCCTCAGAGCCCCCAACCGAGTCATCCAACAATCTGATGTTAATTCCTCACTTCTTATAAGGTCCAATCTCATGATAAATTTTTCTTTCCTCAACAGTGAGAAAAGCCTTGAGCATTCCCGAGGATAGACAGAAAAGAGATGATATAATACTTAAGATGTGTGTACTAGTGGTCTGCAGATCTGTTTCCAGTGCAAAGAGAGCCCTGTCTTAGGCTGTGTTTATAGCATGAGAGGAGAGAGACTTTGGTCAATTGTAATTCAAGCCACCTATGACCTCCTGAGTGTGAGAACCTGTGAGTTTGACCCCTAGGCAGCCGAACAGTCATGTTATTGTCATGTCAGGACAGTTGCATAGAGCTGGAAAAGATCTCCTTGACCCTTGAGCTTAGTGCTCTGTGCTTGCAGGCATATAATCATAGAATCCCTTGAATTTATCAAGCTCTGACTAAATCTGTTAAATTTGTTTCCCCATAATTTCTGTTGTGGGGCAGTTTCAGCATCTCATTCCTTGGTTAGAAATATTCAACTTTGCCACCTGCATTTCTTGTCAATTCATACCCATTTATCATGCTGTTAACCCCCCCTTGAAACAAAGATGGCTCTTTTTCACATGTTGGTTTGCTCACCTGTGTGTTTTGCTGTCTCACAAGAAAGGTACTCTGTTCTTCTGATCAGCATACTAGCCTGTCTTTAAACTTGTTCAAGTTAAGGTTCATCCTCTTTGAACATGGCTTCTGCATAATTATGCAGTGTTTGAGACAAGGCCTCACCAGCACCTTGTACAGGGCATTAGTCTCTGCTGGAAGTGCATTTCTGGATATATGTTGTAGAACTGCACTCTTGAGCCTTTCATGTTGCTAGCTTGTCATCTCGCTATCAGATCATGGTATTTTGTTTGCAGCTGATGAGCTCTCATCTTGCCATGGAAATAAATCCCCGAATTCCTGACCCTATGGCTTGCATTGTTTAATTTTATCTTGTATTTATTATTGTCCTTGTTCTTATCCTATTCTTTGTGTGCAGTCTGATGCTCTTCTGTGTTTATATATCCCAACTTTCTGCCCTTAGCAGGTTCATTAACAAGCAGCTGTTTCTTATGTTCAGGTCATACAGAAAAAAACCAGAGCTATTCTCTAAACTGATGCCTACAGAATTCAAGCAGTAATTTTTTCTCAGACCAATAATTTCTCCAATTGTATCTTGTTTGCCAGATCTTTGATATACATTAAATTTCTTTATGGGTTCCCACCTATATCCTTCACTTTTAATTTTTTTATATGTAACTCTGTTAAGTGCTTTACTGAAGTGTTCCTAGGGCTAGCTCCATCAGCTTGGGGATTTTGTTTGTCTGAGCTACTTTATCTTAAATGGTATCAGACTTACCTGGCAGGATCTGCAGGTAAATGCATGATGGATGTTTCCCACTGATCTTTCTCCTCCCTTTCAATATTTCTTGTAAAGCTTTCCAAATGGAAAGGCAGAGAATAGCCCTTTAGGACAGCTCAGGCTCAGTCATCAGTAAAAACGTGGCTCAGTCACATGATAGAGGCTTGACAGCTCATAAACTCAGTGCTTCAGATGGTGCATGGGGAATGGGGGAATGAGCGAGGAGGCACATTGTGCAATTAGCTGAGGAAATGAGATAGCTTCTTGTAAAGTCTAAGGCAGATGATGTCCACTGTTAAGGTGTCAGAAGTACAGCTGGTGTCCTAGAGAAATGCCAGTGAACTGCTGTGGGTATGGATAGTACATTTCTGCTCCCTGCTGGGTTGTGATGTATCTAGCACAAGCTGTGACTGCTTTTGCTTCTTGAATTTTATAAAGCTTCTGTTTCTGCCTTCCTTTTCTATCACTTCGGTCATGCAGTAATTGTTACATTATGTGTTGTGTGTTGCTTCTGCAAGAGAGACTGTTGTTGGGAGGAGAGAACGGAATTGACACAGACCTTTTGGAACTAAAATTTCAAAATTGCTGAAACAGAGAAGGGCCTTTGCTTGGCATGTCTCTTCTCAAATTGAGAGTGGTGTGAATGTTATCTGTGTTGCTTGTAAGAATTAATTGGCTATCTGCAAATATCCAGAGCTCCCTAGGTTTGGGAATGTTGATGAGTGCTAAAACAGTGGGCCCATCTCCCTGGGAGGAGGAGCAGGGGCAGGACAGAGAAGGATATCACTTTGCAGGGTACCACAGTCTGTGCTTAGAGCAGGAGAAATGGTCTCTGAGGGAGTGGTACCAGTCTTCATAACAAAATCCTTCCTGGGTGGTTGTGGAGGAGGAGGAGGTCAGGTGTCCCTGCAAGTAGGCTGATCCTACCCTAGACCTGTGAGTCTGTGTCTTAGTTCTCTGTATAGTTATTTCTTGTATTTGTATAGGACAAATGTGTCTTATCTGCTTTGTTCCAGTTATAAGCTCTGCAGAGCTGCCTTTGGATGCTGATGTGCAAACTAGCAACCTGCTGATAACCTTCTTGAAGTACAGCTCAATTGTGATGCAGGATACAAAAGGTAAGTGAATTCTGTGGATGCAGCAAACAGTGTTTCTGAAGTCAGGAGGGCACAAGAACATGCCTAGTGACTCCAGAAAGAGAAATGGAGTCTCTTTAAAGACTGAAGATTTCACCTTTTGAAAAAATTAAGTGATTTCTTATTGTGAAATAAGACTTAGGAAAGTAGGAGAGACCTAATGCTGGCAGGAGAGATGTCAAGTATGGAATGAATGTATTAATAAATGATAATACCTAATAACCAAGCCTGTCTATATGCCAAAGGTATGAGTATATCTGATTCACAACTATCTGTCAGAGAGGGGAAGTCTGAGACCAGAGAACTGTATTTTTAAGAACATTTAGAAACTGACAGAGGGGGCAAAGCTCAGCATTAGAAGGAAATACTTCTTTTGTCCTTTGGTTAAACAGGCAGCTCTGTAATTATAAATAGGACAGCAGTAACTTAGACTGCACTGGCAGTAATTTGCTTGAGAAAGTATCTTTCTGTATTGTGCTTTTTGTTTCTCCTGTAGTTCTGTGGGGGTTAATTTCAGCTTGCTGGAGTTTTAAGTATTGCTTAATCTCCTGCTCAGGGTCCCCAAGGGTGCTGTTTTGTCCAGTGGTTATACGGGCAGGACCGTAGTGTGAACATACCAAGTGATCTTCGCACCGTATTTCAGCCTGTTACCGACTTCCACTGTTAAGTTAGATATAACAACAGAAATATGAAGATATCTGCAGAGCTATGATACATAATTACTGAACTTCATGAATGCTTAGCATTGAATGAGAGCAGGCAGTTTCCTTTTACCTACGAGCTTGCAATGAAATTGTATTTGGCTGTCTTGCTCTTGTTCAGTAAGCAAGCTAGTTGAAGAAAAAGTAGTAATTGAAATTAGGGCCGAAAGGAGCTTAATGAAAATATCTAGTGCACCCCTATCTGATTTTGGCTGGGACAGAGTTCATTTTCTTCTTAGTATTTGGTAGAGTGCTTTGATTTTGGATTCAGTATGAGAATGATGTTGAGAACACACTGATATTTTGGCTCTGGCTAAGTAGTGCTAACCCTACGTCGAGGACTTGTCAGTGTCTCATGTTCTGCCAGTGAGGAAGTGCACAAAAAGCAGGGAGGGAGCATGGTGACCTGAACTGGCCAAAGGGTATTCCACACCACAGAATGTCATGCCCAGTATATGAACTGGGGGAGTTACCAAGAAGGGGACAATTGCTGTTTGGGGACGGGATGGGCAGCAGGCAGTAAGCAATTGTATCATGACCTGTACTGTGCATCACTTGTTTCTCTTTGGTTCTGTTACCCTCACACTGCTGATGATTATCGTGAATATGACGATGAGGTTTCAGTTATTAAATTGTTCTTATCTCAACCCACATGACTTATTTCCAATTCTTCTCCCTGTTGTGGAGAGAGGAGAAGCATTGAGAGTGAGTGAGCAGCTGCATGGTACTTAGTTGCTGTCTGGAGTTAAACCACAGCTCCTTGGAACCAAGGCAAAATTGGGTTTACTTATATCTTTTCTCAGAGCTACTGCTGACAGGTTGGATGAAGACACTGTGATAGTGGAGCACCATTTTCAGACTATCCATTCCAGGTTTAACTGTCCTTATTGTGAGAAAACTTTGTGTGCTTCCTAAATCCTTTGCTGTGGTTTAAATTAATTACTAGTTATCTGCTCCAAGACAGATATTGAGAATGGATTATTTCTTTTTTCTTTGTGTCAGCCCTTACGTATTTGGAGTCTGCTTTCATGTTTCTTCTTGGTTTTGTCTTTTGAACTAAACCACATCAATCTTGGCTCAGTCATTTTAATAGATCGTGCACATGAGGAGGGCTCCCAAGCTCTCTAATCATTCTCATTTGCTTTTCTCAGGGTCTGTCTTGCTGATCCAAGTCTCTGATGGAACAATTTTATGTTTTTCAATTTAACTTCTGCACTTATTGGTCGCTGTAATGTGGAAAGTCTGCACAGGGCCTTGGGAACTGCCAACACTGGATTAGTTTCAGATAGAGTGAAATCTGATAGAGGGGATTCCTTACTAAACAAGCCAGTGAGAGATGAGTTTATTGTGTCATGAGACAGGAGTTAATGTTTCTTTCTTTCTTTCTTTAGTTTGATTCTAGCTTACATAAGGTTTGAAATTTGTGCAGCTGATAGACCTAATATCCTTCCCACCACAGAAGTTTGTGGCAGTGAGCTCCACTGATTGATTGTTTATAAAAAGTGTGCCTTCCAAACCAATACTTACTAATTCTAGTGGGTATATTCCTATCCTTATATTTTGATTATAGATGGAGCACTGCCTAATTTTTTTCTTATGAGATCAAGCATGGAACGGACTGCCCAGGGAAGTGCTCGAGTCACAATCCCTTAAGGTATTTAAAAGACAAGTAGATGTGGCAATTAGGGACATGGTTTACTGGGAGATTGGCAGTGCTAGATTAATGATTGGACTCTGGACTCCGTGATCTTAAAGGTCTTTTCTAACCTAAATGGTTCTATGATTCTATGTGACACCAATATATCAAGAAGAATGAATTATTCTCATTTACTCCGTGTGTCTTGAGACAGGTGGAAGCACTTAGAGGGGAAACTGGTTTGTTCCACATCCAGGACTAGACAGTTGTTTTGGTCCTGTCCCAGAGAGCATAATTTAACAGACTGTGTTTGCTAGATCGTTCTCTTGTTATCCTCTCTTTTGTCAGTTAGAGGCAGCTGCCTTGGGAGAAACAAAACCTCTGTGTCGTTTTCACCCATCTGTGAAACAGGTTCATACTGATACACCTCCTTGTGGAAAGTGGTCTGCTTTGTTGCTTTAATTAAGAATGCTCTGAAAGTATGAAGTGTGCGCGCAAGTAACTTGCTGGCGTAGCTGCCCCATGGCTCCTGAAAATGGTCTGATGTTCACAATACGCTGGCGGAAGGCAAGGTTCTTGGTGTCAAACAGGAGCCTTTCCAGGATGATCCCCAGAGAGAGAAGTGGTAGCAGCACCTACAGAAATATACAGGGAGGCCTTACAATATAAAAATAACAAGTCTCTTGTGTATCAGTGTTATTCTAGGCCATTTCTCCTGCTTGCTGGAGTACAAAACTTCACACTTAAACATTTTAGCTGAGGTAAGGAAATAGGAGACACTTTTAACTCTCCCATTCCAAAATTCCTCTTCATCTTGCTTAGTAGTAGGCACATCTTGTTAGTAAATATCTGTCCCTGAGCAGCAAAGAAAAGAAAACAAAAGACATGTCAAACTAGACAGAACAGCCTAGCTAAGCCCATTCTATCTGTTTTTATAATTACCATATACACACCTGCTAGCAAAGTGTTTATAGAAGTCGCCTGCAAAGAAGGAACTTGGCTGATGCTATCTTCTGATTTATATGAAAGTGTGTCTGACTGTTTCAGATATCCTTCTCCTTTGAGTTTGACTCTTAAGGCAGATGTCTGGGATGGCATGTTTAGTAGTCCTGTGCTTCAGAGGAGCTGTTGGAAATCTTGGGAATGTGCAGTGTTAAGCCTCCTCAGAATTTAGTTATCAGTATGTTGTTTCTTGTTGGTTTGTTTTTGTGGGTTTGGGGGTGTGTGGTCCAGGCGCATTGTTTTTTAGAACAAAGATTTTTAAATGTGCTTGACTGGACAGTGCCTTCTACAACCTGATCTTACCTGTCCCTGCTTCAAGCGAGGATTGAACCAGAGGTTTGTTCTCTCCTACGTTACTCCATGACTATATGTATTTTGTTTTTTTTTTTATATTCAAGGTTAAAATTGAGAGGAATTTTAAATAATCCAAATAAAAATTGCATTCTTCTACCTTAGTCCCTCTGTTTTGCTCCAGCTGTCATTCAGGGCAAAAGCTGTTTGAAGTTGGGAGATGAATAAGAAGTTGTGGAACATGATCAGGGTGAAACTCTTGGCTTAAAATGCTAAGTCTTTGCAGACTCCCTTCTTTCATGGTTTTGCACAGAGCGAAGTAGGTCGTGTCTCTCAGTATTGGGGTTAAAACTTGGAACTTGGAGCATAATGTCAGCAGTTGTTCTGCTACACAGTGCTGCATCTCTGTGAAAGCTTTGCTGCTTGTTTCATAACGTACAGCAAAGGTGATGTTTTGCTTTCCACCTTGTCTAAGACAGGGAACAGTGTGTCTCTGCTGTGACAGAAAGACAGTGTTTAGGATATCTGAGGAAGTAAAACTGAATGAGACAGAAGCCCAGTGGATAGTTATAGTGCTGTTGGAAGTTCAAATCTGAACCTTTGCTGTTGGTGACCTGTTGCAGACTGGTGACAAGTGGGCGGGATTTAGTGGCCAGGCTGGAAGGTGGGTGCTTAATTAGAGTAAAGTATTAGCTATCATGGAGGAAGTAGGACTGTGGAGAATCTTCAAGCTGGTCTTTTCTTTTGCTGCAACAGCTGTCTTGCTCTTCAGCCTTGCTAGGCTTGTGTGGCTCATGGAGGACTTGTTTTTTCTCCTTTGCAGATGAGCACCGGCTGCACAGTGGCAAGCTGTGCCTCATTATCCTGACATGCATAGCAGAGGTAGGTTTCTCATGTGAAGCTGCTCAGCAGATGGTGTGTTACAGGGCTCTATCCCCCTGCCTCCTGTGGATCAGGAGCTGAATATCCACAGTGGGACTGAGTGGTGAGGTCCTCAGGCACTTAATGTTTGCTGATAGACTTGATGCAGTACGGTTAAAGTTGACTTGAAACTTGAAAATTGGATCATCTTATTTGAGTTAGCCAGCTCGTGGGGATGAAGAGAAAAAAGACTGAGCCTTTTCTCTCTTAGCTGTTGAGTGACCTTGTGTTGTGGCTTTTAGATGAATAATGTGCTAATGGCTTTCAGCTCTGTGCTGTTCATGGTAAACACGGGCTGTGCCATATCCCTTCTGCCAAAGAAGAATACAAGTCTGAAAGTAAGTAATGTGTTTTTAGGTCCCTTCAAGCAAGACAAGTAGCAAATGTGGTAGTAGGATAAGAAAGCAGCATCACAGAGCTATGTCAGCAGTCCTAGCTGAATGTGGCCTTGTCTCATGGGAGTGTTCTAATGTCTGGCTGATGTCCTGAATGGTGGTTGTGTTTGTGTGGCATTTACATTTTGCTTGCTTGCAAGTAAAGACCTTTCATTCTTAAAGAATAAAAAGCAGTGAGGTTGATAGCCAGTGTATGGATTCTGTAATGATGTTTTTTCAGGGTACAGCCTGAAAACTAATCATCTACATTTCAAATTTTTCTAATTTAATGGTTTTGGCACTTGTTCTTCAGGTGGATGCATAGATAACACAAGATAAGAATTTCTGTTTCTACATAACAAGGGCATTCTTTGGTCCTGGTATTAAAGAGAGGGTATATTTATTAGCTATTCTGGCTGTGCGTTATCTGGAGAAGCCTCTTTAATTTAGAGGTGGTCTTGGAATGAGATTTGCCTGAGGGGTGGAACAGCTCATAAACCTATCTGCTAGTACTGCAGTAGCTTCTGGCATCAAAATGTCTATTTAAACCTTCATCCACACAGTCACAGAGCTGGTGTGCTGGAGAACCACCTAATATATTATACACCTGGAGCACTTATTAAACCTGTGACACGATAGTGTGTGCAGTCCAGAGTTTGAATGAGCAAAGGGGGAGAAAGCTAGACTGAACTACTGCTTGTTTTGTTAGCAATTTTTTTTTCCTACAGAGGAATTGGTATCAGGAGGGGTTTACTTTCAGGTGATTGGAAGCATGGGTGGGACAAGAAGAAATGGACAGATGGCTTTTTAACTTTATGGCTGTATCTTGGGAGTTTTACACTGAAACACGTGTGATTTGAAAGGCAACTGTAGGGTGTTGGGCTTTTCATATCTCCTCCCTTTTCTTGCCCTTTTCAATAGGATCAATATGCTAATGCTTTTCTTCATGATGACAACATGAATTTTCGTGTAAACCTACACAGAATGGTGAGTCTTTTCCTCCAGATTGTTTTCTCTTTAGGATGCAAACACAGAGGATTTGAGTATGTATGAAAAGTGGATGTTGAAAATTGTGTCACTAGATTGCTAAGGCATGTGGAAATACTGTCAGAAATGCAGTAGTTGGGGAATGATTTTGAAATTTCTCTCAGAATGTCTCCATTCTTCAAAGAACAAAGAGCTGCTTGCCCTGTCATTGAATTCAGAGGCCTGTGTAGCTGGCAAGGAGCTGTGTATTACAAGGTCTCTGAGGAAATCAGTGGTGGAGAGAATGTTCTGCCTTAATCTTTAGCGTGCATTAGCCCTCATGTGATGTGTAACAGCCAGCTGGAGTTACACTGAGTGCTCTTATTTGGCTTACACTTCATTCAGGGTGGAGTAATTCACCTTCAGGGAGGAAAGGATTTTTTCCAGAGCTTTTTCCTGTGGAGGAAGTGTCCTTACCTGGCTCATGAAGCTCTGTAGTTACAAGTAACTTGAATGGTTATCCTAACTTGATGCATTCTGTCTTTGTGGTACTGGCAAGTTCCACCTCATCTGACAGCAAAGCAGCATTTGAAAGTGTTACTGTTCAAGAAAGAAACAAACATCTTACTTTTATGGAGACATACTCCAAGAATGCTAGTCATTACCACTTAACAAATTTGCTATCCAGTTAGCCTTTCTGGTCTGTTACAATGAACACCAAAGCCATTGACTACTGCACATGCTGCTAAGAATGCAAATCAGACTTCTGGGTCAGAAACAAATCAGTATGTTAACCAAGGGGGAGGAATTGCTGTGTGATTTGTTTTTGTCTTGGGTCCCTCCCGTCAGTAGAACAGTGCCCTCCGGCTACATAGCTAGAGAAACAAACCCCCAGTATCAGCATGCTGGAAAGCAGGCACAATTTTGCTCCAGCCGTGGCCTTTAGGGTTCATATGTGTAAGATGGCAGTTGGAGAAGAAGACAGGGGGAAGCTTGTGCTGATGGTACTATTTGCTTGAGAAATACAGTAATACACAGACTGTCACTTCAGGCTTCTGCTGACTTCTTTTCATCTTTGTGTCTTTGAAGCCAATGAGACATCGGAAGAAAGCAGCAGACAAGAATCTGCCCTGCCGCCCGCTGGTGTGTGCGGTGCTCGGTGAGTGTTGTCAGAGCACGTGTGTGCTTGTGGGTCCTGAAGCATCTCTTGTTGAGCAATAGAAATATGAGATTTGAGGATTAAATGGAGCGGTGGATGGACTTAAAAGAAGGACAGTTGCTTACTAAAGACGTTTACAGCAATCCATGCCCATCTTCGTACATGGCTACCTCACAGACAAATTCAAGACTGCAGCTCTGTAGCAAGAAATCCTATATACCTTTACAGAAAGTTTTGCAGAAGCCACTTGGCCCATTTGTCCTGAGTTACTAACAAGAGGGAGGGCAGTTGATTAATAAATTCATTGTTTAGGTGAGTGTGGTAACAGCGACAAGTACTTTGTAGATGATACGATGATGGCAAACCTATGGAAAGTACACGTGTTTGTGAACGTGTTTGCTGGGCATTGAGCCTTTTCTGAGCAGAAAACCAACAGGAATGTTAGTAGCTGGGGTTGGTTTTGCCTGGGGATATGGAGGCGTAGTTGAAAGCTTTTCATGTAGCACATGATTAAGTTGTGACTCTCATTACTGTGGAGGCCAAAAGAATATATGGGTTCCGAAATGGATGGAGCCTGGCTGTTCAGCCCAATGGTGTTGAAGTCTTAGACTTCAACATTTTCAAACGTGATTGTTGAAGCCAAGAAACAACAGCTGCATGAAGAATCTTTCTAGAGCTATCAGATCTCATACACTCTTCACCTACACTGTTTTTAGTCACTATGGAGTCACTCTGCTGGGCTGTTACTGCCCTAGGAGGTTACAGCTCACGATTGTTACCACTGGCTTGGTATAAGCATTTCATGCTGAAGTCGGGTTGAACACACCCCCACACACATTCAGTTGTCATTTATTAGCTTCTCTCAATTGTATTTCTATACTCTTTGCCTCTTATCTTCACACTAGAAGCCCTGAAATGTTAGACACGTTCTCTTTTTTTTTTCCCCCCTCGAATTAGTCTTAAGCAGAAGCTTAGGCTGTGTTGAGATCGAGCTAGCTTTACTTGCTTCAGAATTTGTTTTAGGAAAAATAGGTGTTATTTACAATGTCTCTTTAAGTAACATCTAGGGTGTGCATTGTTTCTGGCAAGAATAATTTCCTAAAATGTGCTTCTTAATGGAATTTTCCCTTAGTGACAGGGCTTGAGATATGAGAGCAATTCTAGATGTCAGAATTCATGGTATAGTCTTTATTTGGCTGTAGTGGGGGAAACCATATGGGGAAGCAGTGCCTCAAAGCAAATTACAGTATGTACCCTCAGTTTCCAGTAGTTTCTTTTCTAATTCTAGGAAATTTCTAATGTTCTTTAGAGCAAACAAACAAAAAAGTAAAATCCCTTTCATCTAAGCAGGACTATTGTGTGGTAGAGATAGGTAGGTGGGGCAGTTTGACTTCCTTGTGGTCTACTAGAAGTTAACAGTAGCCAGATAAATACTTACTTTATCATTTTCTTTTCTGTCAGATTTGATGGTGGAATTCATTGTAACACACATGATGAAAGAATTTCCTATGGATCTCTATGTGTAAGTGTCTGTGGGGTAACTCATTGTGATTGCATTTGAAGTTTGAATTCAGGTGGAATCCTGTTCATACAGCAATCTTCTGGCTGAAATAACACTTTGTGGCTGGTGGGAAGCCGGATGGCTTTTCATGAACTCTTCCAGTAACTTTTCCTACTTCAGAAATCCTCTGTGTGCCAGAAAATTGAAAGCAATTCAATTTCAGACTGTTTTCCTAATCTACTTGATCTAACACAAAGAGCTTTTCAGTCTAAAAGAAGTTTCATAACACAGAGTCATTGCAGCAGTCTGTGCTTCCCAGAAGATGAATCTTGGTCTAGAAACAGAAAAGACAGTTTTGAAAAAGTAAGGATGACTGACATGAGGCCTGGAAGGCAGTGTGGGGAGGGAGGGAGGTTTAAGCCTGAAACAGCCTGCTAGGCAGCACGGGGTAAAACTTAGCAATGGGCAAAAGGAGAGAAGTGAACAGAGCTACTCATGAGCACTCCATGTGTCCCACAGGGGCCTCTCCGATGCTTTGTACTGCTTTAGCCTGGAGGGCAGAAGTAGGATTTAGGCAGTTTGTTGGCTTTGCTGTGACTGTTTGTACAGTGCTGAATTTCCCCAAGGCGTGAACAGCCCTATATTCTGTAGGAAAGATAAAGACACATAGGATGTTCTCCCTTAAGGTAACTTTTCGGCGTATTCTGATTTTGCCCAAATAATCTTGCAATTACAGTGCCTTTTCAAGGGTTGTACAGTTCAACTGAGTTTGTGAGAAATGGGGTTTTTTTTATGACAATTGCAGAACTATTTGTAGATGGGTATAATGCTCTGGAATTTCACAAGAAAGGTGTGAAACGCTTGGACTCAAAAACAACATCACATCTAGAAACCCCGTAACACTAAAAATAATGAGCAGTAGCAACCATCAGTGGACATTTGTATCCATTCATGTTGGCATGTTTGTGCAGTCCTTTCACTGTACTCCTGTCTGAAACCATCCCATAGCAGACGCAGTTATTGCAGACAAAGTGGGTGTTCTGAATGCACAAGTAGTGTCATACTTCTCTGCAGTACATTTAAAAGGTGACAATATGAAGCTGCTCAAGACTGGGCATATTAATATTTAAAAGAGAAATCCAGGTTGCTTAGACTAAGAGTACTTTTTGTCCATTATGTGTATTATGAATCCTCAGAACGAAACTTTTAGAAAACAGAGACACCCCAGCAGGATGGATAACTTCATAACTTGATTTACAGCCAAGCAGATACAGAGGTGAAAAGGTGCTGGGCATTGTCCAGTACCAGTAACTTCAGAAATAGGAGGTTTCTCCCCAGAGGGGTTGCTGTTCCTGATTTGAAGACAGCTGTCTATCCTAGCTGGTTTGCTTCCTTTCCTTGGTTGAATTTATGAGAATCCAATTTTAAATGCAGCACTTAATGTCATGCTCAGCAATTGTAAATAGTTTTACCTTTATTCAAAGTTAGTTTCAGTTCCTACCTCATTGTGGTATTTTTGGGATTATCTACAGGTCTGAAAAGAATAATGTATACCTTCTGCATATTTTTTTGCTACAGCCTTATTTTTAAAGCCTTGTCTTGAACTTTTCACCTCATTTTGAATAAATTCCATGCAAATTTTTAGAATTTGATTTCTCTGTGTTTATTTGATGTGCAGTGTCTTTCATCAGTGTCTTTTCAGACAGATGTGGGTTTTAATGAGATAATGTGTTTTTGAGAAATAGGGATTTGGATAAAAAGGTATTGTTCCTTTTTGTAGTCTTCCTTCTATTTTTTCCAATAGCTAAAAATAGGTTGGCCTAACAAATTCAAATTTGTGTGTATTTTTTGTCTTGTCCTTAATGATGGTGTTAGAGAATTTACTCGTTGTACTGTTTTTTTAGTTTGGATGTTATTTGTGAAGAATGTTTGTGCACCTAAGAGTTTGTATGAACACTAGATGCTATAGAGACCTATAGGATTTGGAGACTTGACAAGTGTGCTACCTGCATGTTGGGGGTTTCCAGAGCTTGTATGTGTATTGCGTGATCATTCCAAAGCTCATACTTAAATTATTTTAAGTATAAGGAGACTGGAAAATTTGATAGAAATATATTTCTTTTTTTTTTTTAATGTAATTAAACCACACACCTCAGTCAGACTGAAAAATCCTGTAGTTTTTCTGACACCCTCATTTCCTTTAGCCTCATCATTGGGCACAGAGAAACTGAGAAGCTCTGTTGTGTCCAGATGTTACAATAACGTGCAGTATCTCACATATATGGAGCCTGCAAGTTAAGTAACTCGTTTTGTAGAGTTTATGAGGCCCTTACGTAAGAATAGCAAAGAGTGAAAAGTATTTATTAAACAGCAAACATGCATTTGTGGTCAGTCTAATCCTGTTGAGCTTGAACTGGCATACAGGCCCCTTTCTTTCATTTTGTTGGATTCTTTTTTCATGAGTGTTGTTTCCTCTTAGGAGGCCAAAGCCACAACTCCCATCCTCCTCTGATAGTCTTTGCCTTTGTTTATTTCCCTGCTGCTGATTTCAGAGATATTTCCAGGCTTGATGTAGAATTGTGGGAAGATGCAATGTCATTAATCCTTTGCCCTCTCTTTTCCAGACGGTGCATTCAGATTGTGCACAAGCTGCTGTGCTACCAGAAGAAATGCAGAGTGAGGCTTCATTACACTTGGAGGGAGCTGTGGTCAGGTACTTGGCCTCTGCAGAGACAGTCAAATAGGAAAAACCCAGAGCGGGGGTTGTTGAGGGGCCGTGACTGCTTGTTCCATTGCTACAGGGTTAAAAAGCAAACAGCAGTTCTGTTAAAGTATCTTTATGTTGCTTCTTAGTCGCTACATGCAAATTGCCTCCTTTGGAAAGCCAGTTCATTATCATAATGGTAGCTAATTTACTTTCTTGTCTGTCCATGCTCACCATGGTATCCAAATGTCTTTGTTTTTCTGTTCCATTACCTGAGTCCCTCTTTACCTGATTGGAGAAAATGGAGTCATGTTTTATGGAGCAGTGTTTCTCTCTCAGATATTTGTGAGTAGAAAGGAGGTAGGCTCTTGGGTAAAGGGAGATGGACCTTGCTTTTCCTTTTACTATAAGAGATGCTCACACTTAGGATAGCTGTGCAGCTCCTGAAAAGAGCAGCCTTGAAATGTTAATGTGAGGGAAGAGAGGCTTTTAACTCTGACCTTTGAGTTGATGGTAGATAGTCTAGGTTGTGCCGCTTGCATCCCGAGATAGATAAATAAGTATTGTGGGGTTTGACATAATCTAGTGGACAGCTTTGTAGGACTCTTACATGATGCAGTCATTGTGTGGGAGATCTGAGGAAGGGAGTAGCAGAATAGATGATGAGACCTAACAGGCATCTTTGGTGGATATGGGATGTGCTTCAGTTCTTATCTAGCAAGCAGTGAAGTAGCTCAGCCAGGAAAGTACAGTTAATCTCCTTGCTGTTGTGGCTTAAACAAGAGCTTTATGAAAATTCAAGGGAACATGGCCCTAATTGTGTATTCCTGGAGCTGTGCTTGAGACCTAGGATCAGCGACTTGCCTGCTGTAATGCAACTCCCATCAGAAATTTGAGAGAGGATGGCTTTTGAAAGAGGCAGTGATGAGCGGTTTGTGAAGCTGTTCTTAATTGACACAGAGTACAGTAGCCTTCAGTAGCCTTGCCCAGCTGAGATGTAGGTACAGAGAAATGAACCAACAACCTGAATCATTTTCAGTTATTAAATTTTCACCTTGTGTGACATGTGGCCCATTCAGACTTCTTAAATTATTCCTGCAGAAGGTGAAGCGGGTGCCACTAATTAAGGGATTAGCAGTTCCTTTTCAGTTGTTTTCCTCAGAACAGAGCCCCTAGAGGCATGGCTGCAGTGTGGTGCCAGTTCAGGAGATGAGTGTGTACGGTGTGGATGTCTGTTGTGAATGGGAATTGCATCTGACAATGTGTGTGATATCTTCTGAGCAGTTACAGTGAACCAGAGCCATTGCTATTTGGCCAGGCTGGCCTGGGTATTTTCTACACACTGGCAGAATGGAAGTTTGAAGTATAGCACCTTTTGCTTGAAAGTGTTGTTCCACAGTTCAGGGAGCACACTCTTAGGCATCTTTAAATCCTTAGCTTTCCCTGTTCTAGGGGAGGGAAAAAAATTAAAAATCCTTGCTACACACTGAGATTCCGCATCTTGGGATATTCTTGTTAGCCGTGTCTAATTAACTGGTGTTTGTATAGAGCTTTGGAAACATAAAGTGCCTCAGAAGTGTTAAGTACCACACATGCTTTGAAAGCAAAGCAGTAACATAAAAACAGTTGGGTTGGTCAGGTTTCTGCGAAGGAACTGGAAAGTCCGCACACCTGATGTAGCTGTAGAGCTCCATGCTTCCTATAGATTTCTGTGTATTTAAGGAGATCCTCTCGTGGGAGTAAACTACTGTAGAATGTTTCAAAATAATTTTTTTTATAGCATGTTGAGGTGAACAGAGAGATTCTTCTGTAACTGCTAAGTGGTTTATACAGGCTGGAAGGCCCTGGGTGAAATGGTACTTACTCCTGTAAAAGGGCAGGTCCTGGCTGCTCCAGATGTGCTTCCAGAATGCTATATATGTTGCAGAATAAATGCTAATTGCCAGCCCTCTCTTGAGATCTATTTCATACTTAACTCTTACCCTGTCAAAGTTGCTCTTTGATTACCCAGAATGCTGCTGCCTTTTGATGTGAGAGAATGTCTCTTTCTGTGGTCTTGATCTATGTGACAGACAATTCCAAACCCGAGCACGAGACTTCTGAATTAATTTCTGTCCTTCATGTGATCATCAGGCTTTTATTTTGGATTGAAGAAGTAGTTATCACTGCTGGATGAACAGCTAAAAGGGAGCAGCTATTCACTGTAAGGTCTGAGATACCAGGTTGCCCCATCAGGTGTGCTTTACAGAAGGTCTTCAAGCCCACACTTGTCTTCTGGAATGACAAAGTGTGTGATGACTGAAGCAATGCCCCTGTGGTGCAGCGTGGATAATAGCAATGGAGGCCCCCCACCAGAGCTGAGTGGAACAAAGAAGCTGAACGGAATTTGTGTAAGGAAGTATTGAAAGAAAGGGAGAGAGTTTTACCTGGCACATAAAAGGAGGAGAGTTTTTTCAGGCAGAAAATTGAGTGGGAGAAGAAGACAAAGAGAATACTGTGGGGTAGGTAGTCGGTATAGGGTGCGGAGGAACTGAGATAAAGGTTGTAGGTGGAAGCAGTAGCAGTGTATGGAGCCTTCTGTTCACTTGCCAATTCTAATGTTAGCTAATCTCTAATTAAGGAAAGCCACTTGTGTGTCATCTGATGGATTGATGCTCTTCCTTTGTGGATGCTTTGTCTTCAGCATGGAAGGCCAGCAGCACTTTGAGAAACTTTCTGCATTTACTTTTTTTGATTTTAATTTGCAATGATGGCAGAGAAAATCAGTGGAGCCAGGTGCTTTGGCATCTCTCAGGACACATATCAGGCTGTTTATGCAGTCTGTAAAACTTTATACTTTTTTGGATATGCCACTATTTGGCACATTGTTTCCATATGATCTTATTTCTGTTGAACTTCCTTTTGCAACATCTGAGCTTAAAGAAGAACAATATTGTTACAGAGTCTTTGGATGTGATCCAGCCTTAGCTTCTCTATTAGAATAATTTATTCACATTAAGTCAAGGGACCAGGGCCATGGCACTCAAAGCAGTATAAATCTCTAGCTGTGCTGACCAGATGACCAAGAGTGTTTAGGTGACAGAGAAGGATGCAGGAATTTGAGAGCTGGAAACAGGATTGACAGAAAGGAAAATCTGTGGGTGGCAAAAGTAGTGTGTAGAAGCTGGCTCTAGCTAAAAGCAGTGTGAAAATAAATATCAGATTGCTAGTGGAGCTAAATTCTGGAACATCTTAAAGAGAGGGCTGGAGAGTGAAAAGCAGTTGTAATCTGATTAACCTATGAAAGTGATTGGCAAATGCAGTTACTGATAGGTAGACCAGACATTCAGATCCAGAGATGTCTGTTGATCTTGGTTCTTTTATAATAGGCCCTTTCTGCAGTCTGTTCACTTCAGTTCCATCAGTGGTTAGTGTGCAGCTCTTCCCTTTAAATGCCGAAGAAAACCTTCAGGTTTTTCACCACTGACAGTGTACCACTGCTGGTGACTAGCCTGGAAATTTGGCCAAGGTCAGAAACGCTATGTAGATATGACTCTGTTGACCTGTTTGCTTGCAGACATTTTGGCCAGCTGGAAATCTCCTGGACTGTTATGCCAGGTACCTCATACTTTTTAAACACTGATTATTTTAAACACTGATTATTAGACTTGAATGTCAAGTGCAAGGTACTTCATAGAGCCGATTAGGAAACTTGGGAACAGCCAGTTCCCTGTTCTCAGAAACAGCCTGTTATGCCCAGTGTTCTTGGGCTAGTTCGTACAGCACTTGAGTGATGGACAGTGCTATATATGTTGTTGTTGTTGTCAGGCATGTATAAGCTATGCCAGAAGAGTTTTCATGAGTCATTTACGCTTTTTATATAAAAAGACCTCATTTCTTCAACTCCTCCCACCTCAAAATTAGCAATGCTTGAGCAGTTCACTCTGAGCTTAGGGGGGTGCAGGTAACTTCTTTGCAGTTGCTATGGTTTGCGTTAAGCAAAAGCTATGTTTAAAGAAACAGAAAAGCAATACTAATAAAGACTTTTAATAGCAGGAGTAGAGCCTAAAAAAATCTGAACTATAATAATAATAGTAAAATAGCTATTTGTTGGGGCAGTTGAATGCAAAGTAGGATTAAAAGTGGATATTGCCGTTAGTAAGCGTTGAAGATCAGTTTTCAAATTGTTTTAACATAATTCTATAGTTCCTTATCTTGTAGCTTAGTTAATTTGGTAGATGGAGAAAGCACTGTTAAAATAAGGGTGCTTCAAATATGAAGCACTATCAATTAGTTTATTTTTCTCCTTTTTCATTTTAGGGTCATCAAAGCAGATTTTACAGTGCTAGTAAACAAAATATACTCTTTTTTTCCCTTTTTGTACACTCTTCAGATCTTTTTGTCAGGTTCTGTATTTAGAGGAAGGATAGTACTGCATTCAGAATCTTTTTGGGTGAATACTAAAAACGTGAAAGGTTCCTCTGTGGAAGATTTTAAAATAAAGAAGCAAATTTTTTGGTGGGGGAGAATCTCCTCCCTGACTTTCAGTATATGTAACACTGCCCTTATGCAGTGCAAATTTAAAATGGTATTGTTTAATCACTTAGCATTATTATTTCTGTGACTGAAACATTGACTACTGAGAGCATGGTATCTATGTCATTTCTGGTTCTGCAACTGTTGATCAGGTTTGCTTCAGCCCTCTGATTTATGTTGCTGAACAGACTGGAAGTCAGGTGATGTTGTGTCTTCCCTTCGTCTCTAATCTGGCTGTCACTGTCACATTCTGCAGCAGCTACATGGCAAGGGAAGCTTATCATCTTGTGGCTCTTGTGGAGGCAGGATTCACACACTGGTGTACCAGGCAGTCTAGTTCACTGGCAAAGTTCCTGGTCACTAGATACCAGGAGATTTTGGAAGACCATAAAGCTGCTTGGCCAGTTAGCAAATGGCTTAGTTTCTCACACAAACTAAAGGCTGTAACTGTTGTGTGCTGTGGAATACATACTGGGAGTTTGCAGCCCTTAGGGGGTCCTGTTTCCTTTACTCATAGGAGTGTTGGTGCTTGTGATATGTGGTACTGTGTTGGCACAAACTGGGTTCAGGAATGCAACTGTTAATCCTGTTATCTATTTCAGGGAATTCAGGAAGGGATTGAAATTGAAAGATGGTTTTATAAAATAATTTTTGTTTATAGCTGTGGTGTGTGTTGTGGGTTGATATTCATTGATTTGTTTAATTTGTACTCCTGGCAGCACTCCATGTTACCCCAAGGAAAACCCCAGTTCCATCTTACAAAGCTCACTTACAGGCAGAAAGATGGGAAGGTCAGAAGGAAGACTGTAAATGTCTGCTTGTAGTATTCTGCTGTCATTCTCAACTGGTGGGACAATTTCATGCTCACCTTTCCACATTACCTCCTTCAGCCAAAGCTAGAATATTTTCATAAGAGCACTCCAGCCATTTGGTGAAATGTCCTGGTGTTAAACTCTTAAAGAAGATAGTATAAGAAATGCAGAAACTCAGTGGCTTTCTTGTAAAGGAGGATGTTCTAAATTCCCTGCATGGGTCATTTTTAGGAAGCATCTGCTTTTACTGAATTCTAGTTTACCTTTACTTCATGTTAACGTACTTTAATACTGACGATAAAGAGTTTGACCCTGACAGCTGGTGAACAGAAAAAAAATAATATAAGGTTTGTGGCTGTTACTGATGACCTAGTGAGATTAGGATGGGAATTTCTCAACAGAGCCTTGCTCAGATGAGCACAGAGGGAATTTAGTCATTTGCATGGATAAAAGTCTAGCAACCTTTTGGTCATCCTGCCTCAGCCTGGCAGGTCTCATCCAGGTACATTGCTCTGTCCTGTTTCAAATAAAGCTAGCAAATACTGGAGAATTTGATTATGAATCCCTAGCAGTTTGCAGATCATAGGGACCTAGTGGAGCTAGTGTGATAATTTCTCCTGGGAAACGGTCCCATTGATGATAGAAGTGTTACAGTCAGCTGTTCGAAGCTGTTTCTTTCTCTGCATGGAGGGGTTGCAGCATTCAGAATGCGATAATTTATCCCTGGCCCCTATTTGTGTTCAAGCAGCGTCACTCATGGGTTCCTTACGTTGCTGTCTTTCCATATTCTCACACAGTATTTCTTCTCTTTCTCCAGATTCTCCACCTTTTCTGTTTTAAAACCCCAGGCAAAACTGTGCAACCTTAACTCTCAAGACTGCTGTTTAGCAATGTGAACCTGCACTGTCAGACAAAACAGAATTGAGCTCAATACTACCCTTCCCTCTAAAGAGGGATGAAGCTTGTGGGTGTGTGCTCTTTTTTTTAAAGAAAAAAGCATATTGTTCATCTGGGCTTTAGCTGAAGTTGGAAAATTTGTGTTCTTTCTTATCGCTTGCTGGATTGCCATCAAGCAGCATTGCTCTGGCATCAGCAATCAGCATTTCCATTAAGCTTGCAATTTCACACTGTTGGCTCCATTTAGGTGGGAACACTGAGTACTGGGGATGGGGGCTATATAAAGAAAGTGAAAGGTTGGAAGTGAAGTAGCCTGCTCGACTGATCCTGGGAACGATGGGTTATGCCAGCATGTGCTCCAGCCCTCTGGCGAGCTGTTGATTCTCATTAAGAAAACAGCCTGCTTTCATGGATGTACCCTTGAGAGTGAGTCATGGGGAAAAGAGGGAACAGCTGTGGAGTGCTGGTGATGGGGAGCCTGCCAGTTGCCAGCTGCTTTTTGCCACAGAGCTGTGGTGGCCAGGAGGAGGAACTCGGCAGTGCCTGTGGCAGCAAGCAGGGAGGGTAGAGGAGCGTCCAGCCAGGTAATTGTTACAGCAGTGAGCAGGGTGCTCCCTCCTGATCAGAGCAGAGGGAAGGAGCTGGAGCATGTTGACTAGTGATGCTGACAGAGCTTTTATTGCTTCCCCTGCTCCCCTGAGAGAGGACTGCAGCATTGGTGCAACAGTCTTGTTTTCTAGTGCTGTGGGTGATTGACAGGAAGCTGCAAATGCTGTCCCCGAGTAATTGGTTCACTTGTCCAAGGATGCTGGGATAGTTTGTGCCTCAGGGAGTTCTGGTGCATTAGTTTGTAATAGCACTGTAACTATTTCTTGGACACGCTTCCTATTCCTACAGCTCTATCTGGAAAATACCTCTGTTTGTTCTTTCCTGTCAAACTCAATCTGTAGATACTCATCTCCTCCTGAGTTTGTTTTGATCACTGTTCTTCTGAGTGCCTGCCAATGCTGAATGTGGCCAGATCTGCACCCTCTTAACACTTAGGTCATCTCAGAATGTCATATTTGAGCCTTTTGCTTCCCTAAATCTGAATTGCCTTTCAGATATAGCATTTTCTAGAGGTGATTACTCTGTTCTGGGGTCTCTTCTCCTCGTAGCTGCACAGTGGGCTATATGGTTATCCTAGCTTAGCCCTTGTGACTTCTGGTCTGGAACAAGAGAGTGGACTAGTCCGTGGTTTTGATATTATCATATTGTGAGAATCTGGTTTTTTCACATTCTGTGCTGTAGTTTCCCTCGTGTGAGGCAATCATGCTGAATTTTGGAATCTGGAAGAACGTATAAGAAAGCATTGTTTGGCCTGGTTTTTTTTTGATGAATATTTGGTGTAGACCATTTTAGAGACGGAACATTAAGCATGGGTGGACCTTTAATCTGACTAGGTACAGCCAGGGCTTGTTGTGTTGTTCTATTTATACTTCCAGTGCTGTTGCAGATAGAATGGTCCTGTTTTCTCTTGTATGTTGGAAGAACTGAAGCACAGAAAGACCAGTGATGCTTCCTGAAGAACCCAACCCACTTTTTCTCAGTTGCAGCCTTAGTTGCACCAAGCCGTAGCAGATCTGGCTTACTGTGTGCTACAGTGAGTAGCGTGGACCTTGCCTTGAGAGTATGTACGTGTGAACAGGGTGGCTATGGGAGGTCCAGGGTGGTTACTGTGGTGCTGAAGCACTTGCAGGCAGAGTACTTCTCTGCGGCATGGAAGTGTTGCCCAGATACCATGATCAGGTGCATTCCAGTGATATATGGGTGGGGATCCTTCTAAGGGGGTTGTGATTTGAGACACTGGGAGGAGGACGCTGAATATACTGTTGGTTCAATGGTAACTTCTAGAGAGAATGGGAAAATCGCTGTTCTTCCCAGTGTGCCCTGAAAGTTGAAGGGTAGAAAATTGGAGGATTTTACTAGAGCACTAGATCCTGTTAAAGGCTGTTACAGTGCAGCTGAGGAGCCCTCACATGTCTCTCCCTTCCTCCTTTCTTGAGGGCCATTATATGCACCATTAGAAGATTTTTGACCTCTAAGCGCAGCAGATGCAGTGACAGTGGCCTTCGTACTGTGCTCAACCCATCCGAGCTCTCATTGATGAGTGTCTCAGGGCTATTCTCTTCTGCTCTGTTGTGCAATAACGCATCAGAGCCTCCTGATGCGCTTGGCAGAGTCTGTGCTACATTCTGACTTGCCCAAGAGATGATACTACTACTTTTTTTTTTCCCCTGTTCTCTTGGTCTACCTCCACGGTCCTGTTGCATTACACATGATCCAAAGAGAGAACACTGAGACACTAAAAAAAACCTAAAACCATTGTGTGAATCCCAATTCAGCTGGGGCTGAATATACTTCTGTTTCAATCAAGGCTTACAGGGAGAGAAGGTAAGTGTGCTATGGGAATAGGAATAGGGAAGGAGGGAGGGAAGGGCATCTGTAACAGGAATTACCTGCTTCCTGGCAGAGGAAAAGGAGAGATGGTGGCTGCCCACAGTCTTCTCACAGAGGATTGGTTTGGGGGAGGGCAGCAAATAACTGAGCAGGAGTACTGCGGCTCTTTGGCAGACAGAGTGGCTACAGGAGCTGCTGATAAGGGAAAGTGTCTTCAAAAGTAGCTGTGCAGCGAAAGAGCTAAGAGGTTCTTTCACTGCTGTCATTTCAGTTTAAAAAGTAGGGAGGGTATCTGATGTCACTTTTCATCCTTTCACTATAATAATCCTTTGGAGAGAAAATTGCCTAAGAACCAACCTGCATCATACCACTTTTCACATAGAGCCAGTCACATGGCTCTGTGTCCACTCAGCATGGTTGTCTAGTTGGGTTTCAGGCTGTAAACATAGGTGTCCGAAGCTGTGTTCTCTTCTTGTTGATTTGAGAAGCATAGCCAGTACACTCAGTTCATGCCACTTACATGGAAATACTGGTGGCTGCTTGTTTGGTTACAGCCTTCTCCCTTTATTGCTGAAGAAGTCCTAGTGACACTGTTGTATTGTGAAATTGTGGATGTCTCACGACTCACCACAGTGGGTGTTTTGGGTCCTGCTAATGAATGCCAAGAACAGATGTCATTAGGGAGGAAAAAAAGGCTTTAGAGCGTATTGCAAAAATGGTGCTGTTTTCCAGTTAATGTTTAAGTAGATCTCATACCCAAACTATCCATTGCTGTTAAATCCTGGAGCATAATTTGGGATAAGGTGGCTGAGCCCAAGCAGGGATCACGTTGGTGTCTGTCTGTGCAGCTGGGAGACTGAACTGCTCCTCTGCTGGGAAAAAAAAAAAAAGGGATCATTTCCTGGCTAGTGTGAGAGGGCAGCCTGCAGGTGGGGTATGAGAGGTGAGCAGTTGATTGCAGCAGGGAAAAAGTGACACATCTGGTTTGGTTTCAGATTGCTCGGGAATAGTGGCATCAGTGCTTTGTTGGAGCTCAAGGGCAGAGGGGTGTTGAGTCAGTTGGACCTTCCTCTAAAGGTTTATTTTGTGTGTGTAATTGTTGCTGAAGGGCACTAGTCATATGAAGCCAGATCTAAAAGTTGTTAGTTCTGAAAACTTCAGGGCATAGCTGTCCTCATTTTCAGTACAGGGTCTGCCTTGCAAACAAACTACAGAGACACGGCAAAGAGATTTAAAGGTTCCACAGTGTTCGTGTTCCTTAGAGACACTTGAGTAGAGGCTGCTGCAGAATGTGCTGGTGTGGAAAAAAATTGGTTGCTCTTTTAGCATTGATGTAGTGTATCTCCCAGTTAGGAACACTGCAACTTTTTTTGGAATGTGTGGTTTCCTAACGCTTGATAAATTTGTCAGTGCGGGGCACACAGTGACTGTAAACCTCTGATGGGTTAGTTCTGACCAGGCTCTGAGCCCAGCACTCAGTTTCTTCTTCATGTGAAGCATGTCCCTCTCCTTCCTGGTTCTTAGGGAAGGAACAGCACAGGTAGTTTTGAGTGGGCTGTGATGCAGTGCAATTCAGGTATAAATACTGATTTCAAGCAGAGGTAATCTCTTGTCTTCTTTCTAACTGAAACAGGAAAATTAAACATAGATTCATCACAATGGCTGAAACAAATGTAGGGATAGAACAGAGAAATTTCTCCTTCAAGTGTCACCAATACAGAGCAGTACAAGTGCTTCACAGTAGTCTGTGAGAAGTGCTGCAGTGGGCAGTTGTAGTGCTTGTCCTTGTCATTTGGTGAGTGCTTGTGCTCTGGACAAATACGCTCATTCTTTTAAAAATAGGCTCTCATCATCATGGGCAGCTTTCATGTTCACTGGTTTTGGATGTTCAGTGGTGGCTTCTTGTCACACTGTGCCATGACCTGCTGACAAAGGCCATTCAGCAGGGCTGTTGTGGGAGAGCAAGAGGCAAAGAGATGAACACGAGGCTTCTCACGATTTGTCATAGGAAATCCATAGCTCTGCTCCTTTGCTTCCACAAACCCAAGTTGCTGGTAGTTGAACAGCAGCACCTGGTCATGAGCTGTGGCCCTGTGGACTTTCATGGCTGAGAAGGAGGTAAAGCCTTGTAGCTAAATGCTTGAAACTGTGAGATGGAGAAATGGCTGATGAGCCTCTGTGACAGAGATGCAGGGTAGCTGTCTGCAGTCCAAGGCACTGACTGCAGGAGACTTTTTTGCTATGGAGGTTTGGTTACCTTGGCAACCTGTTTTTAGCTGGATCTTAGCACCGGTGGAGAGCCCATCTGTACCTGCTACTTTGTTTCGAAACGTTTTTTTTCAGAAAAATAACTGACAGAGGTGTTTCCAGAGCTGTGTTATTGTGGAATCCAGGCTCTGCTTTTGGTCCCAGGAGTTTGTCTGATGATGGGGTGATGATGGTATGGAGAGTTATGTGACTGGATTGAAAAGGTGTGAATGTATCTGCTTCATGAGGTGAGCTGCTGACATGGAAGGGAGAAATGCTATTGCTGATGGTTAAATCCTGGAATAGCTTTGAAAGATACATCACTTGCATGTCTGGAGTTTGCAGAGAACTTTGTTCATTCCTGGTTTGCAGTTCAGCATCAGCCACCCGCTGGAAGATTAAACTGAAGTAGCTTTTGCCTGTGATGAGTAAATACCCACCTTGGGGTTGTAGGCTTCACTTTTGGTGTGCATATATAAACTTTTGATACTCATGGTGAACTCGTAGTATTGTAAAGTAGAGGTTGCAGGGCTGCGTTTAGAATCTGACTGTTTTCTTTGATTCAAGATCTAGGACCAGTGCGTTCCCATCTTTTTGCTGTAGATTTTTTGATTGTACCTTTTGTGAATACTCTGTAATCTTGAAGGGGATGAGTATCTAAATTCTGCCCATGCTTTATTCCTGTTCCCTGTGCTTTATCTCTTCCTCTTTCATAGCTTGTATGTTGGGCTGAGGTGAATGGTCTTTTCTGCATTCGCTGTGGAGTTCTCCCAAACCACAGTTTATTTTCTCACAGGTTACTGGGTAGTGTGTGACACTTGTGTAATGGTGGGGGGAAAAACGGATTAACAAGTTCTACTTGTGCCTGTAAGAAATTGGAGTAATGCCTGGTATTGTTCTGTTGGATGAAGTTACCAATTAGTAGATAATTAAGAACCTTTTAAAAAAGATGTGTACAGTGTTCCAGCATTGACTTTTCATGACATCTTAATTCAGATGTTTTAAGTCTTGAAATCTGTTGGCTTCAGAGCAGAGAGTACATTAAGAACCTCTTCTAGTCAGGCTTCAGCTTTTACTCTTGAGCAGCTATAATACAGAAGAAACTAGTTTTCTGAAAATTTCAACAACTAGAAAAAGGAAAGATAAGGAACTTTACATGTTATTCAAGCGCATGGAATACAGTTGTTTATTGTAAAGTCTGTTTGATTAAAGCATTTTTAGCCAACCTTTTTGTTAATTACCACTGTTACTAACTGATACTGGGTGGTTACAGCAGGAGCTTTTGTTGTTTTATTATTTAAGACAAATGTGAACCAGATCTGTAATCTTTACGGCACAGCCTCGGATAACTGACACAATAAAGTACTACATCCTTCTTTTTAGCAGTGCAGCAGCATTGACACAGAGCTACAGAAAAGCTGTGCTGTGGGGGTTTTCTTACCTTTTTTATTTTTTATAACTGCATGTATCAACAAGAGTGACAGTTTGGGGCTGACTATGCATATATCATGTTGGTGATATATGGAGCAGAAACGAGACAGTTGGATTCTCCAACCCCAGAGCTCGCTCCAGGATCTAGCAAATAGAAAAATCTCCATGAACTGACTGAGCTAACAAGAGACGTACCTTGAGCCTGAGTAGATTTGATTGGGAAGTCAGTGAAGGAAAATAAATGTGGGAAGGTAAAATAGCTGTCACTTACCTGTTCAGCAGAGTATTTTAGCAACGAAAAGCACTGCCTAACCCCTACATTTAAATTGATACATTTCTGAGGTAAATAGCTGGCATTTAGTTACACTAGGTAATGTAAATGCACCTGTATTTAAGTGACTTGTTGAGAATGGCTTTGCTTTTCATAGCATTTAAAAAATACTTACTATTTTCTCCTAGCTTTGATCAACTTGTTGAAGTTCCTCATGTCTAATGAGACTGCGTTGCTGGCCAAGCACAACATCTTCACCCTTGCTCTTATGGTGAGCATCTTTACCCTTGCACAAATCCTCTTATCTTTTAACAACTTAATTGTGAATGAATCTTAGGAAAGAATTGTAATCCTGAAAGGATTCCAAAAAGGATTGCTGGCCTGTTAAGGAGATATGAGAACAAGGCCATGAAGCAGAGGAATATCATTGTGGTTGGTTTCGCTAGGTGTTTGGAGAGGGCAGTGCTTGGACTCACCATAGGGTCGGCTCGTTGAAATAAGCCTATGTGAGGGAAGGCCTAGTTTAATTTTCCAGATTTGATAATATTTTTTCTTGTTCTGTGGCCCTTTGTATGCAAAACAGAGAAATGTTTTTCTGGCGCTAGATAAAACAGTATTTAAGCTTCTTGTCTGTCTCTTCAGTACTATAAGGAAAATAATAGATAAAGCAATGAAGTAATGTAATGCTATGTGCTGCAGCTGCAAGCTGTTTCTTTGAAGCTTTTGGACGTAGTTTGTATTGTTTCTGTTGAGGAATAGATTTGGGATAAATATTCCTGTTGCAATTTCTTTTCACTTGTATAGGTTGTGAACCTGTTCAACATGTTCATCACTTACGGAGACACATTTCTGCCTACTCCCAGCAGCTATGATGAGCTGTATTATGAAATCATTCGGATGCACCAGAATTTTGACAACCTTTATTCTATGGGTGAGTACCTCCTGACTTGTCAGGACTGCTGCTGCCTGGAAGTGAGGGTGGTGGAAGAGGGATGTTTGTGTCAGGTGTTTCCTGTCTACCTGCTACTGATGTGTGCCGTGCTGGGTGGATATGTTTTGTGTACTAGGGCATGTTGGTAAATTAAGAATTAGAGAGGGATAAACTTGTTAAAAGGATAATTTTTTAATGTCAGAAAAAAATACAAACAAGACTCCTTGCCCCTCTCCTGTCACTTAATGTTGGAAATATAAATTTGTCGTCACAGTGGAGTATGTGGTATTTCATGCATTTTTGTGTAGTTTTCCTCTCTTACATTTGACAATTTCAAGTCAAAGGCAGGTCCATGCTGCAGAACCACCCAGCATAGAGAAACACTGAATGCAAATAAGAATTTGGAAAAGAATTTGAGAAACTTATAGTAAGAAGCTTGCTGTGCTAGACAAATCACATCTACTTCACTCATTGCCAAAGCAACCAAGAAAACAGCCCTCACCAACCTACTTGCAGTGACAAGTGAATCACTGGACTGAAGAATGTGCCCACTGGCAAAACAGGGAGAAGCTGCCATCCTTCAGTGAGAGAGGGAAGGGAGCCAAGTGACACCCAGCAGGGAAGAGGAACAAAGAAGAGCAAGGAATGCATGGAGGCATAATCAGGCAGTGTTACAGGAACCTGCAGCCCAGGGTAGCTGCAGCAGCACTGGTGTGCTGCGTACTTGAAGCTGTGAAAAAAAGAATATAGCTGTGTTCTTTCTTTGCTTTATTCCAAAAGGACCTTTCATTCCTTCACCCTCTGCTCCCTTCTCAGCGTGATCACCCAATGAACAACAGGAGTTAATATAAGCATATAAGGAGAGTTAAAGGACAGACAGTTGGCCACAGCCCTCTTCTGACATGGGAGAGAGACATCCTCACCTAAATAAGAGTAGCTGACTACCCCCTGTAACTGCAAGCAGAAACAAACTGCCCTTTTGTATAAATTTCCCACAGTTTCCAGCCATTACATAAGGGTTCACTTGGCCATTTTTGTGCCCTCTGAGTGCATAAGATTTTTTGCTAACCCATTTTCTACTCTCAAGAGTTGCAGCTAGTAAGACAAGGTGCTTTTACTAGCTAAGAATTTTTTCAAACCCATCCCTTGTGGAAACTGAAGGTATGTGGAATGGAAGAATAATGCACTCAGATACTTCCTCAGTTGGGTTGCAAAAGGCACACCACACCTGACCTGTTGAAACAATTCATTTCTCATGAATGTTTGCCATCCTCCTACGTAGAGTAAACCCCATTGAATTACTCTTGCAGATGCCTGAATTGAAACCCTCTCTGCATATATTACTTCAGATATTCAAGTACAGTACCTACTGTTTGACAAAACAATGTTACTCAGAGCTGACAACTTTTTTCTGCAGATGACGTGTAATGGTAGAATAGAAGGTGAGAAGGTAGCACTGTCTCAAGCTGATGAAAGCCACCAAGTGTCCTGATAGTTTTCCTTTGCTTGTCAGCCCATTTCTGAGACTACAGTGACCCTTCTGTCCCCTAGCCTTGGGGTATTTGTTAGCGCAGATGAGAAAGCTATTCTGTCCTTTAGTTTTTCTGTTAATGTGGTTTAAACTTTGCATGTTGGGAGTGGAGGTGGAATCTAATTGACTTGGGTTTTTTTCCCTCTTGTTCTGAAACTGAGCTTTATCCAGATCTGCAGGACTAAAAGCTTCTGTCCTGTAATTATAGGCATAAGTATGTGGCCACTGTGCTTAAGCATTCACTTGTAACATCCGTGTTTCTGGATGATCCTAAATTTGGATGGTGAGCTGTTCCTTCACTTCTAAATTGCGAGTGAACCTTTGTTGTGGAAGCTAACCTCCAGAAAACCCTGTATGTACAAATTGATAGAAAATTCCCTTTGTTCAGGCAATATGGAAATTAATCAAAACATCTGCTACAGGATCTGTTATCGTTTTGATGCTTACCAAGAGACATGCAGGTAACTGCCACCATAAAAACACTACATATTTTGACCTAAATAAATATTTTTGGTACTCTGGCAGAAAAGAATTGGATTCCCTAGAATTTCTTCCTCTTGCAGAATGTTTTCAGATCTGCTCTTAAGTCTGTCAGAGACCATCTGTGCAAGAGAACACCACCCTTCTTCCTACAGGGAGTGTTTTTTCTTTAGGCAGGTGTGTAATTCCTCCCAGCAACTCTAGATAAATGGGCATGTAAAGAATTCATCATTACTGGAGAGGGTTTAAACCACAGTATGTAGTCCAGTTCAGATGGAACCTTGCATAAGCAGGAGCTGGAGGAGAACAGCTGTGTGTGGAATAAAAGCTATTCTAGGCTTGGGACGCTGCCCTGTTTCTGGGGAAAATGAACTATGTATGTGATAATGAAAGCAGTTAGGAGGACCCGGGTTCTTCCATCCCCTCTGCCTCCAAGTCGTTATTCTGTTCTGCTCACCCCTTCCATGTTCCTTATGTTTCTTAGATGGGCTTTGAAGGGAACTTCTGCCCTGGATCACAGATCATCTCAAAGATGACCTTTGTTTTGATGTGGTTCCTGGACTGCCATCTTGCCAAAGCAGATTTTATTTTATTTTTTTTTCCTGTTTTGTATTACGAAATGGCCAGTTCTGTGCCAGCACTGTTAACTCTCTTCTCCTTTCAGTTCTAAGGCTGTCTACCAATGCTGGTCAATGGAAAGAGCCTGCAAGCAAGGTGACCCATGCATTAGTCAATATTAGGTAAGGAGTAGAAGTTAATCACTCTTTTAAAGTTTCGCATTTCCTGTGTGACTGCATTTTTATCATAACATTTTCACATTTGTTTTAATGAATTTTGTTTTCAATTTGTTCTACTTGTTGAGTTAAATTGTTGCTCTAAACAGGGCTCACAGGCATAAAGGGTTTGATTGTCCTCTAATAATTCTCTCAGCTCTTCTGTAGACTGAGTGCTTTCAAAGCATAGCACAAACTGTAATGAATTAATCCTCACATCATTCTTCGGAGAAGTTACACAGTAGTGAATAATGCTGTGCTGGCAGAGCAATTGTGAACCTAATGGATTTCTGTTGCGTGATTCTATTGCAATTCCATGAAGCTATGAAGAGGACTGTAAGCCTGCTGTAATAAGCAGATTCGAGGCCTCTTAACATTGCAAGAGTTTTGTATGTGTTTAAAACTGATTATTTAAGGACATTTCAATTTTCTCTTAAACCTCTTCTTCCTGTTCAAGGGCAGAAGGGGAAAAGTTATGCTTCACTTGTAAGGCTAAAGAGTGTAAATCTAGGTATGTATTCTTTCACAGTGGCAATAATTTATTTTTCTGGCACCTGAAGCAGCTACTACTGACCAAGCTGGGTACTGGGCAAGAGGAACATGGATATGATTGATTGGAAAATGGAGGAATGTTGAGAGGGAAAATTTACTTCTTGTCTCTGGCTTGTAAACAAACCATGAAAGATACAAGTATTTGTACTGAAAAAAACCTGTCACTTCCCTAGTCACCCCAGACACTTGGTGTCTGTGCAACACCAAGTAGTTCAGTACTTTTGTGTTGCTAGTACTTGTTGTTTTCCTGACTATAAAAGGCATTGTGTAGAATAAAGTCTCTGAGGGCATCTTTCAAATCAATATACACCTTACTTGTCTGTAAACCACCTGAAAAGTTCCCCTAATAAGTCTGTAAGCTTGATAACATCATGTGTGATTCTAGACTTATTTTGCTACGATCCTTACTTTTGGATTTTTTAAAAAAGATGTAAAGTGCACACTTGTGGATAGTGCGTGCACTGGGAGTGAAGCAGCAGAACAGGTGGATGTTGACTAATGTCACTTAATGTGACACAAAGTGTCTGCTCTGGGAATGCTCTGTATAACCAGGGAGAGAAGTCTAAACTGGGAAGAGAGAAAACCCAAGTGATCGCAGAGGGTTTGTACTCAGCTCTGGTTTGTGGAACTGAGACTTTGCATGGGATTATTTCCTGTTGGCTTTGCAACTGTGTTTGTGAAGATCAGCGTGCAGTTGAGACAAGATGCAAGCAAAAACTGGCACCATGATACCCCTTTGTACTGGTTTTGCATGGCCCGGTTTTTGGTAGCAGGGGGGCCATAGAGGTGGCTCCTGTGAGAAGCTCCTGGAAGCTTCCACCATGTCCAGCAGAGCCAATCTCTGATGGCTCTGAAAGATGGACATGCTGCTGGCCAAAACTGGGCCAATGAGAGAGGTTGGTAACGCCTCTGTGATGACACCTTTAAGAAGAAAATCAAAACAAAGTCACACAGTTTTGCTTCTAGTCAGAGAAGAGGAGGAGGTGAGAACATGTGTGTCACTTCAAGGACAGCCTGTATCAGACATGTTCAGAACGTGGTGATGTCTGGAATCAGTGAAGCCTCTAATCTGTTTCTCTTCTGTACTTCTGATAGCTTTCCCCTGTTCCACCCAACTGCTCATCTGTGTTGAAATTTCAAGAATGACTGCTTTTCGTCTGGTGAAATTAGTAAAGGTCTAAATTACGGATGATTCAAGGCCTTGAGAGGGATTAGAATTGAGAAGTTAGTCTGTTTGATTTATCCCATTTTCTTGCTCTCAAAAAAGAGAAGGAAGGAGGGAGAATTTCCTGGTTTGTTTTCTTCTAATGGTAAAAATACTACATTTGAAGGGTGCTTTAGCTGACTAGATTTCAGAGCAGCCAGGGAAATCCAAAGGTAGTGTGCTTGTGTGGAGGTGTCTGACAGTGTGATGGTTCAAAGTGGTGACTGGGACTAGAACTAGACTTAGCTCCCCGTTATCTGAGCTTCCTGTTTGTTTGTGCCCCTTCAGTTTTCCCTTAGAGTGATCTTAGTGTACTGTCTTATTTGGATGCTTTTGCCATGAAGGAAATGAATTTAAAGAAATCCACACTGGGTTTTTTCCTCACCTTGCTTCATCATTCTGGAAAGTTTTTGTGAGCAGTGATTACCTGCTTTTTGCTGTAACTGTGCAGTGCAAAGTCATGCTTTGGTTTATATCTTGGTCTCATTACACAAGCTATTTAAAAATAAATAAACATTGCAATTTCCTTATCTTAGGGCTTTTAGTGGGTTTTATAAATGTAAAAGCATCTGCCTGTGCATGCGTACAATGGGCTTTAACAAGTGTCTTAAATCCTAGTGTAGAATTTTATGTGTATTTCTGCTGGGAGAGGAGTGGTGAGTTGTTTACAATCTTTCAAGGCTGCAATGCATTTGTGTTACAGGAGTAACTGTTGAGGAGACACCAAAACAGTCCTGCTTGTACCCCACAGTGCTGAACTGATGATCTCAGCTGATTAATTGCTTAAATAGAGAGTTGGGATGAGTAATACCTAGAGAATCTTAGACACGTTCTTCTTTAAACTCAGCCACAGAGAGAGATCCTGCTTTGTGTATCCTATTATGGTATGAACAGTACCTTTTAGTTGGACTAAAAGTTCTCCACTAGACAGTCTGAGTTTTGTTGTTGCTGATTATTTGATTTTTCTTGTCCTTACTCCAGTGAAAAAAGCAGTCATGAATATTATTTTTGAGTATTGAGAGATAGGAAGGCTATTCCTGCCTTCTCCCCTTTCTACAGATAATTCATAATTTCTGTCCAACCCAAACAAAATGAAAAATTGAAGAAGAAAGAATAATAATATCTTTATCTGTCTGAAAATCTTGCATACCAAACCGGAATGAGTGATTCTGATTGCTGTCCTATCTCATAATAGTCATTATAATTTCTGTCTGTGGATTTGTCTCTGTGGTTTTCATGAATAATTGAGATGTGATAGACTGCAAGATATAGCTGCAGCACTGATGGGGTTGAAATAGGAACGTGCAGCAGTTGGTGGTTTGAAAACTCACCTTCTCACCTCTGAGGAAATAAACACATTTTGAGACAAGTTTTTGGTTTTTTTTAAACTAATGAGCCTCTTCAAGATAACATTGTGCAGGTTTGCATTTAATGACAATTTTATTAACACGGGGTTCGAAGGGGCATTTTCTGATTGCCTATTCAGTGAGAAAGGTGGCAGCTGCATCCCTGTACTCTTTTAATAGACCATCTCCTGATCAGGATTTTTCCAAGGTGAATAAATAGATTAACTCAATGATTAATAGACTGAATTTCTCCCTTGTCTGAAATTCAGCCCCATCATAATTTTTAAAGTAATTTTATTTTTCTAACTGAAACACTTTTAATATGCAGAGTAAGTCTGTAACGTGGAACTAGGTGATAGGATTATTTTTTTAAGGTGTTTTCTGTGCTGTTGTAGCATACACTGCAGTCCTTGCTTGGGTGCTTTCATTCACTCTTCAATCTTGCAGCTACTTTTGTTCCACTTGAGCCACCCTGTGCGATGCTCTTTCCTTGAACGGAAGGTGCTGCTTCTCCCAGGGCTACTTTTGGGCTTGTAAAGGAGAGACTGGGGATTTGGGAGGAGCGCTCAGAGCATTGCATGGATGTGTATAAAATGGTTATGCTTGGTGCCAGTCTACACAGGAGCACTCTGAAGGAACATCTGCAGTTTTACTTAGGCCAGATTGGGCTGTGCTTGTTTGTTGTAGGACGCTTGTCATCCTGGCCCTGACACTACAGCTCCTGATAAATTACCAACACTCACAGAACTGCACTTAGTGAAAACCTTGACTGAGGACAAGGCTTAAATCAGGTATTTGTTAGAAAGTGGGTGGCTGCAAGCAGTCCATGTAGTACCTTCAGCATTGTTCCACCAGACTGCAAGGAATTTAGCATCTGTTCAAGGGGAGAGAAGACCAAAATGCTGCTGACCTAGTTATGTTGCAATGGCTTTTATGCAGGATGTGTGAAAGTGGACCTGCTGATAGAGAAATGCATCTGTTTTTGTGGTGTAGGTGGTGACCTATGGATTACGGTCAGCTGAGACTGTACAAAATATGTTTATATCTGTACACACACGCTTTCTTCCTTCCCTCTCTGTGCAGACATAATGGACATACAAACACATTTCTTGCCAATATGAACGAGGTTGAAAATGGGAGAGCAAGCTTAAAGCCTGTTTATGAAAAGAAATGGTCAAGAAAATCTATGGGCATATATATTAAAATATGGATATCTGTGTGCACATTGTAGGTATATGCACTTATATAATGTGAATATCCATATATGGATGTCTGTGTATATATAAACACATACGTAATACATATACAGACATACTCACATATATACACTTAAATTATATATATTTATTTACACGTAGAACACATACACAAACATGTTTCCTTCGACAGTGGGCTTATTAAATCCATAATCTCCTATCTGAAAATACCAAGCACCTGCTTATTTGCAGCTTCTCCCAGATGAACCTCAAGGGTTGGCTAAGGTTGCTCAGCTGTTGCTCCTTCCAGCAGTACTGTTGCACTGGATGAGTCCCCTGGGACTGTGGGACCATGTGGAACTGCTCAGGATCAGCCAGTGCAGAGCAGCAGAGGGTGCTCAGGCATGCAGGTTACAGCCCACAGTGATCTGGAATTCATTCCCCGCAATTCTTAGAACCACCTGTGAGGACTACACTGATGGAATAACAACTCCATTGAATTGTTCACTGAGGTGTGTTTAATGGTAATGACCTCTGACATGCTGTCACTGCTAATCAGCCTGACTGAGCTCAGATCACAGACTAGTACAAGACAGTGAACAATTATTTTTTTAATAAGAAAAAAGCAACAAAGCTCAAAGCGAAACCCAGAAATGTGTATTATTGGTACCTTTAAATCATAACACGAGGTTGATAAGATTATGGATCAAATTCTTACTAAAATGATGTAAGGAAACTTCTGAGGTTTATGCATCCAAGCTATTTGAAGAATTAGTTCATTGCAGTTTTCAGGTGGTAGCCTGAAAAAATTCTCATGCTGAAAAACCAATAGCAGATTTTAGATGAGGATTCTGGCTTTGTTCTGGTTCTTTTTTAGTGATCTGTGGTCGCTCCTCACTGAAGTAGCAAAACTAGTAGACCCTTCTTGTCATTTAATGTGTTTCTTGTTGCATGGCTTTCTGATTGCATAGGGACTCTGGCACAGCAAAACAGTTCCTGAAATGCCACAGTGGTTATAACAGAGTTACAGTGGTTGCTCAGGGTTCACCTGCTACCACTGCTTGTTTTTCACTCGACCTTGCAGTATTGTGGTAGGGCAAGTTCCTTTGCTAGGAGCAACAGATCTTGATGTGAACAGATTCTGGCATTAGCTGGCACCTGAACAGAGGAAGCAGGTGGATTGAAAGGAAAAGACCTTATGACCAGCAACATATTAACAGAAGAATCAAAAAAAGAAGGGAAGAAGCATTCCTATCTTGGGTTGCAATGTATCATCTTCTCACAGCAGTCTAACCCATGTTTCAATTATTTTTATTAGTGTTTAAGGCTTTCATCTACTCGTGTAAATTCAGCGCTTAGTTTCTTGTACGTTATCTGATTTCTTCTTGAGGCAGCAGTGTTAGTTTTCAGTTATTGCCCTTTATTTACCAGCTGATTCATCTTGGTGTGTTTCTTTTACAGAGCCACAGCCAATTTCATTCTGCTATAATTTTCTTTCATTCTTTCTCATTCATGTAGCGGCTTAATTAAATGTTGTCTTTACCACTGGCCCAAATCCAGAGAGCAAATCTGGTGGTTGAGTGGTGTTGTGTGGACCAGTTCCACAAACACAGCAGCATGGTTCAGCAAGTCAGGTACATCCCAGGTCACCTTCCTGCTTTCTGCCAGTTGCTTCCATTTCAGTCACGGCTGCCTGGGAAGGGACTCGGACAATGTCAAGCCTGTTTTCTCTTTGATGAACTTTTTTTTTCAGTAGGTTTTTGGAAGGATTGATTTCTTAATTTTTTTTGTGGTAACTTACAGTTTCTGGAGGTGATGCTGATTTTAAGCAAAGCTGTTTGTATGGCAAAGAATGGCTCTGAGATACCATAGCCATGGCTTGCTTTCTTCAGCATACTTGGATGTCATTCTGCAGAGATCACTTTTGCTCTAAAATTTCATCCTCAAAGTAAACAAGGCCTTTTGGATTGGGGTGGGGAGGATCTTGAGGTGATTTATTCCTGGGATGGCAGCCTCACTTTACTGGCTTTCTTAGCTTTTTTCCAATGTCTGCAATTGTATCGGCCGCTTTCATCTCCTTTCCTCATGTCTCAAAGGCAACAAGCTGGCCTTCAAGAGCAGACTGGGAGCAGGATCCACTAATGTACTTCAGCTGTTCTGTAAGGTTTGCTGGGGAGGTGAGGCCTCTCTACAAGGGAGAATTGTTTGCTGGGCGGAAAGGAAACTCCTCTGCAGAACAGCCACTGCTTGGCGGCCTTTTCCGAAGTTCAGCAGGTCTCTTAGTTCACATGATTCTCATAAGATGAACATCTCAATGCAGTTTGCCCACTTGTGAGCTTTTGTCCTCCTGGACAGTTTACTGGAAACATTTCTTCCTTGAAATCTGAAAGTTTTGGAAAGGTAGGCAGGATCTGTAGGCTACTTAGCAGTTTGCTGAGAAGTGTTGTCTCTGTTACTGATGTATTAGAACCCGGATTTCATTTGCTCTTTGTCAAATGCAGCTGCTCTGTGAATAGGGAATTCCTGTCTGCAGATCTCTGCTGGACTCATGGGTGCAGATCGTAGGCTTACAAGCTGGAGTTAGTTAAGCTGCTAGCAATTTTTATTTTTTTGAGAGCTATGTATGCAGCCCTGGAAGTGTAATGTTGGCACATAATTTCAGCTTTTGTGCTGATGAATTTGGGGTGCGAAGCTTTGGGAAAACAGTAGAGGAGAGGAGTCAGAGACTTCTCAGTGCAGTTGTGGTCTCCTGTTTGATTTATGTGATTGACTGTGCACTGCCTGGTCTGAAGAAGTGTGGCACCAGGCAAGAAATTGTTTTTTGTTTTGCTTGCCAAATACCTTTCTCTGTAGAAACATAAAAGTAGTGGAGAATATATGTTAGCATGGGGAGTACTTCTGGTTTATTTCAGAAGTGGATATAATATTTATTGGTCAGAAGTTGTTTTTCTGTCTCATTTGCAGTATTTTGGTCTTGAATCCCAGTGCTGGACACAGGCAAGTTATGTCTGAGCTCAGTAATGCATTAAAGCACGTGCTACAAACCTAGGATGCAGACTTATAAACATCTTGGGTTTTTTGTTGAAGCTCAAAATCTAGAAAGCTCTGCTGTTTCTGGCTCTGAACTGTTGTAGTCTTTCCTCCTGTTTATGGGAACAATCTTAATTATTTCTCTGGCACTGTGGCTGGCATGAGTTCAGTTCCTAATTGATAGATTTCAACCTTACAGTCAATGTCTTTGTTGGTAGCTCTATTGCAGCCAGGAAGCAACCAGATTCTCTTGGCCCCAAGAACTGGCTCTACTGGAACATGATTGAAGCACAGTTTGAAACTGCTGTTTATAGCTTGTCGAAACTTTGTCCATGCTGGTTTTATTCTTTGGGTAAATATAAGGGACTCTGATCTCCGCTGGTCTCAAATCTAGCTTTCAAGATTCGCTTTAGTGGAGAAAGAACATTAAGCAACTTTCTTCATAACCCAAACAATGTAAAAATCATTGTGAGCTCAAATAACACCTTTTTCCCTTGAAAAGTGATGTAGTATAATGCTGTTTTGCTCTTTCTGTTTGAAAGAAATCTGTTGCTCACAGCAGCAGCCAGAATTATTATTCCCTCTGAAAGTCTGGGCTGTGGGATGTGTACTTTTAAAAAAGCTTTTCAAAAGCCAGTAATGTGTATTTCTTATTATCTTATGCTAGTGGGGGGCCTAAAATTTGGGTTTGCTCTAGGAATGTAAATGCCCTGTTCTCTTAATTCTTCCTTTAGGACTAAACTGACAAACTACCCACTCATTAAGTACATCTGCTCATTAAGGTAATGAAGTACCTACCTTATCTTGAACTGAAAGCAAGGATAATACATTGTTAGCATGACTGCAGAACTGCAGTCTTTTTTTTTTTTTTCTGGTGCTCTCCAGATTGCACCAGAATCTGGAGCTCAGTTCCCAAGGAACTGTGAGAGGAAGACATCTTGTTTGTAAGACTTTGTTCATTAAAAGAAATACTCACTCAAGCTTTTAAAGTTAAGGTGTTGGGGTTTTTAGGAGCTCTAGCCATGAAGGCAGAGAAGATTGTCTCACCCAACCAGCACAGAGGCTAACTTTGCAACTCCCAGTAAGTACCAGTTGGCTAAGGTGAAAGTAAAGTGCTGCTTGGAAGGGAGGGGAAAAACAGAGCTTGAGTGAGTGTGATTCCCCGTCCCCCTTCCAAAATGTGCAGTCGATGTGCTCTAATGTCTCTGAGTCCAGACTGAAACACTAAGATACATCAGAGTTTCTGGTGGCCTGGAGTAGATTGACTGCTTGGGAATCCCAGAATGCTTTTATTACTACTCTATGTAGTTTTTATATTTTTTTTTCTAACCCTTGCAGCTAGAAGAAAATTCAGGAAATGATGGCATAATGCTTGAGAAGTAGCAATTTCTCCCTTAGCTCTGAGATCAGACCTCTGTTGCCTGTTTCAAGGGATGCTGGCTGAAGGTTAGCAGTCAGAAATGCCTGTGTGCTTGGCTGCTTCTCAGCAGTCAGAGCCAACCAGGTTAAGGTAACAGCAGTCTCATGAAGAATTCATCTGTGTTGGGTACCAGATACTGGTATCTCATCCTGATGGGGGTTTAGTTAAAGGATGTTCCTCTGGCAAAACTGCCCCAAGTGTGCTTCCTTAGCCTGTGCTGTGCTCACTTGGAGCAGGTATAAACTGACAGGCTTCCTGCCTTCTCTTCTGTGGGAGCAGCCTGCATGGTGCAGCTGCCTATAAAGGAGGAGACTGGGATAAAACTCTCTAGGCAGGACAAAAAAGAACAAAACAGTGTGTTTTAATATGTGTCTGTTCTCAAGCCCTCATTGCATAAACATATATGACTGGTTGTGTAAGCCTGTAGAGGGTGGGGGCACAAACAGCTCAGTGTTAGGGACAAGACAGTCTCAGCAGCATCGACCTGTTAAACTAGTTGTAAGCTGAAATGCTACCAAGTGTTATATGCTTACCAAGTTGTAAGCTGAAATGCTACCAATGTAGTTATATCCAGAGTCATCAGTGGTCACTGGTGTGATTCTTTGCAGGGGTCTAAACACGTGTTCTATGGCCTGTGCTGTTATAGTGCAGGGTGGTTTTTGCAAACTGTTCTTGCTGTTAATATCAATATAATCATTGCCTAAAGCTTTGCTTTAAGTACTGGACTTGAGACAATAGTACTATGAGCCCCAAAAAATGCGAACTTGGGTGTTACTTGGCTGGGAGTCTGAAGTAGGAGATCACTCGCACATTGAAGACATCTCACTGTAGTGGAGTCCTGTTTGATAGGATGCAAAAGCATGGTCTCAAATGCGTCTTATTTTCAAGGTGACCAGAAATGGAATGACCTTAAAAGTTCCCTGGCAATCCTTTTGCCTGACTTTGCTAGAAAGCTTTGAAAGCCTAAAGCTTTTTCATGTTGCTGCTTTAGTGATTAATTAGGTCATCACTTTGTGTGTTAATTACAGTGACATTTTTCGTCTCATTAGTTGGATTATGGAAAGTTTTTGAGTCTGTGTGGGATGGGAAGTAATGCAACATTTGTGGCCAAGGGAAGGATGATTTCAAACTTTAGAACATTGAATTTTAATGATGGCTTTGGGTACTGTAAAAAACAATGCTTCAGTCCACTATACAAAGTGTAGCTGGTAAGTGCTTTGAGGTCAGGATAAATGCTTTTATTCTAAACAAACGTGATGTTGCACACATTTTGGATGAGGAATTTTAAACTGGACCCTTCTTCTGGAAGGTTGTGTATTGTGTTAGTTAATGTAAAGCTCTTGCTGCTGACAGAGGGGTGTGAATATGATACACTTCATATAATGTCCTTCATGGTGTGTCTGAAAAGACTTTACAGAGAGGTCGTTAAGCAAGACAGTGTACATGAACGAAGGCCAATTGCTTTTACTTACAATTTTTTCTAATTAATGTCCTCCTTATAATTTTGCAACACTGTTTGTTTGCTTTGAAATCTGAGCTTGACATTAAATTTTTACAGGTATTTGAGATGAGCTTGTCTGAGGCAGACGTTCCCTTGTAAAATTAGAAAGCAATAGGTCTGCCGTACGTTGTTCTTGATTTCTTAGTTTGAAAGCTGTGGTTGCTTTGAGGTTAAGCCCACGTGTGATATGTTGAGCCTTGCTGAGGGAGCAGACTGTGCAATTCTCACTGGGTAGCGCCTATTTTTCTTCCTTGTTTGGTGACTTTTACTCTTAGCATGAGCTAATATCAGAAATGAAGAGTCACAAAACAAGATTGTTCAGGATCTGAAATTTGACTGGGAAATAAAATAAGTCAGAATGCAATAAGGGAGGCTCTTTCAACATGGGTGATCCAATACTGGACCAGATAGCTCAGTGCAATCTCCATCCTTGGGAGTTATTCATATCTTGCTTAAGCGTAGTTGTGAGTTAACTGGCCCAGTGCTGAGTACAGAGTTGGACCATGGAACCTCCCAAGGTCCTTTTTAACCTAACTCATTTGATTTAAGAGAGCAGTCTCTTCACTGCATGGTCAAATGGTAAAAGAAACAAGAAAGCTTGTTTTCATGGAGTGTGTTGTGCTATATGTTAACTCTGAGTGTGTCTGCTAGACGTGCAGAGTAGAGCACTTTCTTAAATCAGTAGGTGCTTGGCATCTATTTTCTTTCCCTGAAAGACCAGTAAAGAGTAAAAACTAGAGAACTTGCTGTATGTGTTGTTGCAGATGCCCAATATTGTCTGCTGTCTGTGATCTTACCATTAAATTGGAGCCTGCCGATGAGATCCAGCAACGCAACTCAGTCATTTGTGAGGAGAAACTGTTCTCAGTGTGATTAATGCTGTGGCTGATGACGGGCACACAAAACACTGCTTTGAATAATGCCGATAGTGGCGTATTCCCCTGTGTGTGTGTTTAAAGGAAGAGTTTATGGTTATATGAGATTGAGGGCATTTAAGAGGCAGCTAATGACAAGTGAAAATGATAGCTAGGGTAGATTAATTGTTAAATGAATTGTGCCTGGCCTTGCTGTCATTTTAATGTGGTATTGGTCTAAGTATGATGTTATGTAGCAGGAAGGCATCAGGAAACAATACTGTGAACTTAAGTTCAGGTCAGAGGAGTTTAAAGGCTTAGCCATCAGGAGTTTTTCTCTAATTTAGACATCTTTTTGCATTGTGGGGTTTTCTTCTTCTCCTCTGGGACTACAAAAATCTTTATTTTGATTAATTTTGGTTTAATAAGTTTTTTTCCCCATGTTTTTTTTGACAGTGGAGTAAAGCAGTATTTTCTCATAATGAGTTTAATATAAGCTTTGCATTAACTGTTTCTGGAATGAGATGATGATACTAACTGAACTTGGTCTGGAGCATAGCTCAGGGATTTTTTTTCTTATTTTTTAAAATTGTACTCTATCTCCAGGACTACATATTTAACTTTGATTTGTCATGGGGCTGCTTTATATTCATGCCTTTAGTCTGAGTGGAGCATAAGGGAAATTAAGCTGGAAGAGGACTGAAAGCAGCCAGGCATAGGTCTCGTCCTGTCATTACTGTGAAGAAATCTGTCCTTTGAATTGATTTGGAGTGACAGTGGGGCAGGGAGGCACTGGCAGAAGCTGTATGTCTCTTGCAAGCTTTTGTTCACACATGGCCAATAGCCTCATTTGAATGAATTTTGTGTGCTTTCTAGATGAAATGTTATCACATACGTTTCAGTAAGGTTTAGCGGTCCCTGTTAAGACTTAATTGTGCTAAGGGGTTCTTAGGGCCCTTTTCTCTGTCTGCTCACGCTTTTTTATTTTTAAAGTATTTGCTGTATTTGGAGGGGAATCAGTTCAGGCCAAGGGCACTTAGAGGATGTGAGATTTGATTGCTTTCAGCCTGCTAATCTTCATGATCCGAACCGTGCACTCAGGCAGAAGAAAAATAATGCTGTCTACACAGGAAGATAGACTTTCTGTTAAGTATTTTCCTTTCCTAGGAAGAGAGGAGGCCTTCAAATTCATCTTACAGAAAGATAAACTTGTATGGGGACAGGTGCAGACAAGCATCAGGAATCATGACTTCCTTCCGAAGGACGCTTGGCTCATGCTTTGCCCAATCCAGCAAAGAGAAAACTAGTGGATACTGCTCATGTAGTGGAAAACAAAAGTGATGTAGAACAGCTTCTTAAGGTGAAGGGTAGTTTGTAATGGGAACGAATGGATAGGGAAGGAGTATCATGAATAAATAAAAGTTGGAAGTGAAAGGTTTTCTAAAATTAAAAGCACTGGGAGTCTGGGGCGCTCCTGTAACTCCTGTAATCAGTTAGAATGATGCAGTCGAAACAGGGAAGGATTATTTTGAAGCTGAGAATGAGAGAATGCGGAGAGCTAGAATCCCAGACTTGCACCAGGAGGAGCCCAGGTGAAAGATGCCTGCTGAGGTTCTCAATGAGCAAGGAAGGTGGGGATTTTTTGTGGGTTTGGCTTTTTTTTTTTAATTCCCCCTCCCCCCATCAATAATGTTATCAACTCCAGAGCGTTAGAGATGGATCACGTCATGTTGGTCCATGGCTTAAGATGTGATTCATCTAGTGTGGTAAATACCATTTTAGGGTTTTCTACAGTATAAGGCCTGTAAAAACTCATAGCTGCTATTGTATTATATATAGGTTATTTGCTTCCTGCATCGGTGATTGAGAACCTGTTAGCGTTAATAGAGTAGCCACTTCAGAAAGACTGATGCCACTCCCTCCTGTCAGTCAGGGATCACTTTTCCACTGAAGGAAGACAGTAAATGTCTTCAGTAAAATTCAGGGGCTGGCTAACAAATTGCAGTTTAGAATACATTACAGATGATGAATGTGATCTCCTTAAAGGGAAATCTGTTCGTTTGACTTAGTGCTCTTACGATTAATTGCTTGCCAGATTAAATTGCTCCATAAAATGCATGCTACTTTATTTGATCTCTTCATGATGAGATTAGCTAGACCATACTGGTTCTTTGTATGTTAATTACAGTGGTATTTTCTTCTTCAATTTAATTATTAAATTGTTTATCACAGCATGCTTTCTCCTAGCCTCAGGAAAGTTGTCTGTATTTTTCTTTTGACCACTGTTTTATAATCATACTGCCCTTTTTTCAGAAATATTCTGGGTTCCTTTGTAGAAGTATCACACACTGTAGAGGATGTATTGTGAGCTTTTTCTGTGTTTTCTTTGGTGTGCTGCTAAACACAGAAATGATGCTAATCTTGCACAGGTTCATTGTGTGACAGTCTAGGATGGGGAATGAGGAACATCTGAACTGAAGCTGTGGACGTAAATTTCTGGGTTGCTACACAAACAGGAATTTATCCAGATAAACTAAGCTTTCTGCTTCTGTTGAGCAGTGTAAAGCTCACTGAGTGGCCGGGGTGTTTGCTTTTTGTCTCACCTGGAAAATCAATACTATAGCAGTTCAGTATTCTCTATGCTCTTGATGAAGGACCATGTATGCTTTACTTGTTCTTGGAGGACTTCTCTGTACTCAGTGACCATAACCAAGACACATTTTTTTGCCGAAAACCTGGGAAATGGAAACACAAGAAGTTGAACAGGACTGGAATTGTGGTGACAGCCTACAATTACTGAAGGAGTCCAGCAGTAAAAAATTTAAGGAAAATTTAGGAAAAAATGAATTTAAGTTCTCATTGACAGACTTGCCCTAGCCTTTAAGATATTAGTTCATGCTCCCTTCATCAGTCAGGGACCTGACTACATGTGCAACTACCCCCCAGATGCACACCCAAAATAACCCCTTATTCTTTTGCGGTGCTAAGACTGGGGCTTGCACATAACCTAATGTTCCCACAGCAGCATTACAGAGGCTCTGTTGAAAAACTGTTGGTTTTCTTTATTTTTTAATTTTTAAAATGTTTATTCTGCTATACCACTCTAGATAAAATATGTAATATGCATCAACTAAACTGTTAGTTGTGTTGTTTGAAATCATTCTGATCCCTGGGTCTGAAATGGAGCTTCTCTCTTACCTGGCTGTAATAACTTTTTAAAAAAATTTGCTTCTCCCTTCCTGCTCAGAAAATTCTATGTTATCTTCTATTCGAATTGATTCCCAAAGGCAAGGCAAATTTTTGTATTTATTAATCTAGCCTTTCATTTCCCATGTATCCAGAGCTTAGAAAATTCAAAAGGGTGTAGGAGGACTAGGAAGGTTTCAGGAAGGGGCATCAAGAATAACTGAAGGCGTGGAACCAGATGTGTTATGAAGAACATTTATATACGTGACAAGTCTGCAGGCTGGAAGAAATGGCAGAGAATATATAAAAGAGTTAGTAAAAATTACCAAATATCAGAGAGAAGGTGAAGGGGAGCTGTAAGAAGGGGGGGTGCATCAGAAGATCAGATAAGCTCCAACCAAAGAGATATTGCTTCATGCAATATTTAGTTAAGCTGTGGAATGTCTGAAAGGTTATGTGAATTTAAAGCAATGATTATACAAATTAATGGAACAGAATTTAATCAGGGGTTACTGGATCATACAGATGTCACGTCTGCTTCACATATCATCTTGGAGTGTATGTGTCTGGAAGTAAGGGTTCTTTCTGGGGCAGTACCTTTTTGGTTTTTTCTGCTTTTATACTGTTACCTGAGCTTCAAATTCTAGACAGTTTTGAAGTAGGGAAACAGAGGCCTTTGCTGCCTCAGTATGGCAGTTTTAAATGTTTACATAAATTTTACCTGTCAGCATTTTCTCAGGAATAAGTTACTTGCTTCAAAGCCTTTAGCCAAGGGTAAATCAACGTCAGGCTCCCCATCCCACTGCTTTTAGGATGGAGGCGTTGCAGTTTACTAACAGTCACGCATCTGGTTATAGACATGGTTCAGTCTGTCACTGCTTTTAAGTTGAGAAGGCTGAATTGCCATGTTAGGTGTCCTGGAAGGGTTCACTGTTAGGTGAAGGAGTCTCTGACCTACACTTTGACCCACACTCTCATTGTGTGCAGAAGAGGAGGCCTCCAAGCCTTTCTGTGGCTTTCTGCTGTTACTTGTGTGTGCACAGGAAATACTGTCTGTGGTAATTTAGAAGAGGGATGTCTAAGGAAGAATATGAGCTGGTTTCCTGTTTAGCAGCCTTTTTCTCTTTTCTGGGAGTGGCAGAGAAGTGTGTGATTTTCTGGAGCACTGGTGAAGAGAAGAGTGGAATGAATAATCATGGAAGATTTTTCTTCCCTCGTGATTTTACTGTAGGATTTCAGTCATCTTCACTGTTCCTTTTTTCTCCAGAAAGAGCTCATGGAAAGCTGTCAGGATCATGTACTCATAAATCTCATGAAAGTAAAACCCATGCCAGCTGAGCAAGACATGATTTTAATTAAGACTAACAGGATTTTTTTTTTTCTTCCTCGGTAGCCCCAACCCAAATATAAAAGTCATCTAATTTCAGTAGCCTCTTGTCATCTAAAAAAGGCTGAGTTGATGGAGCCTTTTGAGACTTCTTTGATTAAAAAAATAGGAAGTTAAAGGCCCTGGTTTTTCTTTATTTGGTTAAGGGGACAAATCCTTTTTACTGCATCTGTAGAGCAAGGAATTGAACGGGAATATGATCAGGTTTTTTTCTGTTGCATGTTACTGTTCTAAAGGAAGTTCATGTTGGATAATTTATCATTCATTCCTTTTTCCTTCTAGCTACTGTAGATCCCAATGCACTGCTCTATAAATAGATGTATAAAAGGTTCTTTTGCTGACATCTCTGAAGACAACTTTCGATTTCTCTAAATCCAAAGAAAAAAAACCTATTGTGAATTCTCAGTGCACAGGTTAGATGAGTTAGGGGATCAGAGTAATCTGACCTCTGCTGTAAGTGCCTCAAATAATGATCTGTTGTTTGTGATGAGCTTTGATCTATGAAGACCAGCCAAGGTGAATTAAAGGAGCATTGTCTGAAAACAGGCACATGTGAAGCCACATGTCTTAATGTTGGCCCAGGTGTGGACTGCCTGTGTATGGAGGTAGGGAGGATCTTTCCCTTGCTGAGGAGCCAGGACTTTTTGGCTCCAGCTGGTTCTCCTGCCCAGTACTGGTCTCACAGGCCAGTTTTACATCCCTACCTGTGCTCCCTACAGCAAGCACCAACACAGTGGAGGCTGAGAAGGGTCTTCCTTTGGAGCACAGCGCTGACCTGACTGAGTGCCAGGCTGAATTTGCTTCTCAGCCATTTCTTCCCCAGTCCGTGGTACTTCTGACAGGGAAAGCCACCTGTGTTACAGCCTTTTTATCTTAGCTTGGGGAGGCAAATGAAACAGAGCTATCATGATGTTTGTGGACTAATGTTGTGAAGCAGTTCAAGCTGCCTGCTGCATACAAACCTAGTCCTGACTGTTTAGGCTCTGAATGACACAGGTACAGTTCTCCTGGAAAGACTGGGTGCTGAAGATGTCTCTGATTCCTGACTTTCTAAACAAACCTTTCCTTCTGTGTTACCAGTTATTCAGCTGAAAGAGTTTGCTTGGTATGGAATGATGCTGCTGTGGAACCCTACTAAGACCCCATCTGCTAAGAGTTTGTATTGATTTGTGTCTTAGTTTATAAAAGCCTTCAATTCACCTTGTGTAAATGCCATAAATAATGCAGATGTGCTAGATGAAATGTGCTGTGGGAACATCCCAGGAATCATTTTGGTCTGGGTTGAACAGAGCTAATCTAATCATGGTTAGGAGTTTCTCAATAGCTGTGAAGCAAAAAGTGTATTGTCTTATTCTAGCTAATGTATTAGTCAATACACAGGGGCAGGAAGATAGGTATTTGAAAGTGGTAATCAACTTTAATGAAAACAAGAGTTTTTAATGTTAAAATATTACAAAACTTCAGATGAAACTGTTTGTAGATTGTATATGTACACACACAGTGGAAGTATTGTCAAGTCCAGTCCTGCACCTGTGATTTATCTGCATAATCCTCACATTTGTATGCTTCTTTGTCACCAGGACTGCAGTGCTTCAGAGGCTATATGTATATTTACTAAATAAATCATTTTACCCACTCATAGCAAACAGCCACTTTGTGCCAGCAACATTGCAGAATGCATTTTAGTATATAGGGGACATTGATGAATAATTCGTCCTTTTGAAATTCTATGGGCTTTAGGGCACCAAAATGTATTTCAGGTTGGACTAGGTCCAGATGTGTATGAGAACTCCTTGGCAGCCTTGTAGAAAGCATATGGGAGTTTTAGAGGTGACCTCTTTAGAAATTTAATTGGATTTTTGTTCTATTCCATTATGTGTAAAGAAAGCAAGAAGGTAAAGGGATGTGGTATTTGTTAGATTGTTCAGTTAGGAACATCCATCATATCAAGGCAGATTTTTCTTCAGAGTGGTCTGTGGTCATGGCATCTTGAGTTCTCTGCATTGGACAGATCATCTGATGGAAAGTGGTTCCTGTAGAGGAAAGAGAATGTATTTGTATGCTCATAAATTGATTCTAATCAATGTTTACCTGGCAGTTACCACAACTGCAAGATGAAGAATGTGTCTACATGCTATTAGCATTGTTAATTGAGAGGAAACGTGGATGCAGCCCATTGTCAGAGCTGAGACTTGACTTCCTGTCACTTTTCTGCACTTGATGGCCCCAAAACTGCTGATGTGGTCAAAACAAGACATTACAGACAACAACGATACGACAAGTCCAGAACTCACTAATTCTGCTTCGAATTGTTTACCATCAAGCACTTTGTATTGGCTAAAGCAGACAAACCATACAAACAGTTGTCCATTGGCAAAGAGTTTATAGGAATTTGGGGTCGTATGTCAGCATTCATTACCGAAAGGACCTCAGGAACTTAGCCTAGAGGAACTTAGAGAGCTCTTGAATGTCAGCGCAGGGCAAGACTTCAGAACTCCTTCAGAGTTCACCAGTTGCTGCTGGTGAGACTTGGCTTGGTGTTGGTTCTCCGGGTATTATTTGCTGACAATTACAGCTCAGCTGCTCAACTGGAAAACTCACGACATGAGAAAGAAGAAGTAATTTAAGAACCTTTGTGTGTCAGTTTTATAGCAGAGATTACTGAGGTCCTGTGGACATGTGAAACTCGTGTTTCCTTTGGAGCTAGCAGTGGGCATCAGTGACAATGCTGGAGATTCTAAGAGTGAACGATGTGTCAAAGCACTTGTCGTGGAGCATGGCTAGAAGACAAGAATGTTGAGGGTGCCTTTCTTAGGTGATGAGCATAAAGATAGTGCTACATGGTAAGTTTTTCAGTGATCAGAAGGGACATAAGAATTTCTGATGAATGTTGCAAGTTACTGGAAGACTGGCAGAAGGTTAAATCATGAAGTAGATGAAGCATGTGATCTGAATTGCTTTTTAACCTGTCAGGCAGTGCAGTTCTTGAAAAAGCAAGTGCCAGTTTGCAAAAAGGGGCTGTATCTTGAAAAGCAGTGTTTCAGGAAGCATTGACTGACAGCTTTACTCTAGGTCTCTTGTGAAATGTTCAGCTAAAAAGGTTTATTTAACCCTAGAAATATTAACAAGAGACAGAAAGTGATTTTATGATGGTATATATTTTGCAGTTTTTTCCTGGTGTCTGTTGCAAAAAAGGGTATTGCAAAATAGGAGAAAGGACAGAGAAGCCTCAGTTATGAGAGACTAGTGAGAATGCTTTCAAGATTTTAGTATCATAATCTCTTTAAAACAAAACCTGTGGTATGCTCTTTAGAGTGTTCAAGCATCTTTGATGAGATAAAATACCAAAACAGAAAAGGAATGTAAGGCTAGATGCTGGAACCGAATTGCAGCTGCAAATTACATACCCATTTCTTAATAGGTAATTAACCACTATGGTAAATGACTGAAAGAATAGGTTTTCTTCTCCTGTTCCTATCTGAATAGAATACTGTAGTGAAAGGTGCTCTAGCTAGCTACTGACATGAGAGTAATGGTGTAAGGGTAATGTTGAAAAATGTGATATACAGAAGTTCAGATAAGCTGATCTACTAACTTGCAATGCCGTGAATCAGGTAGATTGGATCAAAGATACCGTTTTGCATTTAAAACTTAACAAATTCACTCTGGATTCTTGTGCTTTTGGCTTTTATCTTTGCAATGAGAGATTTCTCCTCCATTACAGTCATAGACATACTGAAATTTATCCATGGAGCAGTTAAACAGAAGGGCAGCCCTGAGAATTATTTTGAGACATTTTTGCTCTTAAGACCACAAGACTGAGGTAGGATTCAAGGAGATGTCAGTAGGCCACAGGCTTTTCATTTTTCTGCAGTTTGCAGTCACCATGATGGCTGTGCTGAGAGTAGGGGCCAGGATGGAGGACTTGTGCTGCAAGGAAGTGTGGAGAAATTATTCATTAGCTTAACCTTCAAGCAAAAATATTACATCTGTAATTTAAATTTTCAGCAGTACATGTTTCAGTTCTTTTAGGGGAGCAGGGATTTTTCCCATTGTGTTTCAGAATGGGAAGAGTTTTGTACTCAGTTGTAATAGCAAAAGAAAGCTAAAGTGCTTCAGAGAGGCCTCAAAAAACAAGATTTTACTGAATGAGTTTTGCTCAGTTTTCCATGTTTAGTCTTGGAATTAATGGACAGGAGCAGTAATCATGCTAGGATTGTCCTCAAACCCAAAGAAAGGTGTAAAGTATGCTCATTATTTCAGCAAAGTCTCTCTTTTTTTAAAAGTGCATACATACAGAGTAAGCTTAAGTGTTGGTGTTCTTGAACACTGTGAATCTTGAGTTTGCCAAGACACCCCTTGGCACAAAGGGACTGTTTATCAACTTCAGGATCTGCCGCCTGGCACCTGGAAGAGGCCCCCTGTATCCGTGTATCCAGGCACTCTGCAATTGGAACATGACAGTTCCAATTCTGGCAGTCCTACAGCAATGCTTTATGTGTGAAGGCTGGGCAGGAACTGAATCTTTATGATGCCCACCACCAGGAGAAAGGAAACTGTGCTGAACTGTGCCATGGTGAATTGTGGTGAATCCCAGCTCCTGCCAGAGCTGGAAGAGAACTCCACCTTTAGCAGCTGACTGCAGTTTTCCTGGAATGGTTAAAAATACTTAAAAGTGATGGTGTGACTTATGATACGTTAAAAACCATTAAAGGCAACAGGAAAAGCAGTCAATACTTCATGCAAATCTGTTGCTGGGTCATGAAGAGCTGCTCTGAGGGAGGGTGTAAAATAGCCCCAGACAACCTGTTTTGGAGCTTTTAGTAGCTGCCCCAACATGTAACTGCAGAGAATCTGCAAGGGCTGCAGATCTGTCCTTGCTCTTTTCATGCCACCTCCTGATTCTGCCTGCTGAATAATGGCAGAGGGGTTTTGAGGCACCAAATCAAACACTCAGATTTTGTCATTGCTATTCGGGAGGTTAAGCACTCTGTTTACTCCTGCTCTCCTGTGCCACTTGCATTGAGGCAAGAGGTTCTTTGTTTCTCTGCTGTCACTCCATGTTCATCACTATGCAGAATGAAGCATTAGAAGTTGCCTGAATATTAATTTTTCAGGCTTTCTGAGAACTGTGGAAAGTAAAGATTGGGGAAAATATATTGGCTTCTATTAAGGCAGAATGATGAACACGCTGAGCAGTGAACAGGCATCCCAGCCTGTGATACACCCCAAACTTGGGCCTGCTACCAGCACCTCTGGCCTTCTGCCAGGACCCTGGCAGCAACTTGTAGAGAGCAGTTGTACATCTCCTCTGAATGCAGGGATGTTGCGTCTGAAGGCTTAGAGGTCCATGGATGCTGAGATGAGCATCCTGCTCCTTGGCAAGACGAGTCCTGCTAGAAAGGGAGGTGAACCATTAGTTCTTGGTAGGTCTGTTTTGTGTATATGTGCAGTGTGCAAGGAAATATTCTGTGCTGGAGCCAGTGGGTTTATTTTAGAGATTGCTTAGAAAGGACTTGGATGTAATCATTTTCCGGTGTACATCTGAAATCAAAACACTTCTCAATATTTGCCAATTCTTATTTTGAAATATCACCTCATTTTTTTAAATAGCTGGATGCTTTCAACATGCAAGTTTGTCACTTTTATCCCAAACCTTGTATTTCAAAATTGAACTGAGATCTTGAATTTTGTCCAAAGTTTTGAATCAAGTTAAGGATAAATATGGAGGGGATAAAAAAAAACCCTTCTAAATTTTGTTCACCTTTCTTGTTGAATTACTATGCAGCCTGTCTGTGAATCCAAATACAGTTCTGCCCTTTAGATAGCATTCATGTTTTTGTTCTCTTTGTTTGGGTTGATATCCTTTTTCACTTTCCACATTTAATTTTTTTTCGAGAAAGAGGTTTATGCAGCTTTAGGTTTCTTGAATAATGAGCATGCTGCCAAGCCTTGGCTCTTGCAAACTGCTAAGCGCTGTTGCTCATTAACATCAAATGCCACAGCCCATATCACTTTGCTCAGTTGCTCAGCGAGCACATGCTGGCTGTTGTATTGGGTTTGTGTGGCAAGGGTTTGGTAGTGGGGGGCTACAGGGGTGGCTTCTGTGAGAAGCTGTCAGAAGCTTCCCCGGTGTCCCATGGAGCCAGTGCCAGCCGGCTCCAAGGTGGATCCACTGCTGGCCAAGGCTGAGCCCGTCAGTGACAGTGGTAGTGTTTCTGAGATAACTTCATTAAGAAGGGAAAAAGTTGCTGTACAACACCAGCAGCAGCTGGAGAGAGGAACAACTCAGACACCCAGGTCGGTGAAGAAGGAGAAGGGAGGAGGTGTTCCAGGTTCTGGAGCTGAGATTCCTCTGCAGCTTGTGGGGAAGACTGTGGTGAGGCAGCTGTGCTGCTGCAGTTCATGGAGGTCCACGGTGGAACAGAGATCCACCTGCAGTTTGTGTAGGATCCCATACAGGAGCAGGTGGAAGCCCAAGGGAGGCTATGACCCCATGGGAAGCCCTCTCTGGAGCAGACTACTGGAAGGACCTGTGGTGCCATGGAGAGAGGATCCCATGCTGGAGCAGGCTTGTTGGCAGGAACCGTGGTCCTGCAGAAGGGACCCACGCTGGAGCTGTCTGTTCCTGTAGGACTGCAGCCTGTGAAAGTACCCACATCGGTGCAGTTTGTGAAGAACTGCAGCCTGTGGGAAGGACTCATGTTGGAGAAGTTCCTGGAGAGCTGTCTCACATTGGATGGACCCCACACTGGAGCAGGGGAAGAGTGTGAGGAGTCTCATTGCCTTCTCTGATTTGGTTGAATTAATTAAACTAACTTCCCCAAGCTGAGTCTGTTTTGCCAATGTTGGTAACTGGTAAGTAATCTCTCCCTATCCTTATATCAACCCATAACCTTTTCATTTTGTGTTCTCTCCCCTGTTCAGCTGAGAAGGGGACAGACAGAGGGGCTTTGGTGGGCATCTGACATCCAGCCAGGGCTAACCCACCCTGGCTGTTAAAGCAGCAGTTAATCCCTTTGATACTGAATGGGTTCTGTAATGATTTTACCTGTTATTTAAAATAATAATCAAAGTTCTCTAATGACTTGCATGATTTAATTCCTTTAGGAGTCTTGCAACAGATGAGAAAATTTTGCCATGCAAGATAACTTACATTAGCTGGAGAGCTGCTGGCAAATAATGCTTTTTAAATACAGTCAGGAAAAGGATGTCTTAAGCAAGAGCAGTGTGGGTAAAGGGAAAACAGGGTTTGGTAGGTGAACAGTGAGCAGCCTGATTGCTTTCTGTTGCTCTAACACATTTTTTGCTGCAAGTTTGACTAGAGTTTTTGGAGCAAGATTTTTACAGGATTTTACCTGGCAGTAAATGCTGTATCAGTCAGGCTAGAGCAGTGTTGGATCTGGGTTAAGTTGTCAGAAATTTCTAAGTGTGTGCCTATCAATAGTAAGTAATTATGCATATGCTCAGGAGGAATGCTAGCCAAGGGAAAGAAGGCGTGCAAATTTTTTTCCTCTCTAAATGTGGTGGAATCTGCAGTATCACAAAAGCATGCAGTAATCATTGATGGTTTAAAATTTGTACTAGTGACCTGTATATGTTCTGAGTGCCTTTTTTAGAAGATATGCCTGTTCCTCCATGTTTTCTAAAATGCTTAAATTAGGCAGCTTTCCCTTCATGGCGTGTGACAGCACTCCTATCAAATGTTTCTAGTGCTGGGCTGATTTTGCTAATGCTGGTTCACAAGCAACACCAGGAAAAAGATTCTGGCCCTTTGCCTGCAGACAGAAGAGTGGTTAGGTGGGACAGGAGTAGGAATCAGCCTGCTGCAGTGGGTGGACCACCAGGGTAGTGTTGCCTTCAGTCTTTGAATGGAAGAGCTGAAAGAAACTGAGGAAAAATCAAATAGCTGACAAGTAGTCAACACTGCATTTTTGACAATGCGAAACGACAGGCCAGGATTTCAACAGCCTTTTAATGCTTAGATTTTGTTGTTCACTAGAGCAATTCTGAATCAAATAGAGCTTAGAGAAATGAATGCAACCAAGTGTGGTGACTTCCTTTTTGGTATTAATTATTTCTCAAATAACTGCAACACATGTGGCTTTTGTCATCAAGTTTGCTTTTTTCCCCCTTGCATTTTCACTTGATTATGGATAACATTTATTTGTGTGGTGCTAGTTGTGGTTGCTGAATTGGGAAGTTGTGTGGTCTTCCCCAAATGCCGAGTATCTACAAACCTTTACAGCAACAACTGTATGGATGCTTTGTGTTTCAAAAAGAAAAAGAAAGGAGGGGATAGAACACAGACTCTATTGCACAACTCAGAGGTTAGCCCAAGGTCTTGAATGTTGAATTAGAACTGTTGGTGTAAGAATTGTGCAGCTTAAGCTTCCCAAAGAAACTGGCTTGAGCTGTCCAAAGGTACTGCCCTGGTTAGAACTAATGTACCTCTCTGGTGTGTAGTTGTGTATTAGCAATTATAAGGAAAAAGCAGAGGCAAACCTTTAGCTCTCCTTCCATAGAGAAAAGTCTAGGGCTCCTTCCTTACAGCTTGCAGATCCTCTGCCACCCGTGTTATGTCACATGTAACTGATTAAAAATCGTGGCCTTTTTTCGCATTATGTTTTTGTAAGAGCATTGAAAAACACTTAAATTCTAAAGCACGAAAGACATATCAGTAGCAGAACACTGTAGGAGTTGGGCTTTTTGTTTGACTTGATGGATGGGAAAACATCAGCATTTAACTTTTAAGTGTTTGGTGTGCTGCTGTTTCTAAGATTGGAGAACCATACTTCACTTTTGAAATAGAAAATGCACTTCACTGGCCTTGCTTTTGCTAACACCCATACAAAGAACAGAGCAGAAAAAAGTGTATGTCTAAATTACAAACCCGAAGCTTTGAGGGAGAGGTGAGCCTGTGGAGGTATGTCAGGGATGATGGTGGGTGATTTGAAAAGAAATAAATGTCTCTTCTTCTGTGACATGGGTAAGTCTCAGCTGAATGGGTTTTGTCAACATCTGCCCAAAATTTGTTGCAGGATAAGGATGTGTAAAATGAAAGCAAAACCTGGAAAACCCCAACACCATTGAAGTGATTCTGGAAACCCTTGGTGAGGCAGGTGATGGAAAAAAAGTCGCCACTTGTCCTCTGGGCTGTGATGAGTTGACCCCCAATCCTCTTTTGTCCGGTAAACTGAGAGTGTGTGGGCACAGGCGAGTTTATGGCATGTTACTCTGCAGTCACAATGGATTTACTGCATGCTTGTTGTCAGTAACTCAGTCTATACCTTGATCAATAAATCACTTGCTTCTGATCATCACCTCTTTGTGAGAGTAGAGATCTCAGTAGTGTATTTGTGAGATGTGTGGATATTGGGATGGAGGGAGCTTGGCTTCCAGGGAGATGGGTCAGGTTAAGGCAATTAAATGGGGAAGAAGATGGATACATGAGTATGAAATACAGCAAAGGAGATAAGATGAAGCTCTCCAGTGGTCTGTAAACCAGGCACCCTGTCTCAGGAAAACAGAATCTTAATCAACTTCAGGTCCTCCAGCCTTTCAGACGTGAAATAAATATAATAAAAAGAGTACCATTCATTCAGCTGTAATGCTGTTTGGCTCTAGCTTTCCCTGGCATTGAAAACCAACTTCACCTTGTCCCAGGTGATGTGTGGTGACATCTTTACTAAGGATGTAATATTCACTTGGGCTGTGTCTGGAGGTGTCAACAGAATCCGTGCTTCAGTCTTGGTCCTGGATTTTGGAAGGACCTGAATTCTGCTAGGCATTTTTCAGCAAATGTGATTCTCATTTGCACCTGTCTGACAAGAAAACATTGTGAGGTTTGCAGCATCTTGTATTTTCAGAGGATTGGACTGTAAATAATGGGTTTTGGTTGGCATGGTAGTTGGTAGCGTCTCAAAGGCTGATATTGTGAACTCTGATTTACTTGGCTTTGCAGGTACAGCTGTAGCTGACACTTGGTGTTAAAGTTAATTAAATACCGTTGTGGGACTCATCTTAATTTCCTTTGCAAAGTAGGTTTGACTGTAGCTGATTCTTGCTTAGACAATGTTCCTTCCCCTCCTCTCTCTGTAATTTAATATCCAGCTACTTCACGACTCAATTGCGTTGTTCTAACCCTTTACTCACTCAATACAGACAAATACTGCTGCTTCAGTGCCTTCCTTTCCCTGTGGGACTTCTGTTGCAGGCACAGGTTTTACTCTGAGTCAGTAAAATAAGGTTGTGCTCCATGACCTAAAGAGAGAGGTTTGTCTTCCTGCCACAGCCTGCAAACAGGGTGTTCAGGGCCTCATGCAATACCTGCTGGGTCACACCTGACAAAATGAGGTAATAAGAGTATTTTCCAGTGCACTCTAGATAATACAGGGTTGATGGCAAGTTTTCACTAAGTTAATTAAACTAGCATCCTACTCAGAGCCTTTCTCAGAGAGCTTTATAAAGGTCCCAGTGGGATGGCTTATAAACTTTCTAAGTTTCACTCTTAGCTTAATGTGTTTGGAACTGGTGTGTGCATCCGTACGGTGTTCTGTGCTAGATGCGGCCTCCAGTAATTCAGGCTTTCCTCGAAGTTAAACATCCTGTGATTAAATACTAATGAAGATACTAAAAGTAATTTAAAAAACTTCAGGTTCTGATTCTGTTCGAGGTTTTGCGATGTGTCTTGTGTCTCAGGAGGCTTAGATGGCATGCCATAACCTGAATTATGAAGCAAGGGGTAGATGCTGACCCACTTATAGCACTTGCAGAGAATAAATATTTGCCATAATGCTTTACTTTGGGTCCTAACCAGAGAAGGTGGCTGTGCAAACATGTATGGTAAACTACTGTCAAATGTGCTTTTTTTTCCTTCTTGGTTTTTTTCTTTCCCCTCGTCTTCTGGATGAATTGTTTCTTCATACCTTACTGTTTGTTTTAGAGAGCAGGTTGTCTTGTACATGGGAGTTAAAAGCTGCTGTAGCTGAAGGGCTGTATTTGGTGTTAAGGCAGTGTTCTGTAACCCATTTCACTGCTCTACACCGCCTGGCTGAAAGGGACTATCACCGTTTGCATCACAGAGTGCTTGGATACTGAAAGAACCACAGCCTGTTTGGCCTGTGGACTGTACTTGTTTGGTACACCTGAAGAACTTTGGACAAAAGAATGTATATGAGGTAAGAGAACTGGGAAATAGGTGCTGCAGAAAAGGTTGTTAAGGCTCTGAAGAACTTACTTTCATATTAATATTGCTTGTTATGGCTCTGTGCAGATATTAAGCCAGAACCACAGCCCTAGGGCAGTAGGTGCTTTTTGAAAGCATATTAAGGAAGTTTCAAAGAAGGACTTCTCATTTTAAAAGTTGGCTGAATCTTCAAAACTGGTAACACAGATGTGGAAGAAGTATAGACATAGTGCCTAAAATCCCATATGCTGACATATATCATGATTGGCTCTCACACCTTGGACATGCTAGACTGAGCTGCAGGTTTCAGTGCCCAGAGGGCAGGCTTCCTATCTGTGATGTTTTTCTATTCCATCACACAGCTCCAGCTCTGTTTGAGGTGAGCAGGTATAGTTAGCTGCTGCTTTCTGGAATTGAGATGTAATGAAGGGTTGGCTTTTTAATGTTTTTACTTTGGTAAAAGTAAACTCTTGCCACACTCTCACCACTACTAGCTGGCTGTTTTAGAGCAATGAAATGTGCCATAAAATATGTCATTTGATCTCTCATAAATTACGTGTTTGAGATGAGAAATGTATTCGTTATCAAGTGATAGCTTTGTTGTAGAAGAGTGAATTACAGATCAGGAGATGAGCAGGAACACAGATCAGGCTGATGCCTCATGCTTCAATAGATATTTTCACTCTTAGTGCCTAGGTAGTATTTTCTACTTTGTCATTCATACCACTTAAACTATCAGTGCCACTGGTTATGGATACTCAAGAATTCCGATGCTTACTTATTGAGAAAAGGGAACAGAAATGTTTCTAGATTAGTTTCCAGTGATGCACTGGCTGCATGAAAATAGGTGAGTGGATGAATTCCCTAAGTTGTAGTCTCAAGTGAGGTTGTGCAGCTGTTCTGAAAGATGAGTTAACTGCTCACCCATGAGGACTTCCTTCATTAAGAAGACAAATAGAAGTTAAGTGAGGTATTTGATTTGCTTGACCTAAATTTATAGACATGGACTGTAAAAAGAGAAAATCAGCATATCCTGCAAGCTGTGGTCATAGCATGTTAGTATCCAGCAAACAGTGAAGTGTCAAGATGCACTGCGTAGCTGCCTGGTGGTTCAGAAAGCACATCCTCTGCTTCTGCCCTTGTAGAATGGAGCTTGATAAAACCATGTCGAGAAATGTGAGAAGCTCAGTTGCTGTGTGTGCACTCTTTTGTCCCCTCCTTATTAAATAAATAGACCATGTATCTCCCTCTGCCATGGAGCCTGTCATCACGATCAATAGGTTTCAGGATGGCAGAATTGAACAGGTGTAGCAGTTGCTTCTCCTGTGAAATTGCTGCAGTGCTGACTCGGATATTTTCAGTGAGCTGTAAAGCAAGTGCTTTTGACTAAAATATCCTTTTGTCTTGGATTCTTCCCTGCAGTTTATTATTGTGTCTGGAAGATGCCTCCCACTGTGAGTTGTGGACTTCCAGCTTAATGTCAGTACTCATTAAATTGTAGGAGCAAAAGAAATTTAACAGACTGGAGTTAAACCACAATAGAAGGAAGAATTCGGTGCACAGTTCCAGGGAGTTTGCTTGCTTTTAATTGGTGCAGACACCTTAGGTATGGTAGGTATGTGTGCTTTATAGCAAAGCTTCATGGATGTGTGTTAAAATAATCTAAACCCTCTCACCTCCTGCCAGGTGGGGTTGTACATATGGAGCAACTCAATCTAATTGTTGCAGGCATGGAACAGATGGGGTTTTATTGTCTGGAGTGCTGGGAGTGCCTATGAGAGCAATGTCAGCAGGATCCTTGCCCCAAGCAGCACTTGCTGAGACACAGCTTGCTGCAGGAAGATTGGCTTGGAAGCTTTACACAAGTCTTCAGCAACCGTGGTTGTGATGGCATGCATGGGAGAAAAGGAGAGAGGGTTTGTGTTCATTTTGTTCTCTGTATTGTGTGTAATTTACTTGCTGCCTTGTGCTTGAGCAGTTTCCAACATACCACATAGTGGAACACTGAGCTCTTACCACCTTGTTGGTTTAAAATACTTCCTGGAAGTGATTGCTCTTATTTCCATTTCATAAAGGAGAAACTAAGGTGTATGAGAGGGACAGGAAACTCCTGTAGCAAATCACAGAGAAACTGGTTACTTTATTGATTCCTGTTCCTGAACAATAACTGCTTTATCTCAGGCCTCCTTTTTGTGGTAAAGCAGCTTTATGGAGTATGATGAAAGACAACTATATCCTTTCCTGCTTGCCTATTCCTAGTCTTCATCATGGATGAAGCAGCTTAGTGCATGCTAGAGTATTTGTCCATCTCAGATAGTGCCAGCTTTTATTGAAGAGGGCAAGTGAACTGGCTGCCTTTGCTGTGCATTCAGTTTTACTCAGGGAAGACTGAGATGCATTCCCAGTGCACTGCGCTGGCACGAGCAGTTGAGAAGATGGATGTCTGCAGTGAGTGTAAGGTCACCCTCGATTTCCTGTGAAGGGGTAAATACCAGCCAAGAGCTGCTGCTTTTCTGTTCCACTCTAATAGAATGTAGGAAGAAGTGAACTTGGGGTGTTGCTTTTATTGTACAAGAAGTATTTGGGAATCCACAAGAGTACTTTATGTCACGCACTGCATGCTGGACCTGTGAAGTAGGTGCAAAGGCCAGGTTCATGCAGGGAATGATGGCTCAGCATTCCCATCTCTATAATAAGCTTTGCAGCCTTTCTGTTCTTCCCTTAGCCTACTTTCAGCACCTCTACAGTGCTTCATTTTGCTGCTCAGGACAAGAGGACAGTGTTGTCTTATGGGACTCTGGAAATGTAGCTGCTGTCAGGCAAGAGTGGATATTAGACAGCTCATCTGCAATAACTTGATGGGGAGAGTCTGGAGGTCAGAGAAAACGTGCTGAAGAAATGCTGCCTGCCTGAGCATAGTGATTTTGCTTTCCCTGCACATTGGACCCAGACCAGCTCATTGTGAGGTTAAGGAGGGCGAGGTACCTTCCTTGCCCTGGTGGGTCACCTGGGCTGGAAGATCCTGTGAATTGTGGGACCAGTACCTTTGCGTTGCTGGTGCATTTCACTTCTCACATCTAATTTTACAACTAGTAGCAAATTAAATGAGGAATTAATTAAACCTTTTCTTTCCATACATGCCATATTGGTTTTCATAGGAGCCCTTTCCTGTCAGCAGACTTTGTGTCTTCAGAAATTGTTTTACTCTGGGCCCCTCTGCAGGGCAGCACTGGTTGTTTCTGTTTATCAAGGAGTAACTCTAGGCAGTTTTTAAAGACAGTAAACCCAAGTTTTTAAATGTTACTGTCTGGAGAGCTACTGCAGCCACTGCAGAAGCAAGTCCTGCTGCAGTGAACACAGTGAGGGGAGGGGAATGCAACTTACCTGTGGGGATTCCTTTTCTCACCATAGGTCTAGGTGAGAGCCACAGTGGGATGTCCCTATTTGGGGAATGAAAAACGCAGAAGGGCCCACATGGAGATTCTTCCGGTTCTTAACTTGCGGCATATGTGTTTTTGAGGGAGAAAGGGCAAGTAACAGTCACTTCAGGACTGGCCAATTTTTGCAGCCTCAAGAATAGCCAAAGTAGAAACTTTCCACCAGCTGGAGCTTTACAGTTTGCAGAGGACAGACTGCTCTGGGATCAGTTGCTTTTCTCTGATCCTCGCTGTTCTGCAGTTTTTCACCTCTGTTTTTCTTGATCCTATCTGCCCTTCAGTCTCCTTTTTCCTATCTCTCTACTTCTTCCTTCAGTATTCTTTCTGTGTTTTTTCTATCCATGGTTTATCTCAAGCTGAAGTCTTTCGTGACGCTCAGTGAGTAGCAGCACTGTTATGAATTCTGTTGCCAGTGCGCTTTTCTGTGCTTTCCCTGTTCTCTTCCATTTGAGATCCTTAGCCCCTGGGACAGAGGCTTTCCACCACTCTGGCTTAGTACAATACCTGTTACAGTGGGACCTGCTTTTACTGTCTAATAATATGATTAATACAGCTAGTATTAATACATTGCATGTATTAATACAGCTAAATAAATAATCCATCTGCACTTCAAGGTTTCTAAATCAGGGTGATTTTTCCTGCAATCATTCCCTTCTTCATGAAGAATTAAATGTATGCAATAAATGCAAACTTACATAAATGCAAGTGTCTTAGGTTGTTCATCCTGAGAAATAATGCAGGTTCATTCATATGTGTCTCTGCATGCTTCTGGCATCATGGCGCGTAGGTAGCTTGAAGAGCTGCATGAAGAAGTGATGTGAGATTTGTGTTTTTTGGGGATCACTGGTATGGCTCGTGTATTTACTGGGAGATCAAGTTCTCTCCCCAGGAGATTGAGGAATAGAGAATGTCGAGATAGCTTGTGATCTGCCTTAGAGCACTAAGCATTAAGCTCAAGACAAGACTCTGGGAGCCAGTTTTTTAATTGCTGAGCCTTCTGCTTATTCAGCATCCTTCCTTTGTCCCGTGACAGTCTCCTCCTGTCAGTTCCCTGCTGAACTGTGGATCTGTCAGAGGAGGCAGTGTTGCTGACGTCTCTCAGTCCCTGGAGAATTGTGTCCCACAAGTGCTGTGAGATTTGTATGACAAATGGCAGCCAGCCCCACTGAGGGACTTGGCAGTGTGGAAACCTGTAAGTGCACATACTATGGAAGGCTGTGTGGGAACTGCAGCATTTTGTCTTTCAGTTGATATTTCACCATTTCCTTGCTTTACAAATGTGTTGAAGATGTTCATGCTTCATGAATATCAGACACAAGGGTTTTCTTTTTTCCCCCCATGATTAATATGAAGATCTCAGTAGAACACATCATCACAAATCTTTTGTAAGTGCTTTAACTGCTCCCTTCCCCCTCCCCAAAGCTACTGGCTGGTATGGCAGTAATTGAGGCAATCACAGTGTAAAAATAAATCATTGCCAAGGATCAGCTGTTGTGTGCTGGTGTGGGAACTAATGGTGGCAGAACCACTGGTCTCTTGTCCGTAACGGGGAGACTGTGTTGCAAAGCTCTGGTCTCCCGTTGTCTCCAGGATCAAATGCCTGTAAAGTGGCATCTCTGCAAAGTGAATTCCAGCTGTTAATCAGTGAATATCCCAGGAGGCCAGTTGCTAAAAACATGCCCCAGGGACAAGATATATTCTGAGAGATGGAAGAATAGCGGAGGTGTATGAGAGTAGCTGATGCAGAAAGGTGCTGTTTGGGAGGAATTCTTCATAGTTAAAACAAATTAAACAGCTGAACTTCATCTAGTCACTGAGGACTTGTCCATTCACCATTAAGGAAATGAGGAAGGAGACTTGAATTCTTTCCCTTCCTAATGTGTATTGATTCTTACTGCAGTGGCAGCTGGTTGCTGGTTTTGCTTTCCCTGGGTGAATCCCAGCTGTGATTGCAGGTGCTGCTCCACTAGCTCAGATCCAAGCAGGGACTTGTGAGCAGGCAGCCCATGTTGAAGTGCTTCACAGCAGTGGGTACAAATGAATGCTAAATCTGTTCCCTGGTAAATGTTGGAACCATGTGAGTGCACTGAACCCCTCTGAGCTGCCAAACCTTCGGTCAAGCCAGAAGTTAAGTTGTTGTAAGTCTGTGTTCCATTTTCTTTCAATAACTTGTAGTGTGTCCTGTAGGAGTATAAATATGACTCCAGCCAGGCATGAAACATGCAGCTTGAAAGCCAGAGTGTTGGAGAGGCTGGGTAATGGACAGTGTGATTGTGACTCACAGGAGCTGCTTCTCTGGTCACACTGAAGTGGGAAGAATCTGGGCATATCTCTACCTGCCTGTTTGTCCTTCTCCAGAGGGAAGGGGGTTACGGAAAGCCTGGTAGAGGCACTGCTGAATTTGTTTTCTGGGTGTAACTGTCAAGGCTGGTGAGAAGGCAGAAGTTCCCCTGTGCCAAGTGTGTACGGATGCTGTAGGAGCAGCTGCAGGAGAGACTGGCCCTGTGTGCTGGCTGGCACATGGTGTGTTGATGAGGTGTGGCTGGAAGTGTTGCAGCGAGTATAGCGTGGCCAGGAGGGTGAGGGAGATGATTCCGTCCCTCTCCTCTGCTTTCGTGAGACCCCACCTGGGGTGCAGTGTCCATATCTGGTGTCCTCAGCACAGGAAAGACGTGGACATGCTGGAGCCAGTGCAGGGGAGGCCATGAAAGTGTTAAAGGGGATGAACTCTTCGTGAAGACATGCTGAGAGAGCTGGGGAAGAGAAGGCTATGGGTAGACCTTATTGTGGCATTTCACTACTTAAAGGGGGCTTATAAGAAAGCTGAGGAAGAACTTTTTAACAGAGCTTGTTGCANCCTCAGCACAGGAAAGACGTGGACATGCTGGAGCCAGTGCAGGGGAGGCCATGAAAGTGTTAAAGGGGATGAACTCTTCGTGAAGACATGCTGAGAGAGCTGGGGAAGAGAAGGCTATGGGTAGACCTTATTGTGGCATTTCACTACTTAAAGGGGGCTTATAAGAAAGCTGAGGAAGAACTTTTTAACAGAGCTTGTTGCAACAGGACAAGGAATAATGGTTTTAACTAGGAGAGTTGATATAGATTATATATGAGAAATAAGTTTTAAACAATGGGGGTGGTGAGGCACTGGAACAGATTGCCCAGAGAGGTGGTGGATGACCCATCCCTCAAGACATTCAAGGTCAGGTTGGATGGGGCTCTGAGCAACCTGATCTTGTTGAAGATGTGTCTGCTCATTGCAGGGGAGTTGTGCTAGATGAGCTCTAAAGATCCCACTACAACTGAAACAATTCTGTGAGCCTATGAATTGCGGGTTCTCTTTGGGTTGGGATTTTTTTGGGTTGGGTTTTTTTTTCCACTCCTACTCCCGTCACCTTCCGCACTGTTTATCTGTGTATTTAAAGAAGTAGGGATGCTTCTAGGCAGGTTTTTATCCACTGGCTCTGATTTGCACCACTGAATATCACATATTCCTAGACTGAGGCACAAGCTCTTAGCTGTGATGAGGTCTGGAGAAAGCAGCTGCAAGTCCTTCTGCAGGGGGAGGTGTGGGGAGGCGGGAACCCATTAGAGTACAACAGAGAGAACTGGAGTGAATTTTCGTGCTGATGAATATGAGAGTGGAAGCCCTGACTGCTGCTGCAGTGTAATCTGGCTGAGCAAGTGTTCTCCAGGCACAGTCAAAACTCATCTGTGCTGAGCACTGACATGGCCTGTTCCCATGATGAATATTTACCTCAGCAGTGGGTCTCATGAGTACTACCCAACTAGAGCAGTTGCAAGCTCTGTCCCAGGGAGTCTTTACTGTCCTGCCATTTATCTTCTCAGCAGCACCTGACAGAGGGAAGACTGAGGAAATGTTCCAGCTGCAGTTTGGTGGGGTTTTTTCCCCCAATTGTTATTTTAGTTTCAATTTTAGATTTCTCGCATCTGCTTCTAGATCCACCTAGAAGGGAAAGGGAGTGGTGTGGATTGGTGCAGACAGTGAGAGAAATAAGGCAAAGGAGCAGGAGTGACCAGTACTTGCTGCTGTGTTTGGGACACTGATGTAAGTTCTCTCTAACAATCTAAACTGGGAGTGAGGACTGAAGTCATTATGGTAAGAATTCAGAATGTAATTGTTGTAGTGATGGATGACTACAAGTAAGAGCCAGCTACAACATTTTAAATGGAGTGAAAAACCAAAGCAACATGCCTAATATGATGAAGCCTAATATGATGTGTGAACAAAATTCCACAGAGCAAAATGTTAGGCAACACTGATTTTGGAAGGGATGAGGAGCTGCAGTTGCTGAGCAGGACAGCGCAGTGATGGCCAGGTTTGCTGTCTTTCTGCTGGAACACAGAGCAATTTGCAGCCTGTTCCCAGCAATTCTGCCTGCCAGAGCAGCAAGCACAGTCCAGTATCTGCTGGGGCAAGTGCACCCATGTGTAGGGAGAGTACCTGTGCTTGCAATTTCCAGCAAGCTTGTGTCAGGATCTGCACTGGCCTCACCAAGGGAGCGTGCCTTTGGCAAAGCAAACAGTACTGTGTGGTGAGGCAGGACTTTCTTGCAGGACTGGCTCCATGTGCACATGCTCAGACTGGGAGGGAATTTCTGCTGAATCTCTAAGTTGTTCCTGAGACCTCTGAAAATTTCCCTCCTTTGTTTCAGAGCCATCATCAATCACTTCAACCCGAAGATAGAGTCTTATGCTGCAGTGAATCACATATCACAGCTCTCCGAGGATCAGGTAAGCCACACATACCATGGCCTTTTGTCATGTTGACCTCTGGAATATGGGTGTTTAGGAGTACCTTGTGCTCACTGGGGCTGATGGTGTGGCAGCAGGAAGAGAGATGCAAGCAGGCGTGTCGTGTTCCTTGTTCAGATGCGGGTGAGAGAAAGAAAAGCAAGAATTGCTTTAGCCAGTTTTACTGCCACATACAGAGATTTTGGTTCCTCAAATGTAGAAGGACAGGTGCGATTAAGGAAAATATGCAGCACTGTCAGCAAGTGTGTTTGGAGACTGTGAGGATGCTGGCGTTTAGAATGGGACAGGAAGTTTCCAGCAGCAAACTTAATTATCAGAGAGCTGTTGAGCACAGTTTGATTTTTTTCTTTTTGTAGTACTGGGGACCCAGAACTCTGGCAACAGTTGGTAGAAATTTTCTAAGGTAATTGAATTCAGTTGGGTTAGATTTTAAAAAGCAGAGGTTTTTAATAAAGAGGGTGATCAGGTTAGGTTTCCCTTCCTTAATTTGGCCTGGTTTGCTCACTTCATGCTCTGCTTGTATTGCATAAATCTGTAAATTTGGGTTTTTGAAAATAGGCTACTGTGAGTGGTCTCAGGAATGGAAGAGATGGCCTATTTCCCAAAATAAAGTGTCGGAATTATACATTAATCACTCTTGGAGAGATAAATGACTCTGTAGGAGCACGTGGTGGACAAAATGCAGAGCTGCCATGTGAGCTTGGGGAATCATCCCAGACACAGCTGCATCAACAACTCTGGACCTTCTGGAGAAGAAATTGTTTATTCAGTCTAGGACAGACCTCATTTAAGTTACCTTGGGTTGCCCCTTCCACTGGATGGGATTCCATACTTGTGCTTGCTGAAAGGTCCTAACTGTATCCTGCTCTGCAATTCATTTCTCTTTCTGTCCAGGATATTTTTACTATTTCTTGATTATACTCTTCTGTGTTTCCCACTAACCCTTTCATTTATTAACCTACTTGATTTGTAATATGTAACACCTCAAAGACTTGGGATGAATGCTGTACTGATGCAATGGGGGGAAAAAAGGTGGCCCCTACTGCTTTTTATTCTTTTCTTGGTATAGCTGGATAGAAGAACATTGGTGTTAATTTACTCGATTTTCCTTATTGTTCTGCCTCTGAGAGTCACTGTATCCACAGCTATGCTTTGTGATGGTTCGTGTTATCAATCCTTATTCATTGATGATATACTGATTACATCAACCCAGGCCTCTAAAAAAGAAAAGCGTTTGATAGCCCAATTTAAAACTGGAGGCTTGGATAGAGGGGAATTTTGCATAGTCTTTGAGTTAGTCTGAGAAAGGAAATGAGCTTTTCACTGTCAGCTCTGTGTAGTATTCATCCCCCAGCAGTTCAGGGAGGTCAGGTTAAATCCTTTCTTCCTTGTGTGTTATTCTTTAAATAAAATCCCTAGCAGCAGGCAGATAATGAAATCAGTGCTGATGCATGAAGCATTTTGAGGAAGATGATTAGGAAGTTGAAAGACAGACAGATTTCTCTTTTTTCTTTTCTCCCTTCATGCTTTCTCTCAACATAGGGAGAACATCAAACAAAATAAAGCAATAATAGCCCCAGATGAACTGCAGAGAAATAAGGGAGATGTCACTGTGGTGAGGGAGTGTGTGGTCTCAGGGTGTTTAATCAGCACTCTGCAATTTACTGCACAAGGAGGAGAGGGATGGAGACTTCTTGCCTCTCCTTTCAGTTTTGCCAGTGAGCTCAGGTCTATGTGTTGGACTGTGGTTTCCTCTCTGTCAGTAGCTGTAAGTACATGAGAGGTACTGGTAGCTGGCCCAGATCAAGCCCAGGGTCTGACTTTTGTGGACTAACAGAATTTGCTGTTTTCATTGTGTGAGCTGTTCAGCATGTGTGTGGGAAGGGGGGGGATCAAGCTTGCCTTTTGGCTGCTGCAGTCTCTTTCCTTTTTTGTTTTTCCTTCCAGCTGTATCTTTTGTTTTAACTTATGTGTTCGCTTAATTACCTATTTCTCTGCTCTCCTTAAATATTTTCTACACAGAATCCACCATCCTTTGTAGCCCTGTCTTTTGAAGTGTAGAACATTGAAAATATTTAATGCTGACATTTAGCTTGTGTGTCCACACACAGATACTACATTTGGGACTGGTCATTTTCTCCTTTGAGTTATTCCAGTAGTTTCAGGAGACTGATATTTCTTTACTGAAAACATTTGTTTTTACAATTTTAAGGATTCAGCTTTTCTTTTAATGAAGATTTCCTTCTCAGACACCAGTCTTTGGCCAGATTCTCCTATGACTGCTTACACTCCTCTGTGGTATCTGAGAATCTGCTGTTAATCAGGCAGGCATGGCTTTGAGATAGCTTTGTCTGAAGGGGAATTTCCAGCTGCTCTGATTTGTTTCAAATTCACTTGAAGCTAAGTTGTGACACCCTGTTTGTGTGTTAGATTTTAAAAAAAATTTATTTATTTTTCTACTTTAATATCCTTAAAAGTAACTAAGTAATCAGCTGAAAGAGATTTTGCTCTATCTTCTTCTTTTCCTAATCCTATTGGAGCCTTTATTACCTTGTTAATCACTAATGTCCATTTATTACTGTTCTGTCATTTTAGTGCTTTCTCCTTTTTTATTTACAAGCATTAATTTTAACAATATTACATGCTGGGGGAATTTGGAGGCCCTTGAAAATGATGGGCATGGGAATGTTTTAGGCATAGACTGTAAATGCCACTGTATGTTCTCAGCCCTGGAGATTTCCAGGAATGTAGTCTGAATATACAGGTTTCTGGTCGAGGCAGATATATTTGTAAGACTTCATGGTACTGCTTTACTGAGTGTTGTGGGGTTTAGCCAACGTTCTGATCAGAAATACTGGGAAGAGACCTTTTCCATCCCGTATTCTCTCCAGCAAAGAGTAGGAGATTCCCAGGGGCAAGGAAACGATGAGCCACTTCGGTCTATAAAAACCATGGGATCCTCAGTGCCTTTCTGCAAAGCATTTGCTTGCCAAGGCAAACTCAGAATCCATCCTAGTCATTAGCTGTTTTGACCTTGCTGTAGTTCCTCACCATGAAGCAAGGAATGTCTTAGCCAGTTATTGGCATCTTTCCTCATTTGCTAATTTGTTAAACCTGACTTCAGTGTTAATTTGTTGTTTTGTGGTATTCTCTCTCTCAACACATTTGGCTCCTCCCTGCACATCCTTTAAGGGACTGAAAGATGCTGCACAGTCAGAAAGATGGGGTTGCCCATTAACTGCCAATGTAATTTTAGCTCTTCCATGCAAGTGATTATTCCCATGTGTTCAAAGAGGTTTTGGTACATTCTTGAGTCAAAGGGCAAAATAGCCTTTTATGAAATGAATTCATAGGCTTATCTGTACTTTCCAGATGATTGGACTGCCTTTACTTAATATGTTGGAGGCAGTAGACTTTCTCGGTGCCATATCTGATCTGAGAAGCTCCCAAAATATTTTCTAGCATAAGCAGCTGTGGAGAACAGGGTCGAGGCAGTGAGGAAACAGCAACACGAGAGTTGCTCTGGAAGAGCAAATGCAGATGAACAGAAAGGATGAAAACACAGCATGGATGGTCTAGGTGGGGTCTCACATCTGCCTTTTCTGGATGTAAAAGAGCAGCTGTTTGTAGGAAGGCAGCTCTCTGCCTGATAGCAGTGAAGTACAGCTTTCAAGAGAGGCTGAAGTGAGAGGAACCCAGTAGTTCTGGTTGAATCTTCTCTGAGCAGGAATGTGTTGTGGTGCCTTGCATGCCAATCAAGTCTTGTGCCAGTTAGAAAATTGCTCACTAAGGTCTCGTTTTGTCTTTGACGCTTTTTCTCTCCATGATTTCCTCTCTAAGGGTCTTAAAATTAAGATGGCAGACATGCAGGACTGATAATGCTTGTTAGTCAGGAACATCTCTGCTTTTTTTAATAGAAGCCCCTCTTTCTTCCCAGCCACAGTGGGCACATTATGCCACCTCCAAAATGGAGGTAAAGTTCAGTGTGAGAGACTGCTGTGAACACCTGTTTTATGTCTGGTAATTGCAGATGGAAGGTGCTGGGAGCCAGAACAGATGGTCATGGAAAAACAGGACAACTGTATTGCTTTTGAAATTGTGACAAATGAGTGTAATACTTGGGTTGTTTCACACTGTAGTACCTTTGTAACTCAGGTAGAATCATAGAACTGTTTTATGTGGAAAAGACCTTTAAGATCATCTCGTCCAGCCACTAACCCAGCACTGGCGGTAGCTGCAATCCAGTTTGGTCAGGCCATCTCACAAAGCCGTTTCCCTTTCAGTGAGGTCATACCTCAACTGTTGAATGCTCCTCCTTGCCACCCCAATCCACATGATGTTCTGTTACCTGGTAAAGCTCTGAGGGACTAACCTGCAGTGCTGCTCAAGGAGGTTCCACAAGTGACTTGGACAGAAAGACACGAAAGGGCGTAGTTGGTTTTAGGTGCCCTGAAGTGTTTTAATTCCAAGCCATTGATGTCAGGGTTTATTCAGCTTGTTCTGGTTTCCATAACTAGTAGCAAAACCACTGGCAAATACCAAATGCTTTGTCTTTTTTTAGCACTGCTGGCAGTGTGTTAAAAGCCTCTTGGCAATGTCTGCGTTTGATATTTTTTAAATGCCGAGTACTGTCAGTGCTAGGTACTACCACAGTAAATCCCCCTAATCTCTTACATTAATATAACGAGTCATGAGGGCTTGAGAAATACTTTATAATGGTCTTGGCATAATGCCGCTTCACTTCAGAAATGCAGTGAACTTTGGGGTAGAAGGTCTCAAGCCTGCTAGTGTTGCGTTGCACACAGTAGTGGGAGCATGAAACTCCAGCTGAGGAGGGATCACCAAGGCAAGGCCTTAATTTAAAGTCATCCTGTCTTTGCAAATGAGGCAGGGATGTTGGCTTTCATGGTCTCATTACAGACACCTACTCATGACTAATGGCTTGAAACAGATTTTATCGTTTAAATAGAAATAGCAAAGCTGCACTGGGTGAAATTGGAAAGGGTCTATATAAAAAGTCTTCTGGAATTGGTAAATTGACGGTTTGCTTAGCTGATGGGAGTTTTCTCTGGTTTAGCTGTCTTCCTCTTTTTTATTTTTTCTGTTTTTTGGTTTATCAGAGAAATATCCCTGCAATTTACTGACATCTCAGACTGTTTTATGCAGTGTGCCAGACGGAATGGGTCTGAACAGGCTCCAAGGTCTGATCAGCTTTGCAGCAAGGAGATTTGAAGCTGGAGGTGAGCTTTGGAGCAGTGACTTTGTGCTGTGTAGTGCCTTTTATTAACATGCAGAATGCAGTAAACTGTGCGTCACTGAAGGAGTGGGGACAACTGTGGTAGGCCATTAGAGAGACAAAAGAAGGACTTTTAAAAACAGCTGCTACTGGAGAGGTGCAACTCCATTCCAATAAGAAATGAGAGAAACCCTTCCATTCCCTTCCTTCAGGCTCAACACAAAGGTGCCCCAGCATCCTGCCTCTTACTGTTGGTGGCAGTTTTAGCTGCTCTGTGCCTCAGAGGCAGCATGACCCCAAAACACCTTAGCTGCTCTTGGAGCAGCCAAGGTGTTTTGGGGTCATGCTGCCTCAGCAGTCTTTCCACCCTTTGTGCACTGCAGATGCTGAGGCATGTCTTGCTTCCACCACTTTTGTGAGCTGCCCTTTTGGGCAGATAAGGGACTGCCTTGAAGTACAAACTAGTAACAAAATAAGTCCATTAAACTTCAAAGCAAGGCTTGCATTCAGTTCTTATGGCTGTTTTCACATCCTTGCCTAGCTTTGCCACCACCATAGGGACTGATAAGGGCCTGAAGACTGCAGGAGTACAGGTGACCACTGAATGCTGGGGACAGCTTGGAAGAGCTGCCTTGGGGAGCTGCTACTCACTGCTGGCTGCCACTGAGTGAAGTCTCCCGGAGCTAGATAAGTTTCTGTGCTGGGGCTACAGAAGCTACGCTCAGTCGTGTGAGTTACGAGCCCAACCTGATTCACAGCTGGGAGTGTGCTGAGCAAGAACCATAGGTTCAACTTTGTAATAAGCTTCCAGTCCACACTGTGGAGACAGGCTGATGTTGCTCTAGTTCCAGTGCTTGTCCTCTTCACCAGTGAGTTTGTTTCACAAAACACTTTGCAGATGCCTGGCAGGTTTGCTTTATATGTGCTTCTTTTACACATATTTGCTTTTTATTGCTTCTAAACCTAGAAAGGGGGCTGTGGGTAGCTAGAGGAAGGGCCTGCAGGGTGGGGTCTGAACTCCTTCCTGCTGTCCCTGTGCTGCTTTGAGCAAACCTTGAGCCCTGTGTCCTCCCGAGTGAGGGAAGCCGGTGGGGAGCCCTTGGGGAGCCTGGCAGCATTTGAAGTGCTGTGTGAGCTGGCAGGGAAGGCTGCTGTGGAAGTGCAGAGCAGTGTTACGGATTCCCGTCACTGTTAAGTGCCTGTATAGGGCAGGGAAAGCTCCACAGAGGATTGCAAGAGAATGATCAAAACAGTCTGCATTTATAAAGATTAAATTACAACTCTGCACATCTGTGATTAAAGCAGAAGCTGTCAACGTCTGGCTTGCGTGAATGCACAATTCAGTTTGCATTTTGTAAAACTTTAGATTGAGAAGGCTTTTTAATCCCGCGTGAAACAGGAACAATAGGTGTTGGCTGTTGCCATAATGCATATACATACCGTGCAAACTTCTTTGGTCATCCTCTGTAAAGATGGATTTATAGCACTATGATTTGTTGCTCTAGTCCCGAGCTCCACCCTAAGCTTCCTTACACTCAGTCGTCCCACTGCTCCAGAGTCCTAAAAGCAGACAGGCTACAGCCTGCTGTGCCAGCTACAGACAGCAGTATGGCTGTAAGCAACCACTCCTGGAGTCACATTTTCCTCTCACAAAAGGGGACAGACTGCAGTGACTGCAGGCCCTGCTCATTCTGGGGCTTCTTTAGGGTAAAACTCCTGCCTTTAGAGACTGCTACTCTTCCTTCTCTCTGGTAGTATCCTGCTGTTACAGATGATGTGTTTCTGCTGTCCTTTTCTGGATCCTCTAGCTGGAGCTGCAGCCGTTTCCCAAAAGTGACAAATTGGGTCATTGCTCTGATTTCAAAGTGGGAAACAAATGGGACTTTGTGGTCTCCGTCCCTCCCGGAGCAGGAGAGTAAATGCTGCTGAGCCAAAAGGTGCCACATCTGAACAGAGCTCCACTCAGCTGGAAGATCAGGTTTTTTGGCTCTCTGACACTTGACATTTGGATGTTAAGTCAATACGTAGAAATCCACTGTCCACAGTAGGGACCTCAAAGGCAAACCTTTTAATAGTGGAGAGGATGGCATCCCTGGTATCTGTCACTCTTCCTGTCTTCATGGGAGATCTGAGGCAGGCAGTGGGCCTGCTCAGGGAACCAAGATGTGCCTCTCAAAAGATGGCAAGCTGGGGGGGATGGATGTCCAGAGAGATGGAACTAGGAAAGGCAGTTCATCAGCCAAGTGCCAGAGGCTATGAATCAATTCCGCTGCCTTAGTCAGAGGGCCCTTGGATTCCCCCATGGCTCAGTTAAGGCACAAATAAGCTCCTGGGGAGCTAAGTGTTGCTGGCAGCACATGCTGTTTGAGCAGCAGCATCTGCCTCACAGCTGACAGGGGTATAGGCCTGCAGAAGGATTAATTCACAGCCCTGTGTTTGCTTTCACCTGAGCACCTGTTTGGAGGAGTTCCTCTTTCACTTTTTCTGATCTGTGGATTTACGTTCTCCACCAATAACTGCTTCACAGCAAGAATTTCTAAGAGGAAAAGTGTATTCTGGCCTCCCAGACAAGAAACTGGTAAATTGTTGTGGAGCATTGTTTGACAGTACGTAGGATTTCTGGAATAAGCTGATGTGACCCAGCAAGCATCACTTGTATCAATGTTAACTGGTGTGTCACAGCTGTATCAATGTTAGTTTAAACTAGCAAGCTTTTCTCTTCCATGAAAACAGGTTGTAGTTAGGATGACCTCTGGCAGTAAGGTGGATAAGTATGGAAAATCTGCTGTTATAATCTCAGCAACTGGAGAAGGTGGTAATTTGCGGACTGTCACCTAATAACTTGTTTCCAGTGACTCCTGCCATATGCCTTGCCTCCTAGTTGGAAACTTTGCCACTAAGTGTCACTGTGTGCAGAACCCCGTTAATGAAATGTCGTGCCGAAGGCTTATTTGTGCACAAACCCTGTGGTGGTTTCCCAAGTGTATTTCCCTCAGCAGCTGTAATTCGGCAGACTGCATTTGTTTTTGAGTTGGATGTAAAAACACACAGAGAATGCTGTTGAAATCATACTCTAGGGCTTCCTGACTACTCAGAAAATGCTGGGTTTGGGTCCTCTGTGAAAGCTGTAGAAGTTCTTCTGAATGCTTCTCCCGCTTGTGATGGCATGAACAAGCTTCTGTCTCTGAGACAGTGACAGCTGCTTGCAGGGATAGACAAGGCATCATTATAGCAATGAGATTTAGCGTCATGGAGCTGACATGACGTGGCTAGCTAACTCTTCTAGAGGTGCTTTGGCTTTAGGAAGGTCTGCAATACCTTTTTCAGAGCAAACTGACCTGCCCTGGAGCCCTATGAGCATGTTTAACACAATGGAAAGCTGGAAATAACAGTGTTGTGGGAATACTGTGAGAATCTGGGCACTGCTCATTACTCCCCTCTGGTTATATTTCTTCAGTGTATTGTGAACCAAACTATTGCTCTTCCTGCAAGTAAGGCACCAGTCTTTTCACTTAGGTAACGCATTGTACTTTGCAGCCTTCTCCTAGTTCAGTGACAAGTAATGTTCCAAACCCAGGACAAGTCAATACATATATGAATCTGGAGGTCACAAAGAGTCCTGAGATGTCTCTCATTCTGCCAGCAGTTCTCTTTCCAAGTGTTTAAAGGAAGAGTGTACTTAGCTGGCTAATTAATGACTGAGTCTCCCTTTCCAGTTCTCTTCTGCACTAAAAATACATATACCCCTCCCCAAACCTAGATACCAGCCTCTGCTCAGCTATGTCATGGTGGTGGTTTGCTGGAGTCAGGCATCTGTCCAGCTTGCAGGAAACATAGCTGTCCCTGTCACCTCAAGGTTTATCTGTCATTTTATACAACAACTTATAACACAGAACATGGATCTAAATGGACCTTCATGTGACTGCATCTGCAGGTATTTTTGTCCCTTTCATTTCTTGAAAAAGGTAGTTGTGAACTGCAGTGTAGAGTTCTTAAGGCTGTGTTTTGTTGGCAGTAAGTGCTCTTTGTTGAACATCTTGAAACACTAGAACAGGAACAATCTTCGTGCTGATGAAAACAGAAATGTGTATTTGTTAGGGAGCTGAGGTAGGCATGCTGGGACTTAAACTTTCTGATTGTCTGCTTTAATTTTTTGCATCCAGACTGCTTTGCTGAGAATTTTCTACCCTGTCGTTAATGTTCCTGAAAACTAGAGACTTGATGGAAGAATCTCACTACAGAGTCTTAGTTCTCACCTCAGCTGTAAAGATGTGCTTTTCTATTTTAAGGGATGGACCTATTTAATTACAGTACCACCTACAAGTCACTTTATAGGCATAGTAAGGAAACTTAGGTCTGTTGCTGGGCTAAACTCCCCTTCTCAGAAGAATAAAAAGAAAGCTGCTGTAATACTTCATCTCAGCCTCTTTGCCGATACCTGAGCATGACACACTTTTTGCAGGGGAGAATATTAACATGATCTGAACTTAATTTCTCTGGCTGATGACAGTTTTCCACATCATGCAGATTTTGCTGAGCTTTCCACCCTTAGTAGTGCCCAGAGGGATAACATTCCTGGACTGCTTGAGTCCTGAAGTGCTTCTGTTGCTATTTAGTGTGTTGATGCATCAGAACTAGGACTAAGCGGTACTGGGGCTGGGCAGTTAATGTCATACCAAATGTTTTAGCATGAAGAAATTGGTCACTGACCACTCCTGTCCCAATTGCTCAGAAAGTTAGTTGTTAATGTGTGGTGTTGTCAGCTGCATTATTAGCTTGAGGCATAGCCTGGTTCCTCATCATCACCCAGAAACCCTTCAGTTTAGTGAGGCATGATTTGAAGATGGAGGTAGCTGTTTTGTTGTGAGATCAGGATTGAAGCTGCCGTGTTTTTCATACATGAGATCGTAACTCAGTGTGACTTCAGCTTAGGTATGTTAGGAAGACCATTTTCTGTTATGAGTTTGGAAAAGGCCAGGTTAAGATGCTTGAAGAAAGATGGCCAGTTGACTTGATCCTGATCTTTGTTTTAGAAAAGAATGATGCAAAAATCTGCAAAGTCAAATCCGGGGAATAATTTTTTTTTATTTTTATGGTATTCATCTGTAGAAACCTAGATGGAGGGTGGAAATCACCTGCCTACACTCTCCCCAAGCCCCTTACTTTCCAGTGCTTAACAGCATTGTTATTGAAGAAGTTAATCCAGACTCTGGACTGTTAACCCTCTCCAGTCAGCTTACACAGTTGCATCTGGGTGCTTACAGACTGCTGCACGTTCTTCTGCCCTGCTGCTTGTAACTGAGTCAAGACAGATGCTGGAGAAATATCTACAAAATGTTTTAAGATGGCTGTCCTCTGTCACTTGCTCTTGGAAAAGGCGATCGGATCATTCTGATATTCAGTGTCCCTCCCTGGCAGAGACTCTAATAAGCTTGCTAGGATAAGGGCACGCGGCATTTCAGATATCAGGCTTATGTTCTCTATAGCTCCTACTGTACGTTCCTTTCTCTCTGGGTACTGAGTTGTTGTTCTGGCACAGTATTTGACTAGAGATTTTTCCCTGTCCTTGTTTTTCTGTGAGTGGCTGAGTGCCATCACATTGCTGACAGTGCACGCATTTGAGAGGATTCCTTTACATGTGCTTCTCTGGCATTTTATGATTCTGTCTCTTTCAAGATGCGATAACAGAATATAAAGTAGGTCACTTTATTTCTTTTTTGCTTTTCTCGGTTCTCCTGTTCTTGTGATATTTGAATTCTTTCTGATACCAGTTTTGGAGACTTGTGACTGGGAGAGTTCAGTAGGTTCCTAAAGTCTTGGTAGTCATCTTAGGATCGGGCCTTAAGAGGACACTAGGGATATCTTTTTTGGTAGCCTTTATGTGCCTTGGGTAGCCTGGTAATTAGTGCCCTTCACATGTTTTAGAGAGTTGAGAAGGAAAAATGATGGCACCTCTCCTAATGCACAACCATCACTTGCTGCTATGCTGGATCCTGTGGCTGCTGCCAGCCCTGCCCTGCTGTCCTCTCTGAGTTGATTGTAGATGGCAGTTGTTGTCTAGAAGCAGTAAACAAAGTGAACAGCTCTACTTATTGCAATTTGTGAAAATACACCAAATAAAAGCTCTAGGCACAGTCACAAGTCAGGCCTTAAAAAGGCATATGGAAGAAATTAAGTCTTTCCTGAGTCAGGCCAGTTCAGGCTACAGGAAACCCCAGACCTTTAAAGTACCTGAATTTTTCAACCTGCAGACTTGCTTCTGTGTTTTATTTATACAGTCCAAGATGATAGAAGTGTTGGGGTTAAATTATAGCACTATTTCACTGAAACTCCCTTTAGCAAATGATTCTTAGAACTGTAAGATCAGAGTCACTAGGGTAATTAAAAATGTGGCCCCCTTCAGCTTCCGCCACTGGCTTTCTCAGCAGGTTAAGTGTGGTAGCAGTTTATTCTGTGTTAGCCCAGGGTGAGGGTGGATCCCTCTAGTTTTCAAGCCTTAAAGGTGTGTTACTATGTGGTCAAATCCAGGCAAACATTTTGTAGAGCTTCTCTGAAATACGAAACCAAGATGAAGACACAGAGAAACCTGGTTCAAAGCTTCCACCCAAGCTGCCTTCTAGTGGTGTTGAATTCCTGAGGGGACTGCTCAGCTGATATGTCTGGTTAGTCAGGAAAAGCCAAGCAGAACTTGAACTTATGTATTACTATAAGGTGCAGTTTCTTAAGAAATTTGCTAAGCGAGCATGAAATCCTCTTTACGTATAGTCAAAAATTCAGATGTGAGAATAATACCAAGAGGGCAATGCAGCAGCATTTTGGGAAGAGCAGGGTTTGATTCCCATTTAAACAAAAATAGTTGTGCAAATAAAACCACCAGCTGATGCAGTACAAATTAAAGGTTTTAAAATCTGGAGAAAAAGCTGCTGAGTTATTAATCCCTGAACTGAAGCCCTCAAGTCCTTTTAGTGAGTGACTTCAGTTTGTCGTCTAATCCCTTTGACTCATAGAAAACAGACCCAGCGTTGTTCTCTGTGGTGTAGGAAGAGGAAATTAAACCAGTGAACTAAATAAATAAATTGATTAATTGGCAACAATAAGGAGTTGTGTATGCACTGTATCTAATTGCTTTCTTTATATTGTCTTTCTCAAACTTCTGGGAAGACACAGGTTTATGGGTTGCACATGCAAAAATATGCTAAAAAGCCCCACCTCACCAAGGCTTTGAACCTTCAGCTTCAAAGGTCATTTGTGGATCATCTTGCGTTGCTTTGGACAGTCTCTAACGGGGACATTGCTCAGCCAAGCTGAATTTATGCAGTGGAAATTCAAGCCGAAATGGAATACACCTCAAGATCACAAGAGTAAATCAAATCATTTCCTTGCTTGCAGGCTATGTGGGCTGTGTGGACCTGATTCCTCCTTCTCCTCCTCCTTCTCAGTAATTTTTATTCTACCAGATCAGAGCTACCTTCTTCTCATAAGATATACTGAGCAAGGGGCTTCCCTGAGCCTTATTCAAAAACCCATCAGAGCTAATAGTTTTGAAAATGTTCGATGTCCAAGAGGCACTTGGGAGCATTAAATCCTCACACAGGGATTTTCAGGCTGTAGAACAATGGTGTCCTCCAAGCACTGCAGAAATTACAGTGGAGATGATATTTTCATCACAAATCCTGCAGGTACTGATCCATGGAATATGGCAAAAGAGAAATATATAGAGAAAGCAGAAGCATTGATGATCAGCTCCATATCCCCAGGACAGTGGCATCGTCTTTGCTTAAGTCTTTAGTATATCCCATCTCTATAGCCAGCAGGTTCTGTTTAGAGCTGTGACAGCAAAGGGTGCGTGTTTTTGATTCAGAGGGACAAGTAGTTTTCCGGCTTGCTGCTCACCTTGCTGGTCAGCTCAGCTTGAGGAGTCAACAGCTAAAGGTGCTTTGCAAAGGAAGCATAGGTTGTGTTCTTTTGTTTTCCTCATCCTTTGGAGAGAACAGGTGCCAGCACAAGTCACCTTTTCCTTGATTGTCAATGGTGGGTATACAGCCAGTACTGTGATCTTATCTGGCCTGTCAGCAGTAAACCTCACCTTTGCGTCATGTCCTTCCTGCCCATCCAGCATCTGAATGTCTGTGGAGATAAAAGCTTGCTATCATAGAGGTAAGATGCCTCTTTTCAGTCTCTCTCAGCCACTCATTCTGAAGAGATTTGTCTCCTGTAGTGTTTGGGGTTGTTGTTGGGAGCATATGAATTGTGAGGGTGCTGGGCTGAAGAGGTGGTAGGTCTGATATTTTAAGGACATAAGTGGAAGAAATGTTTATGGGATAAACAGTGTGTTCCAGGGCATACAAGGCCTTTTTGTTCTCCAGATATGTTTTGATTGCAAGATGCCATTTAACCATGCCAGGAATTCTTCTTCAGAGGCGTAGCTATTATCTTGGGCTCTGATAGTTTCTGTCATATATAAGGAGAAAGGACTAGAAACAAATGAGTGTCAGCAACCTTTGGTGCCTCTGTGTTTATTCTAGAGATTGCACATGGATGTTTTTCTCTGAGAAGGACAGTAATAAGCAGCAGACAATTTGATTTCTCAAAAACACCTGAGCTGTTTTCTGTGTGTGGTCCGTGCCCAAGTCTCTGCTCACACGCAGCTCCACCTTGCTGGCTGTCTGCTGGCCAGCTTTCCAGCACATCTCCATTTCAGTCAGAAAGTGTCTCAGCCTACAATGTTCAGCATCTCATCAGGCCTGCCCTTGCTAGTGATTATCTTGGATAGTAGCTTCTGCATTTCCATCTGTCCCAATAGCCGTTTAAATGTTCCTTTTAAATTGACTTAGCAGTCAAGTTTAAGCAGTTCTGGTTTTGCATACAGAAAGTGTTTTCTGTGTTGGCCATGGATGCTTCCAAGCATTAATGGTCTCCTTCTGTTTCAGTTCTGGTCATTGCCCAGATGGAGTTTCAAAAGAATGACACATTCCAGCAGCACAAAAGGGAATAATTCAACAAATTAAAATGTTAACAAGCTTCACTCCTTCAGCATATCAGAAATTATTTGGTTTCCTTATTTCTGCCCTCATCACAGGCTTTGTCCATTCCTTTTCCTCCAGCTGTGCAATGCAGATTAGTCTAAGATCCCAAAGTGTGTCTGGGGTTTGTGAGGAGTCACTTAGTTGGGACGGATTTGATTTGATCCCATTGTCTTGGTAGGAATTTCCTAATGGCTGTAATTCTTGTAAACCTGACTTGCACAGCTGCATTCTCAGTATCTCAGTCATCTCTACTCCTCCTTTACTTTCTCAGTCCCTCCTGATGTCAGTACTGCATGTCCCCAACACCCTTGGTGCTCACGTTTGTTAGAATAAAGAGATTTCTGACTTGCACAGTAGAATGTCTTATTTCTGCAGTGAATGCCTTTGAAGGAAGAACTCCAGACTCTGGATTGCAGGTGAGGTGACCTGCCCACAGATTGACTTAAACCACTTTTGGAACTGCAGCCATAGAGCAGACATTTTGCAGCTAAAGTGTTCTTTTCACTACAGGATTTTCTGTCTATAAGGATCATCCAGCAGCTTATAGCTGTCTGTTCCAATTCCAGATTTGCAAAAGCCTTAAGAGCTAGAACTTTTATATGGGTTGAGTCACACAAACTTCGAAGCACTGCCCACCTTTCCTGATTAGCTTGCTACTATAGCATACTGCTACTACAGCTATTTGTAGCTACAGCTATTTGTAGCTAACCAATTGACTATAGATCTTCTATTTCTTTTAGGCTCTATCTTTAGAAGGCATTTTTGCAGACTGAATTTGTAAGTCTCTCAGAATCACTAAACTGTAGAAAAGTCTGCTAGATATTGTCATGCAGGTAAGGACTCCTGGAGTCACTGTGATAAGCCTGGAAATGTTGGCTCAAGACTCAACTGCAGTCATAAAGACAAATGGAGAATTAGAAATTATTAGAGAGAACACAAAAATAAAGGAAGAGAACTGTGTTGTCACTGTGTAAGTCTTTGATAACCCATGTTTTAAATCTTGTGTATTGATTCCAGTGCCTTTAGTTCATAAAATACACTGTAGAACTGCAAAATAGTGAAAATAATCAAACAGCTATTTGGTCAATGGGTCTCTTGGCTATCCAGAATTCTTGCTTGTATTCAAAAGTTTTCATTTTCCCTGAGAACAGACTTCAGTTCTTTTTCCACATGTAGTCAATTAAGCAGGTGAGCTTAGTGTTTCCTCTTTCTTGGCTTCATTGCATCTCCTCAGGCCACTGAATGACTGCCTTTTATCACTTCCACTAATTGCTGAAATGTAAGTAGGAGCTAGGGAACTGATCTTTCTAATGTCTCCCCCTCCAAACATATACCTTCCTTCCTCAGTCCTAGCTGGTTTTCTCTAGCATGTCCTATATTGATTAGACTTACTTTAAATACAAGCATCCACTTGGTTTTTGGCCAGCTTTTTAGCATATTGGTATTTAGTTTTGCTGCTTCCTTTAATTAAATTTATTCATGCTGTGCAAACCAAGTTTAAAAAGATTTCTGATCATTTGAAAAAAAAAAGAAGTCATGAGCTAGATTAGCATTTATTTTTTCTCAGCAAGCGTCAGACCCAGGGCTGTACATTCATAAAGGCCATTTGCTTCCTAGTTGCTATAAAAGATCAAAAAAGAAAATCAAAATGCATGGCAAGCTCCCTGGCTTTTTGGAGTGTCTGTGTTCTCCTTTCACTTGTCTTGATCTTCAAGTTAGAGTCCTGGTGAGTTTTGATTTGGTTTTATTTCTAAGTTAGTCTGCAATCATTATATCCCATAGAAGTCCGTGGTGGCTGTGTGAGGGGCACAAGCTCTCTTGGATCCTCTACTGATTTCTGTGAACCTGACCAGGGGACACAGTTCCAGAAGCCCTGTGTGACTGCAGGTGTTTGATTAGACCATAACCAGAATAAGTCTCCCCGTTGTTTTTTTCTTGGGCACAATTAGGTTTTGGTTTCCTCGAACTGGAGCAGTGCATTTACTTCTGTCTGGGTTTGATTGAACAGAAAGGGCTTTGTTGCATATCCTGCCTTAATCTATTCTCTAGACAGCTTTATTCCTGAGCTAACTGTCTTCTGGGCAAATTTGAATTTCTTTACTGGTAATGAGTTTCCTCTGGTGTACATCAGGTATCCTGTTGTCATTTCATCAAGGCAATCTCAACTGCAAGCTGTGTATTTGAGTTCCAGCATTTGCCAGGATGCTTTCTGGCGAACTACCCTAGAAAGATTTTTTTTGATTTTTTTTCAAACCTTTTCTTAAAATCTTCGGCTACCATTTTTAAGGTTCTCATATCTGTCTTTGATTTCTGTAATAACTTTGTATGTCCTGACTTCTCAGTTCAGCTGGGCAGCAGTTTACAACTTAAAACTCTTCTATCTTCTTTTGAGGACCAAGGTTACTGGCCTTGCTTTGGTCAGTTAAATGGTGCTGAAGAGCTGCTGCTGACTATTTTTTTCCTCTGTGTTCAGGAGGACAAGGTCTTCTGTAAGTAGAGAATTGCACCGAAGGTTGCACACAAATCACAGCATTCATTTGCTGAATGCTGGTTAGCCACTTAGGCTGAACGGGTAACATGAATGATAACAGTGAGCATAAGGATGCTCTTGTCCTCTTGTGTGGTGGTTTGATGACAGCAGTTGATTTACTGCTCTGTGAGAATGCAGCTGGTAGATAAAAAGCTTCTCCTGGAATAGCCCATCACGTTTCAGCACTTAAGTTAATTGTAAGCACAAAGGGGAAATAAAAAAATTAACAGTCCAGTCCATAGCTATCTGCAGTGCATTTCAAGCCTTGGCAGAATTGCAAGTGCTCTTACATACCTAGCAGTGAGAAATGTTTTCATAAATGCCACCAGCTGGAGATAAGGGTTCACAAATCCAAAATGGGCTGTAACTCCAAAATAGCAAATCTACCCATCTCAGGGTTTTATGCTCCTGCCATCATCCTGGCGTTTCTTATGCTGCCTGCCTTTCTCAACAAAATTTCTAAAAGCAGGCAATCTTAGTGGGCCTCATTCGGTTTCTGCTATATTTCCCCTTCCAGATCTAAATGTCTGCTCTGGACAGACAGACTGCTTATTTTATTAATTGATCATTTTAAAGATAATTTGTTTCAGGAGCTTTGACTTCTTTTTCCCTGCCTAAATTTTGAAAGTGCCGGTGTTGTGCAGTTATATGGATGCTTGTTCCCTTGGCAGAAGCCCACTGAACCTGTTTTCCTCCCTTGAATGGCTCAGAGCTGCCTCCTTTATTTTGCCTGGAGAGCCTGTCCCTGCATTCTGGGAAAGGGCACCCAGGATCCCACAGAGAATGCCAGGTTTTGTGCCAAGTGGGATATGCAGATCAGTATAAACCCACTGACCATCTTTGAAACTGGGAAAGGTGGATTGGTCTTGAGAAAAAGCAGTGTGAGGCTACATGCATTTTTGCTCCGTGGGCTCCAAAACTGAATGGGTTGACCAAAGCGCATTTAACACATGTGGGAGTTGTCGTGTGTGTGTATAGACGTGACTTCTTGAAATTACTGTGCAGCAAAAGCATTCTTGGCATAGGCTTTCTGGTAAGGTGGGCAGGCTCTCAACTACCTGACAGCTGGAGCTCGGAAGATATTGTAGCACAGCACTACCTAGTCCTAGTGATGGTTGCAGGAATGTCCAGGGTTATCACCACATTTGTCTGTTCTGCTTGTCTGTACCTCTTACAAATTAAGTGCCCTGCAAGCTGTGCACATAGAGACCATATGTCTCCCTTGTTACTTGCCTTTGTCCTTGTTTGCAGCCTTGCTGCCTCTTGAAGTAGCTGTTGGTTCTTGGGAATGCCTGTCCCATGGGAGCTTGGAACGGGCACTGTTTTGTACATTTACAGTTGCTTCTTGGTGGAGCTGGATAACAGTTTTGGCTTTGAGACGTTTCTGAAAGCTGAGTGATTTGCAGATTGGATCAGTGTGTTTTTTACCACCATTAAATAGAGTTGAACACCTAAGGCTTCTAATGGATTGTGGGTTTAAAACATTTCTGAAGCAGATAAGTCTTGTCCCAAAATAGGATGCCATTTCTGCTAGCAGAGTTCAGAGAACAACAGTAATTTTCTGAGTGAGCTTATAAATTATTTATCTTTAGAAGAGGCACCTGTGGGCAGAGGAGAAAGACTGTAACCAAACCCTCACACTCCATGGATAGAAACTGTTGCCTTTGTAGGCTTGTTCCTTTAAAGATCACAGATCCCTGTGAGATCATTGAACAAACATCTGAGCTACTATATATTATCTGAACTTGACAGACTGACTCTATGCTGAGGTGAGAAAAGGGGGTGTGAAATGTCCCTCCTTGATGTTGCTAAGTAAAATAATAATAATGATAATCTTTTATGTACGATCAAAACCTTTTGCCTTATGTAGAGAAATGGTGAGGCCTGGATTTCGATACCACTCAAGTGCAGATGTATAAAAGCAGTCTTCAGGAAAGATTTGGGACATGGAGAGTTAGACTTATGTTTGGCAGGGCGTAGAGCGGTTCACTGAACACAGCAGGACTGTGAGAAGTGACTGGCAGGGACAAAGGACAAACTAGTGGGCAGAGACAGTTCACTTCCAAACTCCTGGAAGCGGTGTCCTGACTAATGCTCAGTGAGGTGAGCAGAGGGAGACTGGCAAACACAAACTAAAAAGTGTCAAAGTAAACCTGGTGGGAGCTGTGTGCAGGGGTCCCTGCACCAACCTTAGCAGTGGAGAGCAGGGTGAGGCATGTCCTGTCCCTATTTCCTGGCTCACTCGTCTTTGCTATGTGCTGCTCAGCTTTGTCCATATGTCCAGCTCCAGACACTGAACAAGAGTCCCATGAGTTCCGTCAGCTTTGGGTTCTCCACAGCAGGACTGGAGCATGTACTCATGCCACATTGTTACCCTGGAGCTCGTGGGCAGCTGCACCCACCTCTACAAGCTGTTCTTCCCCCCAGTGACCTCTTAGGCTTACTACCCAGCGGTGTTGGTGCATCCTGTTTCATACCTTGGAGGAGAAATGTGCGCTTGTTTGCTTCCACTTAATCTTGTGGTCTGGCTGAATTTTTTACTATTGGAAAAATATCCTTCTTCCAGGAATATTTCCTGTACTCAGGGCAGAAAAGATGATTCCGTCTGCTCTGGGAATGATGGATGGTGGGGGCTGTCTCACAGGCTCACGCTCTCGGCCCATGAGAGGGCTATGGGTCCTTCACTGCATGTAGTACAAGCTGCAGCTGCTGTATGCAGGACATCTGAGGCACCGGAGCTGGAGTGGCAGCGTGCTGTGTGTCTTACACATATGTGGCATGATTACACTTGGATCTGCAGCCCACATCTTTGTCTTTCCCATCATACCCACTCCACATCCTCTGGATCCATAGATATGTGCTGTACATGCAGCATGTCTTGGGGATCTGAGTTGTGAAACTATCATAGCAACATCCTCCTCCTCTCTGTCTTAGCATTCATGAACATGGAATTAGTAGGCATGGCTTGATCAGCGTGGGGGTGCGGAATGCTGCTAAAGCATCAGCACTGCATTTAGCTCCAGGATAGCTGCAAAGGTAAGGTAGTGTTGGGTCAGACAAAAGCTCTATGCTGCTGCTAGTCCTGGATGGTGCTTTCCTGGAAGCCGGTGTGAACGGCAGCTGCTTCCAGCATGTGTGTGTAGCATTGGCAGCCTTACTGGAGCCTTTCTCTGAACTTGGCTCCTGCAGACAGTGAAAGAGGAAAGGGAGAAGGAGATGAGTACAGCTGGGGTTTGGGCAGAGTCTGTTGGGAAAAGTGGCAGCTGTGTGTGTGTGTGTTTTTATTTAACTTCTAATTATTTAGTTATGTTCTTTGTCTGTGGTGCTTCTGGGGATTAATTTCAGCAAAGACTCCAGCCTGCATCAGCAACTTTAAAGTTGCTCTGTGAGAAGTGTGATGGCACTTGGAAAAAAAAAATCGTTTTCCATATTAATTAGAAGTTACTACTGTAAAATTGATGCCAATTATCCAGCACTTTATTATGGAGAGGCAATAGCCTCTTTGTAGTCCAGGTGTCAGCAGCCTTTTCATTACAATGAGAAACGTTGCTATTCAGTTGAATTCATGAAGAAAAACACTCAGGGACTATGAGTTGTTGGGGAGATTAGGGACGGAGAAAAAGGGGAAGATTTGTACTAAACCTGGAATAAACAAGCCAGTTTGAGGACTGCAATGTAAAATGCACATTTCTACTGCAATGGGAAAACCCTAGTGTCTCTTCCTACAGCCTCCACCCTCTGAGCTGAGGGGATAGACTGCTGAGTTTGCTTGTGGTATTTTGGGCTTTGCCCAGGTTTGGGAGGTGGGACTGCCAGAATTCCCTCTCTGTGTGGTACAGAGGCAGTGACAAGCACTCCACCACCTCTGCAGGGAGGATGGAAGGCATGTTTGGCTGCCCTCAGTCCTTGTGCCCTGTTGTGCAGTGGCACTGATGAGAGGTTGGCATTACATGCCCCATAGACTGGCTGCTCCTTCCTCTGGCATGGGACAGATGGGACAGAGCACCTGGCTTTTCTGTCCTGTGAGGGCTTGCAAGTCCTGACCTGGAGAACCTCCCACATCCCAGCTGTGTGAGCAGCAGGGAGTTGGTGGGGGGAAAAAGTGCATTTTAACCTGGATGTTGTTGGGGTGGTTTTTTGCCTTTTGCTTGATGTGAGATCGTTCAATCAGTGCTGTTCCAACTGCTCCTGTGTCCTGGTAGGTGATGACTGTCTTATGGGCACGGAGAGGCTTTAGTGAGGTACTGGTGATGCTGACTGATTGCATTCTTGTGCTTTCCTGTGCTGATTAAAAAGACAGTGTAGAGACCTTGATTTGTTCTTGCTTCTGTTTTTCCTTTTATTTTTCTGTCATTATCTGTGCATGCTTCCTGGAACCTACCCACCACCGGCTCCTTTGCTGGGTGCTGTGAATTGCTGGTGCTCTCTAATTTTATGTTGCAAGGCAGAGACTGCAGTTGCAGATGATGAAAGATTCTGCAGGTTAAAAAGTTACTGAGCAATGAAGCAAATGATGTCTGCCAGATAGATGGGCCCTAGTGCTGCATGTTGCCCATTAGGTTTTATTGCTGGTGCAGCTCCCCCTGTGGCTTTGCTGCTGACAGTAGCTGTGTTCTCCTGGGCACAATGGGGGTAGGAGACTGCTGTGTGTAATCCCTGTGTTTCCCCAGGACAGGCTCTTCCAGGAGGTCCGGTCTCTCCTGGGGGAGTGCGGTATGTTGGCTCTTGTTGAGGATCAGTCAGAGGGAACAGCTCTGGTGCAGTAAGGAAGAAGTTGGTGTGTAGTGAGTAGTACAGCAAAATGATGGTCTGTTTTGAATGCTAAAAATTTCAGGGCAGGGGCAATTGCTTCTGGGCGAAATGGTTTCAGAGATCGTGTTTGCAAGAGGCCACTGACCCAGCCAGCTGAGGTTGTCTATGCAGTTTGCAAGGTAGTGGTGAGCTGGTGGATGGAGCAAAGTAAGGAGCCACAAACTCTGTGAAATAATCTTGTTCCTTTGGGTACAGTGACCTGGCATGGCATGGGTGGGATGCTGCAGAGACCTGAGCCCCGCATCAGTCCCTCCTTTGGAATTCAGCCCTCCTGCTATGTTCCTAAGGGAATGCCTCTACTCACAGTAACACAACACTGTTGGTGTTAGAAGAAGACTGTTGGTGTCTGGGGAAGAAGAGTTTTATGGGGCATGGGCAGTTGTAGCTGCAGGAGGAAGCTGAAATCTGAATGCCACAGAAAGCACTTGTTGTTCAGAGCAGCTCCTGAAAAGTTGGTTTGGGAACACACATGCAGGGACCTGAATCGCTAGCATTTCTCTGGAACTTCTGGAAAGCAGTCAGCGAGTGAGTGGTGGGGCAGGGGGTTAATTTGATGGCAGATTATCTTTAAATTACAGTGGTGCAGCTCCGCTGAGTTCTGGTTTGTTGCAGTGGAATAAATGAGTGAATGTAGCCTCTGGGGCTGATACAGGTAACTGCAGGAAGGGAATTCAGCAGCCTTCGCTCTTCTTGTATTGACCCTGTCTGAGTTGCTTGCTTCCGTCATATTGCTTTTTTAAGACTCTGATCCCCCTAAGGTAACCTACAAAAAGAGTTTTAGATTGTGACTCCATTAGGGGTTTTTTTCCCACTGTAAAGATCCAGTAAACCATTAAAAAAAAAAAAAAAGCTTCCCCTGCATGTTTATTCTTGCAGTCTGAGGTGTGTCACATCATACTCCTTGAAGATCATCTGCAGTCCTATTTCCTCTGTCCTTGCCTGACACTAAAACTGGTATTTTTCCAGCTTCTCGTGAGATTGTAAAAATCTGAACGACTACTTAAAATCTGTTTGGAAGAACAGCTAAAAGTCCCTTCCTAAAGTCCCGTCCCATACTTGACCATCTTGGAATTCATGTTTTCTAGACTAGAGACTTCCAAGAAGAATGGGTTGAACAAGACCTTGAAGTAAAAATGCTTTAATCTCAAAATTAAATTGCTCTAGTTCCTTTGAACGTGACAGAAAGGTGCAGATAAAGATTTTGTGTATTTAAGGAAAAAGGCTGTTCTTCCTGCAGTAGTTTTCCTGAGCAAAAGTCAAAGTAACATGTAAGAAGGGCGAAGGATGCTAACACACAGTCTTCTATTACACAGAGGATGTGAGTTTTTTGTCATCTGTGTAGGAAGTTGATGCCTTTTAAACCTTCCTGTTAGATATTCTTAATGTCTTCTGCTGCTCTTTGACCTGTCCTCTGTCTAGCAGCTGCATCTTAAAGAGCAGATGAAATTGTCTCAAGGATGGCAGGTCCTAATCTCAGTAATAGTTTCTATCCATTACAAGGTATGAAGTTGAAATGATCTGTGAGTGGGTTTATCTCAGATCCCACGTAGCATTTTTTTCTCAGCAGCAGCAAGAAAGGGAAATTATCAGGCAGTGGGGAGAAGCTGTTTATTTTTAACTTACCCTTTCTTTTAAGTTCTATTTCGTAATTAAAGGAGATAAGGAGTGGAAGCCAATGAAATGCATAACTAAAGGGATAAGCTGCTCTCAAGTTCGCTGCAGAGATTACGATAAGTAACAGAGTAGAGACTTTGGGGCCTCTTTTTCCTTCCCTGTCCTCATCCTAAAGTATCAAACTGAGTTCTTAGCTGCCTTTCAAAGGTGATGCAAGAGGCCAGTCTTAAAGGATTATGGTTACAGCTCACTGCTGCCCTCAGAGTTTACTTCTCTTCGCCATGGTTTGAGGATGCCTCTCTTGAGTATCTGAAGAGATCTCTACTCAGAGCTAGCAAGGAGGAATCCTGACTCTTCCTAAAGAAACATGTGCATGTGTTGACTGATCACACCTGTGTGGCACTGTGCAGGCCTGTGTGTATGGGAATACAAGGAGACTGAAGGGAAGGTTCCTGGGGAGTGGGGTAGCCCTGAATAAAATCTTGAGTTACTGCTGGAGAAGCCTGTTCAACTCCTCACCTTTCAAACCAGATTCTCCCCCTGCAGCTTATTAATCTTGGTCAATTTGGCTTCCTCCGATTGACAGGAGCAAGCTGCCAGATTCTTTATTGCTCAGAGGAAGGTGCATTATGCTATTACACTCCATCCCTAGTGGATAGTTATTCCTGTGCCCAGGTGGCTTTCTTTCATCATTGCTCTTGGCTCTGCAATACTTCTTGCAGCTTCTGCACACAGGAACAAGAAGGGCAGGCTGAATTTGGGGATGGCTGTCATTGCAGGGGTTTCTTCCTGCCAGTGGAGCTGAGAAACAAAACAGCATTAGGAAACGAGCTCTGGAGAGGAGGCTGTGAGCCTTTGCAACACTGGCAGGCTGTTCTTAAGTAACGCTGCAGAATCAGAATCAGTGCAGTTGGAAAAGGCCTCTGAGACCTTCAAGTCCAAATGCTTATTCCTGTCTGTAGCTTGCCTCTGGAATGCTGGAGGACAGTTGAGCTGCAGAGACTGCTACGTGACCATCTCACCTGGAAACCAGTTTTGGAACCTCTTTTTTGCCCCCAGTCTTTGTTTGGATGATTCCATGTGGCTTCTGCCACCTCAGGCCCTAGCATAAGTGGTGCCCTCTGTGCACCACTGCCACATGCAGAGTTTGGGGAAAACCAGCTTTTGAAGGAACCCTAAGCAAGTTTGGATTTCTTAGAATAAAGGATGTAAGGACAAGATTCGGTCCTGTAAACGGCAGGAGCTGCCAGCTACCTAAAGGGGCAGTTGAGAGTAATGCTTATGTTGTTGGGAGCACAAGAGAAGTGCAAGGGCTCCTTGTTCTGGTCACTGTTGTCTTAAATCCTCTGCAATGCTGTTCTTTATCTTTTCTAAGTTGTGATGCCTTGGAGCAGGGTCCTCTTCCTTTGCACCTTATACCATGTGTCTTCCTGACTGAAGCTTGTCATAAGCAGGGGCTACTGTAGTGCAAACCGCAGATGTTGCTAGTCTATTTAGCTCTCAGAGCAAATGGAAACAGCCTAAGAAAGAAGCTCATGTCTTTAAGAGAATTGTTTCAGGCATACGTTTGCCCAGGAGTGTTGAGCTCTATGGTTCCTTGTAGGAACATTATTGTCACTAACCATCTCACAAATGCTTTGAGGAATATGTTAGTCCATGCAATGCTTTAAAGCTAAAAATCATTGTGGGAGTCCCTCTTGGTGTTCCCTAGTTAGGAAAATAAATAGTTCAATAGCACGGAGATGTGTAGCTATGAATTTGCAAGTATAGCCCAGTTCTGGGAGCAGAGTAGGGCAGTAATAAAAGCTGGAACTGCTGTGGTTGCTGTGAAGGCCAACAGTAAAGTATCTCCTGGGCAGAAAGATGTGAATTCATGTCTTCATCTCTTTCTAAAAGCAGCGTCCATACTAAGGTTGGTCTTCTCTTAGTGCCTGTCAGAAGCTTGTTCATATCAGGAGAGACATACGGTGCTCTGTATGGAGGCTGACCTGAGCAGCTGTAGAAGCTGGTGATTTAGCAGGCTGTGAACAGTGATTCACAAGCCAGGAGGGAAGTGTGGTGGCAAAACTAACCTTGGAAGGACCATAGCGTTGGGCAAACCTATGTTTGTATAGTGCTTCTGTGTGGTATCTGGGTGTACATGTGGTAATTAGCTGCTTCATTTATTAATATGGCTAATTCTGGTGACAAAATGCTGCTGCTGTCATGGGTATAGATTCCATCTACCATTCTCATGAATGGAGAAATTCTGTAAATTTCAGGACTGTTCCTTGGCATTAGGAAGACTTCAGTGCCCACCTCCGTGTTGTTAGTCATGAGCCAAATATTGGCTGTTAAAGCCATCTCTGTTGTGAAAACAGGTGCCAGAGCTGTGATCTATCTCAGCCTTGCTCCTCCTGTGCTGAGGTGTCCGTGGATACTGATTCTTGTGCTGTGCTTGGCTGTTTCTGGCAGGTTTTGGAAGTGGTACGGTCCAACTACGACACGCTGACCCTGAAGCTGCAGGACGGACTGGACCAGTACGAGCGCTACTCAGAGCAGCATAAGGAGGCTGCCTTCTTCAAAGAGCTGGTAAGCTGCCTTGACTCTGCACAAGCAGCAGCCCTCTTCCAGAGCCTTTGCTTATGGCCTGGGCAGTTGTATTTGGGGTATAGCTGAGCAGTTCTGTTACTCCATTGGACTGCCTCCAAAGACAGGGCAGGAGCAGGATCTGGACAGACACTGCATGTCTTAACAGATCTGAGAGCTTCCTGGAGCTACCTGTGTGGCTGAAGAGGAACCTCCAGGCTGCTTAGGCCAGCACTGGTCAGACAGTCTCTGTCCCTTTTGCCATGGGGATTTGCTGTGCTTTGTAGTGATAAATTTGTATGGGGAGAAGCTGACTGAGCTGCCTGCTTCCACCTGGGGTTTAATCACGCAGAGCAACTTCGCTTTTTTGCTGTTGTTAAGGGGACCATGAAGTTTGGGACTGAGCAGAGCATGTGATGCTGGTGAAACACATTCCTGCTCATTGCTTTTCTCCATTGCTCACAAAATAGGGTTCCCAAGCAAAGAAAGTGAAGGCATTCCCTAGAAATGCCTCCATCTGCAAGAGGAGAAGACCGATGGTAGGACCCCCATAAAAATTATAGAGCAGAGACAAAAATGAGTCTAAATAATTCAGGTTAGTAGTTATAATTCTTCAGCAAGCCAGCTTGCTTACCCTGCTGCAGAGAGCCCTGATGGAACTTTTTGTGTCCAACAGCCACATGAGCATGGAGGCAGTGTTTTGGTAGTGGCTGATAACTGAGGGAAGCCTCACTCTTGAATCATTACAGCTTCAGCAAACAGAGGGATCTCCAACTTTGGCAGCCTTCTCCACCAGTCTGAGAACGGATTCTTTCTCCCAGCTCTGTCCCTGCTGATTGATGAGTAATTGATGCCTGCCCACTCTGTCACGAGTCTCCGTGAGTTTGGGCATGTTGTGCATCCCTCTGTCAGCTCTCCTCCAGAATAGGCACCTGAATTGGTTTTGTTTCCTTTTACGGAGTGCTTTTAACTGTCTTGAGGTCATTCCAGCCCTGACATTGGGTAGTATATGGGCAAAACCACTTGCAATTGCTTTTGTGCTATTTTTCTGGGTTCTTTTGTGCCTGTTTTTGTCTCTCTGGCCTGCTGTTTGATACAGCTTTCCTGGAATACATGCAAAGAAATTTGGCCACAGCCTTCCTGTGACACAGGCTTCTTCTATTACTGTACCCTGGAAATAAAACACATTCCTGTTTCTGTTGTCATCTGTTCTGTCCCAAGGGCTCCCACCCTCAGCCAGCATCTCCTTCCCCAGCCTCTTGGCCACATGACTGCTCTGCTTCCTGCATGTCCCACTTTCCACTTGGCCTGGCAGAAGCTCAGGCTGATCATGCCAATTGATTAAAATTACATTCTCAGTCCTATGATCATCACAGCCACAAAACACTTAAGCTAAAATTATTTTCTTCCTAGACTAATTTCCTGTTTTTTCAAAATCCCAATTTTGTATCATTTAAGAATGTGTTTATCATAACCAGCCCGTCAACTCCCTTCTGAAAATTGCCCATCCAGCTACCCCTGGGACCCTCTCCTCGAGAGCATATAAAAGCCTGAATAATTACTGTATAAATGTGCTGATTTGACCCAGTTGTGAATCTTTTTAATCCACATCTCTAGATGCCCTGAGAATTGGGACCCTATTAAATGTTCTTTACTCACAGCTACAGAAAATCCCTTGCATTCCATTAAGCCGTTCCCTCAACACAGCGGGAAATGAACCTGATATGTTATGATTTGTCTTCAGCAAATCCAGTTGGCCTCTCAGCCTCCTCGCCCTGTTTTTCTCTAGGTGTACAGTAACTGATGGCTTTATTAATTGTTCAAACAACTCATCAAAAAGGCCGTAATCTGCCCTGTCCTCCCCATAGCCCCTTCAAACCAGGTACTTGCTTGCTTTTTGTGAAGCTCCTGAGTCTTTACTTCAGCTTCTGTTGATGATCTGATGTTGGATAGTAGCCCTCTACCAAATGCTTTGTGTTTAACCTCTGAGGTTTGCAGGATTTCATGGAGGGGGCAGAGGGAAGTTGCTGCAGTTTTCTTTGTGGGCTGTAGCAAAGGAGCAGGGCTGGTGGTGAACTACAGGTTTCCAAATTCACATTGGTCCCATCAGGTCTTCTTGGACAGGATCTGTTTTCAAGTAATTCTTTCCGGATTCTACCAGTTTTTTTATCACTATCTGTGAATGCATCAAAGTAAACCCTTCTTGGGTGGGGAATGACACAGAGGAGACATTTTCCTTTTCAGCTGCCTTTTTATCTCTCTACTTCCATTAGGTAGGTGAGCAGAAGCTTCCCCAAGCCATTCTGTGGGCTCCTTTATGCTTAGAAATCTTGTTCTCACTCCTTTGACCTGCTTTGCTAATGCACTGTTTCGCTTCTCTTGCTTTGCCTCAGTACTGCTCTTTCTTGCTAATCCCAGAGAAAAATCTGCTTTCTTCTCCCATTCCCTTTACAAAGAGGTTTTCAAAGGCTGCGATGCTGCGGCCACATTGTGGTGGAAGGTGATGTACAGATTGTTTTATCAACTGGGTTTTTTGGCATGTTGTGCTGCCTTTGAGGGGCTAAAGGAAGGAAGTTAGTAAGTTTTCTAACACTTTTTATTTCTTTTCCTTTGAAGCCTCAGGGATATCATTTGAGTTCTGTGCTGCTGTGATAGAATGAATGGTTTGGAGTGAGCTTTTGGACCCTCACATTGCAGCTGGAGGAATGTGTGGAAAAAGATTTCAGCATTTTTCCGACACATTCACTGTCTTTGCAGTTAGATAGGTTTCATCAGTCTCAACAGTCTGATTAGGGATTGATTTCTACAGGGGAAATTATATTAATTTGGCTTTTAATTAAGTGTAGTAGTCAGTGTAAACCTTCTTCCCATTGTACAAATAAATTAAGGGCCGCTTGTTGATTAGAAGTAGGTTTATTTGATGAGACTTGCTGTGAAATAGGAGTGCCAGTACAACCTTGCACACTTCCAGCTCTAATGACCCAAAAGTAGAACTGAATCATGTTTTCCCCCCATGGTTAATGCCATTGCTTCATCCATTCTTTCATTCACTCATCCTTCTCCAGATGATGTCAGCATTTCGTGCATTTCCCATTTCTTCAAAGTTTGTGGACTAATAGTAAGAAAATAATTTAAAAGCTCTTCTGGCCCTAATGCTCCAGGATACTCCATACAGAAGCAAGAGACAACGTGCTCTGTTTGTACTTCCTTGCAGAATGAATGTTAAAGCTCTAACCCTAATTTCTTCAGTTTTGGGGCCTTTGTGTAAGCCAGTCTGGAGGGATCTGGTAAATTCCAGGCTGGCAGCCAAGCCTGGGCTGCCCACTGCACCATGAGCTGGGAGAAGACCTGGGGTGTATCCTTATGGAGCAGCTTAGGTAGACTACAGGAAGCTTCTGATGTTTCAGACTGACACCTTGTTACAGACTGACACCTCCCTGTGTAACTGTCTGGTCTTCCAACTCCAGAAGGGAGATGAGCTCTGGCTCCCTGTGCTGAGCTCTGGTGATGGAGATAACTTGATTTGAGCTAATTCTTACCTTAGCTAATTTGAGCTATTCTTACCTTTTAAGCAGGTTGGCTCAGGCTGCCTGATTTCTCACAGCAGAAGAAATGCTGGGCAGAGATTTGTGTAAATGTCGCTCTTGTGCATTATCATGCCCACTCTTCTCCCCAACTTGTGTTAAGGCAGATCTACATCCATCTAGGCTGCTCTTGACCAAAGTTTGTGTCTAAAGCTTCTCTTGAAACCTGAAGCTGTCTTTAAATGAAACTAGCTCCACAGGAGCTCCAGGTGAGCTACTCCACTGCTTCACAGCCCATAGGTTTTAAAAGTACTTCCTCTTTTCCTGTGTAAATCTTCTTTGCCTTAAATTAGGCTGAGTATTTCTTGTCCTGTCCCTGGGGAGCCGCATAAATATTACTCACTGTTCTCTTTCTGACCTCATTTTACATAATGGAGTGTGTTTGCTCTATTCCTCCTTCTCTTTGCAAACTAATCAGGCTAATTAATTTCTTGTGCTCTACCCCATAGCTACAATTTCTGCTAAGCCTTGTGTTCTCATTGTGCCACTCCAGCCTCCCTTTCTGGGCTTGCAGAGACTCCTTCTTGGAGACCTTGATTTGTATACAAGCTGGGAATCTTCTAATGTTGGTGCCTGGCCCCTGGCAGCAGTTCCTGAGGCCAGGAGCTCATTCCTGCTTGTTCTTTCTGTTGTTGGGACCCACAGAAATGCTTCTAGACAGAATAAGGATACTGGCTTACACTACTTGCAGCATCTGCCCCTTTTCTTCAGGCAATCACTTTCCCCAGGGCAGAGGACTCCCCACAGCTTGTTACCCTCATTCTTTTCTTCTTGTAAGAACTGACTGAATCACTGGCATGGGAGCACTTGGTAGGACTGGGACCAAATCCTGTCAGTTGGACTCCTGTCTCCTGGCAGCAAGACAGCCCAGTGCCAACCAGTGTTCTGGAGACCACTTGCAGTGGTGTTTAACGCAGGGAACAACCTGTGGTCGTCTTGCAAGACATGGTCCTAAACTATTTGAGGATGGAGTAAGTAAAAAGACACCTAAAGAAGAGAGCTGAGGGGTGCTCCAAGGGGACAAAGATGCTTGGAGTCTCTGCCAAGCATCCTGATGAAGGAGAGTTTGTGGCTTCTGCAGATGATGTAAAACTTAAGTGCTTTGTCTTTAAGGGTAGACATCTTTTCTGGTATGCTCGGGTTGTTAGGGTCTGTGCGATGGGGCTCACTGGGGTTCATTTCTAAGCTTTCCCTGTTAACCTTCCAGGTTTTGATTTCCTTCCCTCTCTTACACATTCTGCTTTTTGGGTAGCTTTCTGCCCTTTCCCTCTTTTCTCTCACCAGGGCAGCAAGTGGGACCCTCGGCAGTATGTGTGTATATGTGTGTGTATATATATATATATATGTGCTCTTCCAGCCCCCAGTCTTGGATTCCTCATTATGCATCTATATAATTCTTCCCCCAGTGCTTTTCTAAAGCACAAAACACTAACCAGGTCAGCAACAACCTTATTATCACAGGCTCTGAGTCTCTAGGAACTGTAATCCTGTTGTTTGGATGAGCTTGTGTCAGTTTTGCTTTCTGTCACTGCTGCACAGTCGCTGACACAGATGATGTTTGACTTTGTTTTCTTGTTGCCAAGTGCAGCTGAGACTGAGCCCAGTCTGGGGCCTGCATGTTTGGCCAATGAGTCTGCAGGCATGGGGGGGGGGAAGGGAAGCTGCTGTCAACAGGGCTGCCCAGCTCTTCTTCGTGCTCTGTGGGTGACCAGAAGTCTGGGTATCATTGAGGGAGAAAGGTGTCTGTTCTTCAGAGACAGTCAGAGAGCCAGCTGCACATGTACGGCACTCGGAGTACACACAGCTGGCTCTGAACCCGGGGGTTTCTTGCCAGCCTGGGTGATAATTTGTGTTTACAGCACAGTGGCATGGCCTCTGTCCTTTCTTTCGGTCTGTATCTTTGGCTCTGTGGGTTCTGGAGCAGGACAGAGGCCATGGCACTGCATTAATCCAGGAAATGCTGGCTGGCACTCCAGTGGGCACTGATAGAATATGATCTTCAAGCTGCAACCTGGGAGCGCTCACTTTCCCCATCTCTTTGCCCCAGAACAGGAAACACTTCATAGCTCATGCATCCACATAAAGCATCTTGTCCCATCTCTGTCTCATTGGGAATTTACTCTCCTTGCTGGTATGTCGCTATAGACATTCCTGTTTTTCCAAGAAACGGCTGAACCTCAGCATTTCCTTGCTAGGCTGGAGTCTCAGTGAGAGCTTGCTGCAGCAATTTCTGTGGAGCTGTAAATGTAAAACAGCTTCATGCTGAGCCCGGAGGTCAGCAGTGTCAAAACTACCAGGCTCATGAGGAGCCAGGAAGAGTCCTGTGGCTAAAACATCTGATTTTGTTTCTGTCAGGTTCGGTCCATCAGCATCAATGTGAGGAAGAACCTTGCTTTCAACACGCTGAGCCAGGAACTGCTGCTGAAGGAATTCTCTACGATCTCTTGAAGCGGGGACGGTGCCACTGCGCCGGCTGAGCAGAGACGGGCCCATGTGGGCAGGGACACTCCACCTCTGCGGCCGGTCGCCCCTTGCCTCCTGCCTACGGAAGGGACTGTGTTTCTTTTAGGGGAACGCCTTGCTGCTGTGTGTTTGATCCCAAAGGAATGTGTTTCAACAGAACTTGGGCTGAGGAGAGGTGATTGGCATGTTGAGGAAGCAATTTTTTATGGTGCCATGGGAGTGGGCAGCCGTTCCTGTGACATAGCAATGGGAGATTCCCTCCACAGCCTCAGGGAAGATGCACTGGAAACCTTTGTAGCAGAGCTGGAGAGAGCTCACAAATGAAATGATAAAACCAGCCCAGCTGTGTGAAACTGTTCTGGGTAGAGATTGCTCACCTGCTCTGTGGGGAAAGCTCTCTGATCCCAGGTGAGGGCTGTTCTTTTCCATCAGCCTGGGTCAACGTGTCCTCCTGTAATCTAAGTCAAATCCACTCCCATCCCACTGGGAATGGCTTTGGATTATAAAAGTTTCCCCGAGGAGCAGGCCTTGCTCACTGCTGTCTCCTGATGACAAAAGGTGTCACTTCAACCAAGCCATTGGATTACTGGAGAAGGGGAAACTTTGCCTCCAGGGCTGTTGGCTTACAGGGTCCAGGGTGAGCCGGTATACAAGAATATGGGTCATCAAACTGAGCACTTTGTTACTGGAGACCAGCCCTGCTTGGGGTCACTGTTGCTTGCCCCAGCTCATCTGCTGTTTCTAAGGTAGAGGGACATTTTTAGATATTTGGTTTTCATGGGGCAGAGGACAGGCTGACTCCTTCTCCCCACTCACCTTATTGCCCATCAGAGACCGCTTTGCGACAATCCTCCTCTTCCTCACAGGAACATCTGCCTTGCACATGTTTGCAGGTGCCTCGTGACCTTCATGAATGAAGAAGTCTCCAGTTTTTCCCTTGTGTGTAGCACACAGTTAAAATACATCTGGAGAAGTAGTGACTTCACTTTCTCGTCCTCCTTTCTTCATCAAGCGACTTACAGCCACGGTCTGCTGAGGGCTTCCTAAGGAAGAGCTCTGGGATGATGCTGTGGAGCACAGGCAGACCTTTCTGCTCCAGAGCAGGCGCTTCACAGGTGCCCAGATCTGGCAGAGCCTGTTCAGAGTGCTGTGTCAGGCTCCCAGCTCAGGAATACACAGCATAAACACCCATTCCACACCTGTTCCCTGCTCATGCATTTTCAGCTCCCAGCAGTGATGTTATGATGTTAGGATCTAGCCTGACTTGGTGGACTGAAGTAGAGAAGTTATTTACATCCCAGATCCACAGGGTTTTTTTTTTCCCCCCAGAAAACAGGTGGTTTTTTTAAAAAGTGCCTAGTCCTGCCCTTAGCCTTGTAGGTTAGTGTGAGTAATGTGGATGTCATGCTCACTTACTACCATTTTTAGGCAAGGCTTTTTCATGCTAATGTGCGTTGATTGTGTTAATGTTTCATCTTACCTGCTATGAGCATGGGAAACTGAAAGCTGTGTCCTTGGCCACCCACTGGGAACAACACCCCATGAAGTCCCTGCGTTTTCCTTGGGAGCACCAGCTTCTCTCAGCAGAAGATAACTATTCCTCAGCAGGGAATTGTCTGGCTTTTAACAGCTAAGCCAGACGCTTATTTGCTTTCTGCCATGCAAGTGTATGGAGATGTGTATGTGTCAGAGGGACAGTGCTTAGGAGAGCAAGCAGGCTCCATAAAATCAATGCTTGAGAACAGGCCAGGGCATGTAGAGGAGGGAGCTTCTCCAGTGGAAAATGAGGAACAGTTGTTTGCAGCACGAGGTGCTTGTCTGGGGGGGGATAGAGGGGGATTTCACCTCTGAGGGGGGAGTTCCTTCTCAAGGGGACTTGAGGTGCAGCCCTAGCACTGTGACTGTTGGAATATTGAGTCGTGCAGCTGTCCCCATGCCTCCTGTTCTCTGAGCCCATTTAGGCTGAGCCTAGACACATACGTGAGAGAGTTTGGGATGAGTCTGCTTCTGACTTGGCAACCTCTGGAATTTTCAGCTTCTCACTCTGGGATCAGCTCTCGAAAGTCTTGTCTCCCTAAGGATGCTCCCTTGCTGGGATGGTTATAGAATCCCAGGCTGTGTGTGAGATCAGCTCCGGAGCCCAACCCTCATCCAAGTCTGAGCTGGGGAAGACTGTGATACATGTCCTCTTGTCACACTGTCACTGAACCAAGCACTGTAAATGGATGTACATACAAACCTAGAGCTCAATAAATAGCAGAGTCCCGCCTTTGCAGAGTGTGCAGTGTTTGTCCTTCACAGGGGGTAGAATGGGGTGGTTATGGGAGTGGCCCTGCCATCATTTGCTGGCACACTGGCTGCAGCAGGGCTATCACCTGCCCTTGGGCTCTTCTTGCCTGTGCAGAGGGAGGTTGTGGTGCTGCACAGTGGTGCTTTGTCCTTGGTCCAGTCTGCAGGTACCATCCAGTAGTCAGCATCCCTCTTCCTCTTATGTGTCCCTATGGCTGGCAGTAAGGAAACCACGAGCAAGGCTGAGAGCCCATGAGCAAGGGATGCAGGGACCTGCCTGTGCGTGGTGTGATGCTCTCTGCTGCTGGTGTCAGTGCACTCCTGCTCAAGTATTCTGCTGCACATTTGCCTGCTTTGTTAAACACCCTACTACTATTTGTGTTTTGAGACCAGCTTGAACTGAGCAGAAAGTCATTTAAATCTTAACGTTCAGCTTCAGGATGTGTCTGACAGCCTCAAACTTTCCCGTATCTGATCTGAGCAGGTGAGTGTATTTTGTTATATCTAATTCATAACTCTGTCTGTTATTGGGAGAGCTGTCTCTGAGGCTTGGGGAGTGTGGGGAGAAATTAGATTGCTGCCTTTAAATTATGCAGCAGCTGCAGGGAGACAAATATTTTTCAAAATAATGACCGAATTCTGGAAGAGTTGAATTTGAGCTAAACTTCGGAGGGAGTTAGTAAAAATTGTGTTGTAAGTGCCACTGTGATTTTTGATCTCTTTTTCCTTAGCTCTTACAGGTCCCACTTTTCATGCAGACGAGAGAGAGAGGTAGATCCTCAGGAGCTGAGTCTTCCCTGCATGGGCTGGCAGCTCCACATGATGTTTTGTCTGTTCTTTGGGGCTGCCAGGAGCAGGTAGTAGCAAATCCCTGATCCTGTACAGCAGCCAGAGGGTAGAGTGCACCTTTGCCCACCTGCTGTGTTTGGTTTGCAAACCTCTTTGTCCTCTTCCTTGTCATGGCTGGTGCGTGCTCTGGTCCCGTATCCATGGCACAGGGTCGTTCCTCTGCAGGACTGAGCTGCCTTCCATGTGAGCATGTCCTGGTGTCTTTTCTCTTCCTGCTTGAGGAATTGGACACTCCCTGCTCTAGGGTCCTGCAGACTGTTGCATGGTGGATATCAGGAGGAGAAGTCCTGGAACATCTCCTAGACAGAACTTGCACAAGGAATCAACTCCAGTGTGCTCCACCTGCTTCCCCATGCTTCCGTCTCAGGGTGGAGCTGCTCTCTTTCCAGTACAGGGCAGGCAGAGGGAGTGGCTGTCCCCCTGCCAAGTCACAACTGCCACTGTGTGTATTGGGACGGTGTGTGGCCAGCAGTCAATGGTAAGATTTACAGCTGGCTCTTGGCACTCAAAAGCAGCTCTTGGTGTCAGCACTGATGCGTTACGGATATTTATTCTCATCTCCTGTAGAGCTCTGTTTTCCCATTTGGTACTTGTTGGGATGAGCAGGGGTCATGCTGGACACAAGTGTGATGGGTTTTTTTGGCAGATGAGCCATTGCAGTAACCTGGAAGGAAAGAGGTAAAGCCCAGCTTTGGGAAGTGTAGAAATCCAAAGGGGCCAAGATAAGATGTGTTTTTCCCCTGGTGGCAGCTTATTAATGCTTTTGCTGATGTTTTCAGGGGGAGGGCAGGCAGAAAAATAAGGGATGAGTGAAAGTCTGGACCAGGAGTCTAGAGAAGGGCTGTTGCAAGGCCCGTGGGACCTGGAGGAGCCTGGGGCTGCTGAGAGTCCTTCGTGCTGGTCAGAACCCTGGTTCTCCCCCTTACAGCACAGTGTGGTTGTGCCCAGTGGGACACTGATCGAGCAGAGGGGTGATCCCAAATACATACGATAGGCAGCGTGCTCGAAGGAGCATTGCCGAATGCTCTTGTCTTTCTAAAGCTTCTTTGGGCCACCCTGGCAGGTGCTCAGGGATGCAGACCTCAGATCTGACCCAGCGTGGCTGTCACCCCTCAGGGTTGTGACTGCTTGCAAAGAGAGATGCTCGAGATGGGGCTTCCCCAGCCTCTGCCCTACAGCTGCCCACATATCACTCAGGACCAGCAGCTTCTGCGCAGACGAGTCTTTGCTCTCTTGGACAGAATGGGGCTCCCCTGGAGCCTCCAATATCTCAACACATCTCAGAGGGCCAGAAGAAGCACAGAGTCCTGTGCTGCCCTCTCCCAGCTCAGCAGCTGCTGGAGCATGGGCTGGGCCATGCTCTGCAGCCTCCGCTCTCTGTGCTGTCCCTCCAGGGCTAATTGAATCATGTGGCTGGAAATTGGATCCAATTGAATAGATTAAATGAGCCGGGCTTGCCGCTCACTGCAGCACAGCTCAGAGCCTTGCCAAGCTGCTGCCAGAGGCTGGGAGCTCCCAGGAGTCCCGTGGGGGCAGGAAGGGGCTGGGGAGGCTGCTGGGAGATGGACACCCACTGTGCTGGGCTGCTTCTCCTGCTCTGCTGTGACAGATGAACCCTCAGCCATTTCTCAGTGACATGCAGCCTGGCTGTGTCCCAGGGCCCACAGGTCACTCTGCTGCAGGCATACAGAGGTTGGGTTGGCTCGTTTCCCTTCTGAAGCAATTAATGACTAATTAACTGGAGCTCCCCTGCTCCAGGGTTCAGCCAGGGCCCTCCCAACAGTGTACAGGGGCCAGGATGCTCTAATGACCTGTGGCTGCTCAGGAGTTCCAATCCTGTTGTTCCCCCAGCCTACAAGTGGAGCAAGTGGTGCTCCAGCAGCACCCCAGCCCCATGCCCTGCTTTCGGCCCCTCTGCTGCAACCATTGCCAGGCCAGTGGGATGGGATAGGATGGGATGGAATGGGATGGGCAGCTGAGAGCAGAGTGCTGAGACCACAGTCACAGCACAGACATCCCCTCCCATGGAGGTGAGCTCAGGCAAAGGGCCCTGCCCTGGCACAGCGGAGGACACGTGTCCGCAGTGTGGACTCGCTCGTGACAGAGATGCACATCTGTTCTCGTAGCAGACCTGAGCTGCTGAGAGAGTCCCTGGTGTGGCATCCAGCATGGCATAAATGAAGGTTGGAAATAGTATCTAGTTCCTCTTTAAATAAAAGCTGAGCCCACAGGCACTGAGCACACAATGAGATGCTTTGTAATGCTGGGAGGGCTCGCGAGACTCAGGGTATGTCCTGACCCCAGGAATGCTCCAGTCTCCACTCCTCAGACCAAGTATTTTCTTCACAGAGATTTTGTATCTGTTACGCAGAAGTGGCAAAGAAACATTCTGGGTGGACACAGCCCCACTGCAGGCCACCCAGCAGTGAGGCCGTGCTGGGGAATCCCTCCTTGCTGGAGGCATAGGCAGAGGCAGGTGACTGGCTTTCGAGGATACAGAGTGTGATGCAAAGTCCTTTCTCCCTTCTGCACACCCAGATTTCTCACACCTGCTGGTTTGCATTTGACAGAGGAGGTTCCCTTCCTCCTGCAGCATTCCTGCTTGCAAGGCTCTCCCAGCAGCTTGCAGCATCATCTGTTCCTCCTCCAGCTCTGCAGGATTTCTCAGCAGCTGAAATTCCCCCTGGTTCTGAATCTCACAGTGGCTCCCACCTGCCCATGTGGCTCTGCAGGGTGGGTTAGTGGAGATGGGAGCAGCCCTCCCCGTGTGTGTCCTGGCTGATGTCCCCCTGGGGCATCACCTCCCAAAGACCTGCTGGTCTGCCGTAGCTGTTCCAAGATCCCAGAGACCCATCTCTTTGCAGAGACCAAGGGGCTCGTCTTGGTCTCGTGTCACCCAGATCCATTTCCTCTGCAGATGTAGTAAATATTGTGGTTTATTCCTGAGTGAGGACATTTGCCCTGCCTGGAGCCCTCCCCACACGCTTCCATGGCCATGAACATCCCTGCTCTGGACTGGGGGCCTGTCTGGGTCCTGGGAGGGGAATAGCCTCTGGTGCAGAGCTGCTCGTCTCCATCTGCTGGTATGTTTGCAAAGGGTGAAGCTGGTTTAAGGAGCTCCTGTTTCTACCCTCTGCCTCTGGAACCAGTCCCTGGGTGCTGCACCCCTTGTCCCAGCCCAGGAGCTGCCTGGGAGCCCTCTCTGCTGTGGCAGCAGAGCTGTCCCTTGTCACCGAGAGTAAATCTGAGCCCGGAGACACCAGGCGACCGCAGCCAAAATAGGATTAATGGCATCTGCTGGGAGCACATCCCGAGGACTGCTGTTGATGATCGTGGCTTTAAAATACTGTTAACAGTGGATAAAGCACCATGATTTTGAGCACTTGACAATTACATCTCTGTTTGAAATTTCCTAAAGATAGGATCAGACTCCTGAGTCCTGCTCTCTGCTTTTTTGATAGAACTAATAAGAATGGAGATATGCAATTAGAGAGTGAGCAGGCTGGTAGGGCAGATCAATGCCTTGTAGTTACCTAATGAAGTGTTAAATTACGTCTTTCCCTCTCCCTGTACCCCAATCACACCTACCCAGGCTGTTTGCAGAGAACAGAGGGCCTGGGGGAGAGCTCCCTGCATTCCTCTACCCCTGGGGTGCAGACCCCAGCACTCCTGCCTCCTCTCCAGGGTCATCTTCTGCAGTTTGGAACGGTCTTGGGTTTTGTGTTGAGCTTGGGGTTTTCAGCAGGGGAGTGTAGGGCCTCGTGCCCCTAGAGCTGGGGTGTCCCAGCCAGGAGCAGGAGGCAGAGATGAGCCGAAGGGATCAGCCCAGTGTTGCAGGGTGAGTGTCCTGGAGGAGGAGCAGGGATGGCTGTGGGTGGGCTCAGCTTGGTCCAGCCTGGGTCTGGACTAGGCTGGTGGCAGCCTAGCACAGTTCTGCCTCCAGCCAGGCTCTTCATAGGGTCAGTTTCCAAACTTGTTCCCTTCCCCAGTTACGACAAGGCTGCAGTGGCTACGCGCTGGGCTGGGGACAAACAAGGCTCCTGGTCAGCATGGCCCTGCTCATCCTTTCCAGCCCTTCTCACCCTGACTAAGAGTCATTCCTGGCTGCAGCTTCACTGCCTGGGGAGCAGCAGTAATCCTGTGCAGATGTCCCTTATCAAAGCATAGCTGGCTCTGACAGGGTGACAGATAGGCCACTTAGTGAACATGCCTTGGGCCCGGGCCAATGTGAATGGGTGATTTCCATCATGACCAGGGTGTCTGAGTGGTCCCAGGGACACCCTGCCTCCAAGAGGCACAGGGTCTGGGGTGCACCTCATGGGGCAGCACTATTTGGGCCTCCAGCCTGCCCCTCCTTGCATTTCCTACTCATCCCACCCCTCTGCTGGCTGTGCCAAGCCCTGGGGCTGGTTTACAGGGCCCTGTGTCTCTCATGGCTCTCTGCTGCTGTCGCAGAGATGAGTTTCGGGACCTGGGTGCATCCACAAGACCCCTGCTGGCCCCAGCAGGCTCAATCCATTCACCTGCCTGCCCTCCACACTTCCCTGGCCCTCGGCTTTGGAGTATGGGCTTCATGGTTAGCTGTGCCTGTGGAGCCCGTGCCACGCGCTGGCCATCTAGAGCATGGCCCTTCCTTCCAGTTACCCCTTGTAACTGGGCCCTGGATTCTCAGGAGCCGACAGAGCTCTTTCTAGCCTCTGGAAATAGTTAATCCAGTGACATCTTCCAAAGTGCAGACCACCAGCCCTGCCCGTGGCTAGCTCCTGCCCGTGGCTAGCTCCTGCCCATCCTGAACCTGCTGATTGCTTTTGTGGTGGACATGGCCAGCAGCAGCCAGGCTGCACCAGGCACACTTTGATTAAAACCTCAGACACTTAGGTGATTTCCCTCAGCCTGGCCCAGTCTTTTTGCATCTGCCGCACGTCCGGGTGAGACCGAGACGTGTTGCAAGGGATGCTCAGCATTCCAGGGTGACTTTGCCGCCGTGCCTGTCCCTGGCCAGATGTTCACCGAGGCATCTCTGCACCCCGTGCACCCGCAGCAGGGCACCTGTCTGGGTCTGGACAAGAGGGCCGAGACCAGACCCATTCCTGCTTCTCCCACCCTGGCATCCTGCAGACCCCCAGCTCCCAGTGCCCAGAGGAACATTTAGGGGAGGACGTTGTGTTTTTCCCAAGCAGAGAAAGGCTCAAAGGCTGTGAATCCTGGCAGAATGCCCAGCCGTCGTGTCTGCTGAGGAAAGGAGCTGTAACCAGTGATCAAGTGAGTTGTGTCCCCCTTTTTCTACACTGTGGGGAAGGTGGGGTATGTCAGCCTGGGCCTGGGGCTGCCCCATCCCACCCTGTGGTACCCACAAAAGCACCCAGCTTCCTCCCTCTCCCCAGCCTGGCAAAGCATCTCTTGCTTGCCTGCCAGAACAGGAGCACTTAGCTAGGATAAAAATAGCCGTGTTTGCCTCCCAATGGACCAGAGATGGCAGAAGGTGAAAACTTCCCTGTGCAGCTCTGCTGGGCTTGCCACGTCCATAGCAGGATGGACCCCGAGGAAGGTGAATTTGGTGGGTGAGCATGGGCACGGATCACGCAGCCCTCCCAACCTACTTCCCTGGGACACTGCTGGTCCCCAAGAGCGGCCAAGAAAATGTGGCCGAGCGCGTAGTGGAGAGGTTGGAGGAGGGAGGTTGAGGAGGCCAGGGAGCAGCAGGATGGACAAGCTCAGAAGTGCAGGGGGTCTGTGGGCTGGCCAGGCTCCAGCTTTGCTTGTCAGGCTAAGCAGAGGGGGCACTGCCAGAACTGTCCCGGGAGTTTCTCTCCAGCCAGTCAGTGCTTGCAGGCTCCGTGCATTGGCCGGGCCACAGGGAGGGCTGGGGGAATGTGTTTAGTTCTCCGAGCATTTCTCCACTGCGTTTTCCTTGCTAAATGGCTCTTATTTTTAGATCCAGGCAGTTGCTAAGCATCACTGCCTCGCTAAGGCAGCTTCTTTCATGGCTTGACACCAAAGCACGCTGACAACACGCTGCCTTCTGAGCATGGCCCTCCCTCCTCGCTGATCTGGATTCCCTTCTGCCCCGCGGCTCCTGTGGGTCGGGCTGGGCACAGGGATCAGGAGAGATGCTTTGCCTCCTTCCGCAGCCCCTGCTCTCCTCTGTCTCTCTGCATGGGTGAGAGAATGAAGGGAGGAGCGCTGGGAAGCGATGGGAGCTGGACAGCCCCTGAGATGTGCCCAGGACCCCTGTCATGGTGCAAACAGTCAGTACTCTGGCCGTGGCATGACAAAAGCCCCTGGCTTTGTCCATGGAGGGGACTCTCCAGCACAGTCTGCATCTCCTGGGGATGGCATCGTGCACAGATGGCAACAAATAACCAGGGGCAGCAGCGGGGCATCGAGTTCCCAGTGCCAGATGTACCGGTGGGCTGTGAGCTCCTCTCTTGCCAGCACCCTGCCTCTGGAAGCCTCCCCAAGTATGCTGCTGCTTCACGCTTTCCCTGGGGCTGCAGGGGATGGGGGTAAAATCCTGCTAAAGACTCCAACCCTGCACGGAAAGCCATGGTCGGGGTGGGGATGGCAGTGGGACCCGCTTCTGTGCTTGACTGCAGGCAGGGGGACCTGGCCTCCCTCCCCACACCTCTCCTGCATCTCTTGACCCCTGCCCATCCCCTCCGTCTCGGACCGATTTCTCAGCCAGCGTCTGCCCCGAGGCGGAGATGCAACAGCACCGCGGGACTGGGCAGGGCTGGGGTTCCCCTTCCTGGGGTTCCCGCGGCGCAGCCCGGCGTGGGCACCGATGCGCAGGGCTCGGAGGACCCTCGATCCCCCGCAGTGGGCTGTGGGGGTCTGCGCCCCTCCTGCCCCACGCCTTCTCCATCTCTGTCCCCTTCTCCGTCCCTGCTCTCCCGAACCGCCGGGGACCGCACCTCGGTGCAGTCCGGAGCAGCTCTCTCCCTGCCTCTTCCCGGGAGCGCCCGCGCTCTCCGCCCCCCGCCCGTGCCTCAGTTTCCCNGCCCCTGCCCGCCGGCGCAGCCCGTGCGCCCCGTCGCCGTTCCCCCCGCCGCTCGGCGGGGCGGGAAGATGCGGAGCAAGGGCAGGAAGGAGAGCCTGTCCGACTCCCGGGACCTGGACGGCTCCTACGACCAGTTGACGGGTGAGTGCCGCCGCCGGGGAAGGTGCAGCAGCCACTCGGACCGCGGCGCGGGGCGGTCCCGGGCACCCGCTTCCAGCCCCGCTGAGCCCCGCTCCCTGCCCGCTCCGCTTCGCCGCACGCCTTGCTCGGGGAGAGGGGGAACGGCCGTGACCCCGGCGCTGGAGCAGGGGGACGGTCCCGACCCCCGGGGGCAGGATGCTCCGGGGGCGATAGGGTTGGTCCCAGCGTGCAGAGGTTGTCCCGAGGCAAGGAAAAGGCCCCGGACGGGGGGTGGGATGCTTGGATCGCTTTTGCCCCCACCCAAGCTCACATTCCCTCGCTGTTACTCCCAAGCCCCTCGGGACACCAAGGTCTGGCCCTGGGCTCTTTCTGCCGTGCCTTGGGCCCCCGCTGCACGCCGGGGTGGCACAGCAGCATCCCGGCAGCAGGTTCCCCAGGAAAGACAGGCTCACTCCGCTCAGAAAACCCCAGCAGCACCACGGTGCCTGGTGTCTTCACCCGTCACTCGGTGTTCCCCTAGAGCATCCCTTGAGACGTCCTGCCTTGGATGGGGTAGTTGTGGGACAGAGAGGATTAAGACGACCCATTTGTGACCCTGTTGTATTCCCCTCCATCCTCTGCCCCATCAGGGAACTGCCGAGCATCCCACGTCCCACGACATCTGTCCATCCGTCACACCTCATCCTCCACTGTCCGATAGGGAAGCAGCTGGGCTGGAGCTGTCAACACCCCTCCTTCCCCACGTGCTCTCCGCAGATCAGGCCAAATCCTGTGCCCTTTCAGGGCTGCTGTCGCAGCAGCTGTGAAATGGGGCAGCAGTTCCCACCTGCCTCCTGGGACCCACGATGGAGCTGAACCTTTCCTTAGCCAGTGGGGTTCGGTGTCCTTGTGCCGCAGGCACTGTTGTGTCTGCACAGGCAGCTTCCGCGAATCCCGGGGATGCTTCTTCTGCCAAAGTCTGGGATGGATTTCAGGATTTGCTCTAGAATTTCAAATAGGTGGTGGTAGGAGGGCAGGACCCCTGCTCTGCTTTCCTGAGCAGCTCCACACATGGGAAACGCTGCTTACTGTCTGCCCAAACGTGCTGCAGGGAAGATATTTTTGAGCTGTGTAGGAACTTGGAACCCACACACAACTTTTGGTTTCTCCGGTAACTTTAAAATGTCCATATGGATTTAAATCAAATCAAAGTTAAAAATAAATTCCAGTCTCTCCAAGACTGAGACCTTTTATGCCTGGGCTTACCTCTGAGCCAGCTGTGCAGCAGGAACCTGGATGGAGTGGAGCTGTGCCACCATGCGAGTCTCTGCCCGCAGGGATGGGCCTTTGGGGAAGTCTTTGGGGAATAAGGCTGGAAATTATCTGCCCCATTTCCCAGAGTGGGAAACGGGCCCTGTAGGGCATGTCACTCATTTGCCATCACTGTCAAGTCAGTGACCTGCCAGGGCAGGGCCTGCAGTAGCACCAGGGAGGAGAGGGAGCTGGTCCCAGTGGCACTGATTTCCCCTGCACTGGCTGAATGCACTGAAGCCAACCCCGCCGTGGAGGGAAAGTTGTCCTTCTTCCAGAAGGTGTGGAAGTGATGCAAGCAGGAGAGGGGATGCAACCTTAGCTCTAGGGGGGGTTTACTAGCTTGATCCCATGCCTTCTAACCTGGTCTTGGCTCTCCTGATATCCTGGAGATGTGGTGAGGAGCCGGGACCTCCACACGGCTGTAGCAAAGCTCTGGGGTGAAGCCGACAGTGCCAGTGTGGGCTTAGTCTCTTCCTGCAGATGGGAGGGTTGCCACCGGCATCTGCTGTTTGGTAGCTCAGCTCTGCTTGGGGTCAAGCACGAGCAGTTTGGGGTGTTCCTGCAGCTTTGGAGACCCCCATCCATCAGGGTATGTCAGAGTTTAGAGGACGTGTGCCATGCAAGAGCTGTTAACCGAGAGATGATTTGGTGTCAGGCGAGGCGACAGCCCCACAGCAGCTCCAGCGATTGCTGGTGTGTACAGGGACAGCAGTCAGTCCTGCTGCCTCCCTATCACTGCCCAAAACCAGGGGTGAGAGCAATGTGATTCCCACCTATGCATGCCCAGAGAAGGGTTAGCAATACCCACTTCCAGTATAAGGAGAGGGGCTAACAGGAAGCAGGACCCCTGGCCGTGCTCAGGGTAGAAACTCTCCACTATGTCCACTCATTCTTAAATTAAAAATGCTGTTGAAAATGAGGGTGCAGTGACAGCCCCCACTCCCTGCGGCATCTCCAGCCATGCCCAGCTGCCCCGGCTATGTGGGCACGTGGATGTGTGTGTGAGAGGCCCGAGTGAATGAGAACTGCCTGCGTGTGAGCAGTGGGGAGAGCAGCAGCGCTCCCTGTGCCGTGGGAACACGGGCTGGCTGCGCTGGGGCGAGCCGGGACGGCCCCTGCCTGTGCTGGCCCCGGTGTGGCGGCGTGGGGCAGAGGCAGGAAGCAGCCATGCCTGCCTGGCTGCTGAGCCTGCGGCTGGGCACCCGCCTGGGGGTTAAGGAGAGAAATGTTTAGGTTACACCACCAGGAAATTAAACCGGTCCATTTCTGGGATATTTAGATGACGCTAGCGAGAAATAAAAGCCATCCATAAATTACATTATTCCTCCAGCCTCTAATGGCATGAGCGATTAGTGTGCAAGCAGAGCCCAGACCCAGTGCCTCGGGACTGCTCTGGCCATGGCTCTCCATGCAGAAGAAATGCGAATCCAGTGCCACTTTGTCCCTAGAAGCGCAGGTACCTCATCCGTGACACTGAATGCTGGCAGTGTGAGAGGTGAGTGAGCTTGGAGGAGGGTTTCCCTCCTGCCTGATGCTCCACAGGGATGTGTGGGCATCAGGGCTGTCCTAGCTCCAGATGGGGAGCAGGAGTGGGTGGCCTGGGACTTGTCTTACCCCATTGGACAAGCCCCTCCCAGCCACGCTGTATCTCATGAGTGGGACAGCATGTGCCAGCACGGGGTCAATATCTAGGCTGTTTGGGGTAAGGCAAAGCCCCTAATTGCCTTTTGGCAAGATGAGGGATTCATCTCTAGGGCTGTTGGGTCCCCAAAAAGGGGTTAGGAGGCTCACTTTTCACCCTTGCTTTTTCACATCTGCTTTTTTTCCTGCAGTTGTCATGATCTGGGGACTCGAGCAACCGCTTTGCTCCACCCCGAAGGCAGCCGCAGCGTTTGCAGGGTTGAGCAATTGCTATAAAGATCATCTGCAGAGCTTTGGGATCCTCCTGTCTCCAGAGCCACCGCTGATGGATGGGGACTCCCCAACTCCTAGCACTTTTAGCAGCCCACCCCGTGAGATGAAAGCCATCTCCTGCCCGTTAGCGGCAGCGCTGGCTGAGCTTAGCATCTGGCTGAGCTCTCCTCCCTACCTGGAGGGAGGGAGTTTCAGAGGTGTTTCTCCCCATGGCAGTACGAAAGGAGAGGTGGAGCCAAGCTGTCCCCCACAGACACATCAGAGGGAGAACGGGCCATTCGGGTCGGTGGGAGGACAGTGGGAGCAGGGTTCCGGTTCCTGCCGTGGGATAAAGCTGAGGAGCTGTGTCCCGGCAACGCCGCAGGAGGGTCCCAGGTGATGGGCAGATCGAGGGCTGTGCCAGGGCTTGTTCTGCTGCCGGCAAACCTGGCAGCTTCATCGCGTCTGCTCACAGCCTGTGATCGGCCAGGTGGGGGGAACATCTCCACCAGCTTGCCATAGCGTAGGACTTCCATCTGCACGGGGGATAATTTATTTCCCAGAGTGTGGAGGAGGTGTCAGTGCTAGCCTGTCCCAAATAATAGTGTGTGTAGGGGGAAGCGCTGGGATCTGCAGCTGGAGGATGGAGTGACAGGGTCATTGGGTGGGAGCAAGGGCATGAGCAGGCAGGAGCTGGCCAGGAGCCCGGCTGCAAGTGTGCATGGCAGGTTGTGTGCTGTGCCTGTGTGCTGGGTGGATCCCAGGGAAGGGGGACTGGGGTGGAGACTGTGCCCAAGACCTGCTCACCCATGTCCAGAATAAAGGTCCTTCTCTTGCCCAGTTGCTTCCTCGGGAACAGCCCTGGGTGCATAGCCCTGCCCCCATGGGTCTGGCAGGGCCAGGGGCCTGCATCCCTCTGGTCACTGTCAGGCATGGGTTGTCCCTTCCTCCTAGCAGCAGCCCCCAGGAAGGGTGACACCCTCCAGTATCCTACCCTTGGGTGTCAGACCTGTGGAAACGGTGTGTTGCCCATCCCCCTGCTCCCTCGCTAACCTGCCTCCCCTCCTGCTGCTGCCTCATGCCACCTCCCTCCGCTTGCCACTTCTGCTCCTGCAGCCTGGCAATGAGGCTGGGCTGGAAGCCACCCTGACCCTCAAGCCGGGTGCCCGAGCTCCCAGGAGGTCCTCTGTCAGGGTGGGGTACTGTAGGGAAGGGTCTCCTGCTCGTGTGCCAGGGTTAGGGGCTCCCGTGGGTCTTCTCTGTGCCAAAGCGCCTTGCCCTTGATGGCTGCTGCACCTTCTCGGGGTGATGGGACTGTTGCCTGACTCTGCCTCATCTCTGTCTGCTGTCTCCCTCCTTCTGGCATCTGTACCCTCTTCCTCTTCCCTTTTTGCTGTCCTGGCTTGTCTGCAGTCGTCTGATGCTGATGACTCCTCTCTCATGGGGTGTTGTGGCACTGCTGAGATCCTGAGGGTCCCTGATGGAGGGGATGCTGCTCCTAGCCACACACGGGGCAAGCAGCATGTGAGTGATGCTGCTGGGTACCACTGCTCGTGGACAGTTTGGATTTCACAGGTGGAAAGGCTGGAGCTGAGGTTTTGGCAGCTGCTGCTGCATCCCTGCAAGCAAAGGCAGGTTGGAGTCCATGGAGAATTGGTGGCACAGGATTAATTGACAGGAAGTTCGCGGATTTGGTTGAGGTGGTTAAACACCTCATCTCTACAGATGCTGATGCGTAATTCATGGACTGTCGCAACTTCGGCCAAGGGATACAGCTCCTGCTGCACCGGGCTGGCCAAGCACAGGCTCTGTCACCATCTCTGTGTCTGGGCCGTGTTGCAGCTGGAGAAGGTGTCTCGACTCGGTGGTGCTGTTCTCATACTGTGTATTGTGCTGGAACCAGTTGCCCTCAGAGCTTTGGGAGCCAGGAAATGAGAAGGTTTGGTCCCTGGAGCAAACTCTGGTTTCTTCTGGGCTGTATTGGGTCCATATGTCCCAGCTGCAGCTGAGCCTCACACCTTAACAGCCTGGACATCAGTGGGTCGTGCCAGCCCTGGAGGACAGGAGAGACCCCATTCATGAAGCTGCCCCTGCCTCACTTGCTGGCTCTCCTCATTAGTGATGTTTTCATTAGGGGAAGTGGTTTGGTTTTGTTTAAGCCAAATTGCTGTGCTTGGGAGATGATAAATCCATCTGCTGGCAAATCGCTCTCCTGCCGCCAGGATGGATCCCAGCCCTGCTCTCTAATCGTGCCACAGATAAACGAGCCTTTAGTGAAACGAATCTCTCTGCCGTCCCTCGCCGGGGGGGCTGAGCTGGGTGGGCTGATGCTGTAGTGAGGGGCTCTGGCTTGAGGTGGAGAATTGCAACCCTTCACCAACACTGTAGAACTCTGAGGGTGGTTGTTGCTGAGCAGGTGAACTGCTGGGGCTGCTGCAAGCGGCTTCCCTGGGAGCAAAGGGGCAGAGGAGCCCCTTTCCATGGGGCAGGGTCTGTGGATGGGTGCAGGGGCCGTGTTCAACCCGTTGTCCATTCCAGAGTGCTCTGCTGGCAGCTGGGGCTGGGTGCATGCCATGCCATGCCATGGGGGTGAATGGCAGGATACGGGGGACGAGTGGCCCCGCTCCCAGTAATACCCCCGTGAGGGCTTCGCAAATGTTCTGTGGCAGCCGGGCTGTGCTGGGTGGGAGGCTCTTACTGGGCTCCTCCCGTCCCTGAGCTGCTGTAGCTCTGGCTGCTTCTGTTTTTTAAGTAAATTTGTCTTCCGCTTCAAATGAAAAGGGGTGGTGCAGCCCCTGGGGAGCAGTGAGAGTAATTAACTTGTTTGGAGACGGAGCCCTGCGTGAGGGGAGCTGGGGGCAGGATACTGCTATCTTCAACGGGAGTTGACAGGGATGGGGGATGTGGGGGCTACCACCTTCACTGCCTCTGAACCTGGGCTTCCTTGAATGTTTCCTCTCTGGTCCAGACAGGGCAAGTCACCTACGGACACTCCTGGGCAGGGAAGGCGCTCACTGGCATAGACATGCGCGTCTGTGTCCACGCCTTGCTCACTTCTCCAGCCCCAAAGGTTCAGCTCCATCAGGTTCCAGATGACTCCAGCCCTACTTTGGCAGGAAGCACTCTGCTTTTGAACCTATCGGGTTGGAGATCCCTCCTATTCAGGGAGCTGGCATCCCTCCCAGCCCCAGGCTGGTGTTGGCATTGCTGCTGGGGACTCTGGGCAAGAGGGTCATTGTCCCATCCATGCTGCTCCTGCTCACTCCACCTGGGGACATGGGGGCCCTTGAGACCCTGAGGTCTGCAGGACATCCAAGCAGGAGCCCCAGCTCTGAGCATGTGTGATTATCCAGTTCCTGCACCAGCTTCGTCCACAGTGAGTGTTTTAGGGATTGTGCCCTGTGCAAGTGGGGGCACTGCACACCCCTGCGTGCAGACAAACCTGATCCACGCTCCACTTAGAGAACCCTGGGCTGTACCTGGGACAGGCAGGTGGCTTTGTCCTGGACGCGACAGAAGTGTGGGGTCCGACTGCTCACAGCCAGGTCCATCAGAGACCCCGCTGCAGCAGCAGCAGTGCCCGTAGGTAGGTAGGGAATGCTCAGAGCCCCAAGGGACGGTGCCAGGCTGGCAGTGGAGATGGACGGCTTCACCTGCGGTCCCTCTCCAGGGAGCAGATCAGGGCCAGTGATGGAGTAACTAACTCAGCAGGTGGGGTGGTGGCACAAATCTGCTGCCGCAGCCACAGCTCTGCCCTGCAGAGATTTGAGAACTGGATAGGATTGGACACCCTAGTCTGTCCTGCTGTTCCCATGAGACACTTCCCATGGCAGTGACATTCCTGCTGGGAAGAGGCTCGACAGTCTGAAGCAGAGGAAGGTTTCTTGGCAAGATGCTACTGTGAGAGACTGGCATGACCCTGTCACTGAGCCTCTGTGGGTCAGAAAGTGGGACCCTGCTCCTGGCTTCAGGCACTGCCCCCAGCAGCAGAGCTGGGATGCACCAACTCCCTTACCCGTCCTCTTCCCACTACCAACCACACATTTGGACACCGAAAATGTGCTTTTTATGGGATGGAGTATTATTGGTGATGGTCTGGCTAGGATCTGAGTCACAGGGAAGAGGGACCCTGTGACCCACCTGGGGAAGGTGTAGCCCTGTGGGATGCAGGGAGGCACGAGAAAACTCACACACCCATCAGGAGCCAGGTCAGGAGTCAGGGAAGAGCCATCCGTCTGCTTTCACCGGGTACTGCAGCCCGTGCAGCTGTGGTGGGGTGAAATGAGAACCGGCCTGCTCGCTAACGAGATTAGACAGGCGAGCCATTGCTCCTGGCCCCTTTGGTTAATCGCTTCTTCCTAGATTGAATTTTTTAAAATTGCATTGCTTACAGAAAGCCCCTGAATGGGTTTAAAGGCAATAATCCACCTGGCCCTCTGTCACTGTAAGGGCCCCCCTGGGGCTACTTGCCAGTGGGTTGTTGAAGTCCCCAGTGTGTCTCCACGTGTCTCTGGTGTCCCCAGGAGGTAGCTGGCAGCATTGGCCCTTGACAGCTCCTGATTTATTCCAGGAGGGAATATGAATTAATTTTTAATGGTGTGATTTAGTGAAGTCTCCAGAGGTGAGGGAGAAGGGACTGGGTCAGATGCCGGGCTCTGTACTGCAGCCGGTGTGACAGGTCCCTTTTGCCCCCACCACTGCTGCCGTGGTGGGCAGCTGCCCGTCCTGCTGGACTCCTAGGGGCATGCTGGATTTGGGTGGTTCAGCAGCCCCAGCCCTGGTTGCACTTGCTTGAGGTCTCATCTGACCCTGGAGCAGGGAGGGACAGCTGCTGGTGCCAGGTTCTGGGGTCGCAGCACAGGTGGAAAAGGAGTGTGGGGCTTGGGCAGCACAGTGACAGATGTTATAATATGCTGTGCTTATGACTGATCCCAGAATCTCTTGGAGACATCTCAGCCCTCTCCTGAGTGGTGGGATCTGCCCTTAAGCACCTCTTTCTTTCCCCCTCACTCTGCTTCTAGAAATTGATCTTCTGAGCCTATCCCCAGCCCTCTGCTGCTCATGCTGACCCAAACGAATTTCCCCTGGAGCCTGCCCTCCCTACTTGCTTCCCCTCCATCGTGCAAAGTGAGTCACTCCCAGGCACCAGGAATCATTCATGTCATTTCCCCCTTTGCCGCAAAGTCATTAATGCGAGTGGAATAATTTGTTGCATAACGGAGAGGATCAGCGGGAGCGCTGCTCTGGCAAGCAATTCCTGGCCCTGGCCACCACTGCCTTGGGAGAGGGCAGCTTGATGGGATCCTGCTGGTCCCACGGCTGCCCCATGCTGGCAGCAATGAGGTCGGATCCCTGAGACATTTTTCCAAAACCCGTCAAGTCCTGCCCGAATCCCAGCCGGGGGGGATGGACCTGTTTGTCATGGCCTTGGTGTCTGCTCACTCTCACATAGATCTTCCAAAAGGGGCGTGTTCCAAGTCCCCCACAGTGACACAGGCAAGAAGTGTGTCCCCTGCATTGATCAGGGTGTGTACTGTGGCACTCTTTGTTCTGGCCACATCCCTGCCTCCTACCCTCTCCAGCTCCTCTGAGCTCCCCAAGCTGTGGGGTCACAAGTGCTTCCCTCCAGCAGCCAAATCGCTCCTGGCTTCTTCTTCTGGAACTGGGGACCCCAAAGCATCCCGGCAGGGGTGCAGGCAGCTCTAGAACGGCTCCCAGTGAGTTCCCAGCTGGCTGTTTTTGGTGTAAACCCAAGCACAGCTGGCGGTCTCTCCTGGGGACCTTGCAGCCTCCCAAGTAGAGGGCTGGCTGGAGGGGGCACTTGCCACCCCACCAGCTGAGGGGTGTGGGCGCTGAGAGCCTGTGCTCGAGTGATGCTCGCTGTGATTGTGGTAGATCCGGTGTCTCCCCTGCATGTCGAGTGGGAGAAGGGCAGGGAAGAGTGCTTTAGGTGATAAGAGGCATTGTGGAGGCTGCTCCCCCTCCCCAGGGTTAATTTCCTTCTATCCCACGCTTGGCCAGGCATTAATTTAAAGATGCTGTAGTGGGAGAGGGAGAGCGTAAGAGGATTGGGCTGAGGGCAGGAGGATTTAACGAAGGGAAGGGATGTGGCTGGGGCTGGGGGCTGCACAGGGTCTGATGGTGCGGGATGGGCAGGAAGTGCCGTGCGCTCCTCAAGACCGAGCCACCCTGATGTGTCCAAGTGCCGCTGTGACGGTACCCATGGTACCCTCCACTCCCTGGAAGGGAACATGGGAGGGAAGCTTTTTCCCTCCTCAGGGAGAGCTGCTGGTGGCTGGGTGAGGACGGGGCTGTGAGCTGCTTGTTTGCAGCGTGGCCGTGCCCCACGCTCCACCCCTGTCTGTTCTTTGCGTGAGACGCCGGGCACAAGTTTCAAACCCAAGCCTGGAGTAACCCAGCAGAAGGGCATCGAGCCTGGCTAGGGAGAGCAGGGGGGAAGGAGCAGGCAGAGCCCCTTTGGGGTGCCATGTCCCAGCTGGGCAGCAAGCCCCTCGGTGCAGGGGGCTGCCCTGAAACAGAAAGGGGAAGAAGGAGATGGTGTCTAATATTTCAAAGTGACTCACTGAAAATCTGCTGTTCCTTGGGGCTGGTCATCCCCCAGCATCCCCCGGAAGGGGGTGAGATCGGGGCCACCCCAGCCCCGTGTAAGCTGGAGGGAGAGGCTCTTCTGGGACCACACCCGTGGAGGCAAAGGAGCCTTTTCCCCTCCTCCATCCCTCACAGACCTCTGCCCTGGACCACAGTGCCGGGACAGCGACAAGGGGCCCAAGGGATTATGGTGTGCCCCCAGCCCCGCACCATCCTGTGCCTCCCTCAGCACTGTTTGTTTTCTCAGCCTGCCCTGCTGTAATTACAACCCGCTGTCACTCTCTGGATAATACATCTTCTCTTTTATCACTGCTTAATTAAATAACTGTGGGGAAGTGAGGGGCTGGTAACCCCTGGTTTGCTAGGATGAACAACCCAGTGGCACTGAGGAGGTCTCTCGGGGCTGGCAGAGGAGCTGGATGGGGATGACTGTGCCCTGGCCTGGGCAACATGGCTGAACGTGGGGTACCTGCATGCCCTTGGGAGGGAGGAGGTGCTGACTTTGCTGTTCATGGGCACAGGATCTCTGGCACAGATGTTTCCAGACCAACCCTGAGGAAGTGCCCTGGATATGACCACTGACACCCCGTGTGTAATTCTCCCCTCAGCTTGGAGCCTTGCCTGCTGCCAGGCTGGGAAGAGTGCGCTGCCAGGCCAGCCACCTCTGCCCACAATTAGTTAGTGCTAATGAATGTCCCTGTCAGCTGCTGCCAGGTCAGTGATCTCTGGCTGAGTATCTGCCAGGCTATCCCCTCGTGGGACCAGACACATGGGTCCCACTCCCTGCTCAGCAGAGCATCCTCGGTTGTGCAGTTGGTCCTCAATGCAGACAGGGCTCCCTCTGCTCTGTCTCCATCCCTTCCCTCATCCCTCTGCTGTCTCTCTGCCTTTGCACCTTCCCCTGGAGGCTGGTCCCAGTTTGGGCACTGCCAGTGGTGCACCTCCAGGTGCTGCCCCTGTGTCTTTCTGCTCTGGGTGCTCTCCCCATCACAGCCACCCCACAGGCTGCTGTAGCAGTGGAAATGGAGTCTGCTGTGACATCCTCAGGAGCAGGATATGGCCCTGTTTAAAAACACGTGGGCTGGGATGGTAGGAGTACTCCTCTGGGCACTGCTCATCCTGCTATGATAGACTGGGGATGAGAGACGTACAGCATGTCTGACTGGGGTAGACTGGGAAATGCCCCTCACTCTGAACAGACCTGGGTGTTGGGACCCTGGCCTGGAAATGATCAGTCAGACGGAGCAATTTTAGAGGCGCTCTGGGTCTTCGTGGCAGGATGTTGTGGGGAGAAGAGTCCCGTGATGATGTAGGGGTTGTGTACAGATGTGGGAGCGTGGGGATGACCTGCCGGCTCAGGGTAGCTCTCCTCCTGGTGTGCTGCCCATCCTCACAGCCTGTCCTCCTGCCTGCCCTGGATTTGCATCTCCAGGCTCGATTTGCACAGATCAAAGCCCGGGGCCATCTCTCATCTTGGCTTACCTGGGTCCCTCCTGCCCCCAGCCCAGAACACGGGGGAGGTTTGGAGGTAATCCTTGCAGACGGGATGCTGCTGGCTAATTATAGCAGAACCTCTCACTTCGTGGGAACCACGGCAAATTGTCCCTCGAGCCCTGGCAGCAATGGTACAAATCTTCTGCTAATTAGACTTGAAAGTCCTCCCGTGAGCTCAGACACAGGATAGATATTTGATTATTAACATATTTATTTCTGAGTCTCTCAGCAGGTCTTGCACTGGGAGGCTGTACTCCCCCTCCATAATTGCCAGGCACATTTATTCCTATCAAGAGTGCCTGGGGGCTCCAGGGAAGGGGGGGGGCTGTTCAGCTCTGTGTGCTCATTTTTGAGATTGTCGCATTAAGGTGTGTAGAAGACAACTTGCTGATGCTGTGAAGGTCTTGGGCAGGAGCAAGGTCCTCAGGCTCTGCCCTGTGCCTCCCACCAGCCCCTCTCCCAGATGGGATGCTCCTGACCCTCCTGCCTAAGTGGGAACCCGGGAATATCTTTTCCCACATGCTCCAGAGCACAGTGGGTCCAGGCACTGGGCAGGCAGAGGAGGAATAAGGATGACCCAGTGGTGCAGAGCTGGTGCTGGGCACCACAGCCCAACACAAAGCTGCCTGCCATGGCACCTCCAGGGAGAGCATCCCTCCCTCCAGTGAAGGCAGACAAACTGCAATGGAAGCACTGCCTCTGAAACATCCCAAAATAGCTTTCCTGTCCCCAAAATGTCAGTATAAAAAGGCAGTCTCTGGGGGCCCCCTGGGCTGGCAGTGGGCTGAGCGGGTGCCCTGGAGATGCTGAGTGGGTGGCTCTGCTGCCCCATGGGGCAGAGAGCACAGCAGGCTGGAGGGCTGAGCCATCACTCAGGGTACACGTGGAGAGAGGGTCAGTGCAGGTGTGGGTGGCCGTTCCCCCAGCCATGGGGATGCGCAGTGTCTTGGCTTGAGGCTGGAGAAAGGTGCGGGTGGGCTGTGGGCTGTTGGAAGGGCAGCGCTGACCTTGTGTGTCTGCCCTGCCCTGAGCCCCCCAGGTCCACCCAGCCACCTATCCGGGGGCTTCAGGTCAGTGCTGGGGTGTTGTTGGCATGGAGACTCCATGGGCTTGGTGAGGAGCCACAGGTCAGGACCTCAGCCCCATCTCCAGCACCACTTTGCTCTCCCTCCCTGCCTTGTTGCCGTGTCTCCCTGAGCCGAGGGCACGCGCCTCGTTGCAGCGCTGGAGTTATTAATAGCAGCAAACACTCTCGGTGCCTTCAAGCCAAGTCCATTTTGGGGGAGATTCCTGCCATTTGAAGTATGTTTCCCCTCCGGGCGTCTTATCTCCCTCTCCCAGCTGTGCAGCCAGCGTGTGCCGGAGCCCCCGGATAAGCGCTGGTGCTAATAGCCCATGTCACTCAGCGCAGCAGCCTCTGCCTGGGTGACGGAGGGTGTCCCGCTCCCTGGCCCACAGGCAGCCCCGGGCTGCCTGAAGACGTGGGAGCCGAGGTCGTGTCCCGGCCTGTTCCCACTGTGCTTCCTCCTGTCACCCTGCTGAGACAGATCTGTTGGTGGCCGAGCGAGTGCTGATTGCAAGGAAATGAGCCTAGTGCCGCCTCCCATTTACTGGAGCCCAACCTATGTGTGATTGCGTGGAGCTCCTTTATTTGTCACTGTCACTGTGGCTTGGTGTGGGGTGGTGAGGGTGGCAAGGCTGGAGAGATGCTGAGGACCATGTCCTCTCCTGGAGCAGACTTGGGAGCAGGGCTGGCATCGCTTGTGGCCAGGCTGAGATTTTTCCCAGCTTCTCAACTCAGGAGACCCTGGTGGGGCTTGGAGTGGGTGCTGGAACAGGGCTGGGGATGGAAATCCCTGCTGATTTTCATGGGGTGCCATGGGCATGGAGCAAGGTGAGCATCTGAGGGGCAGAAAGATTCTGGTTTGGGATAAGGAGATGCTGTGTCTGTGCTGTGCCCCAGTGTGAGCTGTGCATGCCCGTACAGCAAGGTGCCCACTTGTGAAGGCCGTGCTCTTTGGAGGTGCTGGGGGCTGTGCTGCCTCACGGCCTGATCTATCCTGGGTGCCCCCAACACTGCTGTGCTTTTCAGACACAACAGGCTCTGAAATGCCCCCAGATGGTCCAGGCAGGTTATGGTTCTACTTGCTTACAGCTGCAGTCTCGATGTGTCAGCCCTATAACCAGGGCTGAGTTCAGCTCCCGGCTCCTTTCCCTTCCCTGTGTGTCTGTCTCCCTGCAGCTGTTGGTACAGTTCTCTGCCCTCCCACTGCAGGACATGGAGACACTCGAGGTGCACCCCAGGAGCCGGGGCAGGGGTTGATGAAGCCTGTTCCCCCAAATTTGTCCCCTCCTGCCCACCACTTCTATCCTGTTCATGAGGTCAGTGAATTATTCATGCCCTGGCAGGCGGGGGTGTGTCTGTGGCCGCCTGTGTGATGCCAAGGGGGCCGACATGCCGCCGAGCACAGAGAGCTTTTCTGTGTAAATACCTAAAATATTTAGCAGAACTGACGAAAAAAATTCAGCTTGGGAGCAGTCAGTGTCTCAGTGTAACCTGGATGTCTGGGGGCCATCACGGGGGTTCTGGGGTTGATGGACACACCAGGGTGGTTCCTGTGGGGCTCTGACCTTCGTCTTGGCCTGACGCACACCACCCAAGTTGGTGGTGGAGTTTGTGTCTGTCCAACCACCCATCCATTGGGTCTTTCTGCTTGTGTCTGCCATCAGATGGTGGGGGTGCCTCATCCTTTCCCTGCACTGCAGGGGTGCTTTGGCATGTGCTCGTCCCTAGCGTGCTGCCCTGTCACCTGCTGCCTGCCAGCTGCTGGCAGGTGGGTGCTGCAGGACCAGTGTACAGCGCTGGGCTGGGTTCTTCCCCTGGCAGCGCCTTCCCGAGCAGACAGATCGCGTCACATGCATTTTTTAGCAAGATCCACCAGCTGAGAACGAGCTGAGCTGTCGTCGCACGTTTGTGATCAAAGCCAGACATGCCCTGGCAGCCCCAGGGAGATGGCCCTGCTTGCCATTCCTCTCTGTCACACGGCCAATTTACTGGGCACAGCAGGCTGGGGATCCAGCAGTGTCACAGGCTGCAGGTGTGTTCCCCCTGCATTCCTGAACGTACCAGGATGAGCAGTGCCCTCCTGCCTGCTGCAGTTCAATGATTCCTGACCCGAACAGCTAAGGATGGGTGCAGTTATGATGCAGAGCTGTTGATGGTGTTATGCTTCATGCACAGTCCTACATCCCAAAAATTGCACCTTCTGCTGGGAGTCAGAGTGAGCTGGGTTCACTGGTAGCAAAGACTGGGCTAGGAAAGGGTTTGTGCTCGTTCTGGGATGTGTTTTAGGTGAGGTTCACAAGGGAGCAAGCAGATGTAAGGGATGTAGGGAGCTGTGGCCAGCTCTGGATGGGAAAGCACATGGAGCCAGCTGGCTGTACACGGCAGGGCTGCCCTGCAAGGCAGCCTGGGCTGCTGGCAGCTTTTCCTTGGCCTTCGCAAGCTCTTCCTTTCGTGGACGTGCCTTGGCAAGGTGGGAGCTGTGTGCTGGCCCATGTGTACATCCCAGGGCCAAGACGCGGGGTGTGCGGCCAAAGGCAGGAGGGGCTCACGGTTAGAGCACACAGCTCGTCCCAGGCCGTGTGCCCTGCTCCGAGCCTTCCTCCACCTCCTTGCTAGATTTGCTCCTGCCCCCCTCGCCTCCCCGGTGGTGGGGCGGCGGCTGCCTGCGGTAGGCGCCTGCGGTGTGCCCGCAGCACGGCTGTGTTGTGTGTTTCCCTCTGCAAGCACAGCAGAGCCCTCGGGCTGCACTTCGCTGTGACAGCACATCCCATGTCAGACCCGCTGCAAATCCTGACTGCTAATAGCTATGCAAATTACCTCATTAGCTGCCTTATTTATTTTCTCTGGCATCACGTTTTCAGCACTTCCCCCAGACCCGGAGGCTGCGGTTTCCCCGGGATGGGAGGAAGCAGGAGCAGAGCAGCAGCAGGCGGGGCTGGCTGGGCTGAGCCTTCCTCTGCTGGTGGCAGCGGTGTTGGGATCCCACGGAGCCACCCACCCCGATGCGGCGTGTCTGGAACCAGAAGCTCATGGCTCGTGAAGTGATCCCTGCTACCGGGATGTCCACCTCCTTCTCCCTCACTGTGTCCTGGCTCTGGGGTGAGTCTTGCTGAGCTCTCCCTCGAGCCAGGACCTGCTCTGTCCCTGCCAAGCAACTGTGGGTCTGGCATTGCTGAGATGTGTACGCCCTCCATCCCAAAAAAAGGATGAGTTTGAATTATTTAGAGAGAGAACAGAGCATTTGCTCAGCTGCTGTGGGCCTGAGTGGTGGGTTGAGGCTTGGCACAGGGTCGCAGGATGTCCTGCATCCTTCCCGCTCTGATTGTCCTTCCTTGGTAATAGAAATTTTCCTCCTTCCCGCCCTGATTGCCCTTCCTCATTACTGGAAGTGTGCCTCCCACCCTGACAGCTTTTCCTCCTTGAGAGAAATGTTGGCATCTGCTTCCTGCCAGCCACCGGACGACTCCAGGGAGCCCAGAGATGCCCTGGCCAAGGTGGCCCTGGGCTAGGGCCCTTCTCTGGTGTTGTCCCTGGGGGGTGTAGCCCAGGCCAAAAGACTTTGAAGCTCAGGGCTGGCACAGGCAGGAACAGTCTCTGACCACCAACCCAGCATGGTGCCCCTTGGTGATGTGCATATCACAGGGCATCCCTACCCGTGCTGGATGTGCCTGCAAGGACTGCTCTTTCCTGGCTGCATTTTCTAGGGGTGTTTATGTGCCCACGACACCCACGACAGCAAGTCAGGCTTTGCATGGACACCAGGGGACCCACATACTGGTGTGATGACTGGTATAAAGACCTTGATTCAGCCACTCCATGGCCTTGTCAGCACCATGCTGAGCTGCCTGCAAGCATTGTGTCTTCTTCCCCCAGCCTCTCCTGTTTATCTTTTGTTTCTCCCCTTCTCTTGGCGGCTGTGCTGATGAATATTTCATGGCCAGGAAGCAGCGTGAATTCCCCCGGCAGCTCCCTGCATTCCCTCGACAGGTACCAGCCCGGTAGTCGGTGGCTTAGGAAGGATGTACCTGCCGGGAAGCCATCTCGGGAGGAGAGGACCTTGGTAGGGAAGGAAGCAATGGCTCTGGTGTGGGCAGTTGTATCGTGTCCCCCTCCTCGGCGGTGCTGTCACTGTCCCTTCAGCCTCCAAGGGACTGCCAGCGGGCCGTGGTGGCCGCACGTCCATGGTGGCCTCATGGCCTTTACGGTTCCTGACACGCGTGCAGGGCTACGCTCCGACACAACAACACGTGTCCCCTCCTGTCCCCCGTGTGCCATCAGCTGCCACAGCCGTCTGAACGAGCCGTGTCCCCGGCTCACCTCCCGCCGCTCCGCTGCGCTGTACCGGGGCTCCTCTCAGCGTCAGGCAGCGGCACCGCGGCCGCACGGAGCGTGGGCAGCCCGTGTCTCCACCCGTGACATCACGGGTGCGTCGCATGGCCTGTACTGCCTGTCCCGGCTCCTGTGCTTCCAAGCTGGAGGTGTCCCGGCACAGTCCGCAGGCAGGCATGGAACTGGGGCTGGGAAGTGCGGGACAATGTTGGTCTTCAGTCTCCCTGAATTTGCCCTTTATCCCCTACAGCGGGGAACTGGGCTGGTCCCCAGTGCAGGCTCGGCATTAGCAGGTGCGGGCAGTATCTCCCTTTGCCGGGGTCAAAGCACGTGGGGGGAGCATGTGCTGGAGCTGGAGACAGAGCCTGGGGCCATAGTCTTCCTCCTTCCCGTTGCTGCAGCTCCAGGAACGGCATGTCCCCTTTGGGGGCCCAGCAGATGCTCCGGGGACACAGGCTGACTCTTTTTGGTAGATGATGTCCTTTGCCCCACAGTGAGGCAATGTGGGGAATAGAGTTCACCTGGGGCTGGGGCAGGGGCTGGGGAACCACTGGCTTCCTTAAGCAGGAAGCAGGTCTGGGAGAACCACAGGCTGGGTTGTGGGGCAGGAGGCTGGCACGATGCACCCTGCAGTGGCACTCGTGGTGGATGTGACCCTGGCGGGGTCTCTAGCAAGAAAAGTTGTGTAAGGGTGGGCTCAGCAGCCCTGCCTTGTGGCTTGCTTTTGATTTGTGCTGAATTCCTGCTCGGCTTCCCAGGGAGGAGCAGGCTCAGTGACGAGGGTGGCTAACATCTGCTGATCCGGAAGGGACAGGAGATCCCCTGTCCCGCATGACCGTCACGACCAGGGTGCACAGGATGGCACTTGCATGTCTCACCTGCCCGGGACATGCTGAGATGGAGCAACTTTCCCTGTCAGATGGAAACTGGCTTCCAAGGAGCTGGATGGTAGGGTTTGGGATGGATCTGCAGCTTCGTTCTCTGGCACCCTCCTGTGGCTGTTCTATCACCTGTCCTGTATCCCGCGGGCCTTTGGGATGCTGCAGCTGCCTTGGTCTGAGTTGTACTGGCTGGTCCCTGTGGAAACGCTGCGGAGCTGCCCCGCTCCCCCAGCACTGGGGACGGTGTGCATTTGCAGGATCTGGCCTTGTATCACACAGCTCACGGGACCTGATCGCTGCAAGGAACTGTCCCAATGTGTGTTGTGGGGTTGAGCCAGGAGCAGAGCTCCTGGATACTTGTAGGCGTGGATGAGGGTCCTAAACCCCAGACCTGTCCTTGGAAGGTGACAGGAGTGGACTGGGCACTGCTGTAGTGGACTACCCACATTTCTGAACTTTCAGCTGGGGGCAAGTGGTTCACAGAGGTAGACTCAGTCAAGGTGTTGCATTCACAGATTGTCTCTACATCTGTGTCTCTGTCTGCTGAGCTGCCCACTCTGCCTCAGCTGGCCTGGACTGGGGCCCCTTCCCCTTGTGAAGTTGATGTCCCTTGCAACCTTTCCCTGGCCTGAGGCTTTGTGGCTGTATTACTATAGGGTTGCAAGTCCCTGCTGTGCTGTGTGTTGTGCCTTGTTTAGGATCTCTCCAGACCTGGCTCGGCTATGCAGTGACCAGCGCAGCATCCCCTGCGGCGGGTCCCCCCCACACTGGGACACTGTCATGCCACGGTGTGAAGACACTCTGTTTGGCAGCTGCCCGCCTTTTGCAGGGTCATAGCCTGTGTAAGATAGGGGGGGCTTGGTTTGGAGGGGATGGCCCTTCTTTTGGGGAGCAGGAGGTGAGGTTCCCTTATGCCACCCCCAGTACAGGGTTGGTGGGAGGTGGTGGTGCTCTTGGCCCTTCCCTTGGGGCTCATTCTTGAGGTATTGGTAGGGACTGGACAATCGGGCTGTTCCTGGCTGTATCATGGCTCCACCCTCTTTTCCATCCCCGAGGGAGCAGAAGCTGTAATTTCCATCAGGTCCCTTTTTGTTTGCTTCCTTCCCTATTAATAAGAGATGAAATTGATGAGATTATAGAGCCTGGATAGATTCAGAACTGATAGAATCCTGCTGCTGTGGGGTGTGAACACCCTGTAGAGATGGAATACAGACGGGAAAATGGGACTTGAGGAAGGGATGTTGTCTTGAGTCTGCACAGACCATCTCGGGCTGGCTCTGGGAGCAGGGAAATCCCACTGCCACCACAATCCAGTCTGTCTTCTGGCTCTGACACACTGTGCAATTTAGCAAATCTCTGCCAGGCTGAGCTTTGGAGCAAGCAGCTCTTAGCCTGGGTGGTCTCAGAGTCTGACTCCCCTTCCTCTTATCCTTGCACCCGTCCTTGTCTCCTCCCCTGTGTGGAGCCAGCAGAAGTGGATGCCTGGAGATGCAGGACACTTGCAGTGCTGAAGGACTGATGCCCAGGGATGCAGGATGCTCTCGGTGCCGGCTTCCCTCCGGAAGGAGCATCCTTGCCTGCTCTTGGAGAGAGGCGGCCCTGGGATGCAGCGGTGCCTCATTGGTCAGCGGGACCTGTGGAGTCTGCGGGTTGCCATACCAACCTGCCTCTGGTTCCCGGCCAGCCGGGGCGTGAAGTGCCGGGTCGAGCTGGTGCCAAGGGGCGGATCAGGAGTCAGGGGCAACCCGAGGCTCTGCTAGCCAGGGAGGCGTCCATCCGCCTCTGCCGGAGAGCCGGCTGGCACCGCCGGGCTCCCCGGCACCCCGCATCACC